>JARYHS010013630.1:97098669-97249186 GCA_031002005.1 Vandiemenella viatica | reverse complement strand
TTGATATACCGATAATAGCAGACAGACAGCAGGCAGGAATACCTGAAAATTTCTCGTAAAAGCTTGTGAAATGATGTGTGCCACGCCATCTTTCGGAAACCAGGATACTTTGCACCTCGGCAGTCTATTTTTTTTTTTAACGTCTCTCTACAATAAGCTTCTTTAGAGACGGGAATGGGAATGAATTCGGTCATGGCCTTTTGAAGGTAGCATCCCGCATTAACCTGGTGGAAACCATGGAAAACCCAAATCTGGATGGCGGAAGGGGAATTCCCCGATGCGAGGCAAGAACGCTAAATAATTTCATGAAAACAGGTACACATCGAATTTATATCTGGAGTTTATGACGGTTTTTTTCCCCCCCATATCGAACGTTAAAAGGAACATTTATGCTTTTTTTTATTCAAGGCAGGTATCCTCTCTAGGTATGGAAACTAAAATTTTGATTTTGAATTGACGAGTTGGAACGGCTTTTTCAATAAAAACACCGCTGCCGGACTCGAACGGCGACCTAGCCCCAACGCTACCGATGTCTGTTCACGTAATATCCGTTGATGTGGGACTTTAGTAAAAAAATCGCAATGGGTCACGCTTAAGTATTTTTCACGACACAGAACAGAAGAAAATATTTACTGTGTGTCGATAGTAGCCAAGATGTTCGCAGCGCTGCTTAACAGGACGCTAGGAATACACATTTCGTCAAGCTTAATGGATAGCAAACAAAGTTAACTTTCTGTATGTGTGTTGAAACATTTCACAACGGCTAATGGAGAGCAGTGAGAAAATATTTGTCGGAGACCAAAATGATTACATGCCACGCCACCTACCAGTGAGCCAAAGAACTAACGGGGGCTGCCATCTGCCAGCGGATCTGTGAACTAACGGTGCAGGACTGCTGCTGCCATCTGGGCGGCAGCGGTCGGGGAACTAACGGTGCAGCGCAAGTGTGGCGGATCCTTGCAGCCTAAAGTACAAATCTTCGCCACCAGTCGGCCGCAATCGACCACGCCATGGTTCATCTCTTTGCCAACAGCCGGCGCCCTGATCGAGCCGACGGGAGCGCCAACTAGACCAGGTGGGAGACAACCGTACTACTTGGAGCCAGTCGGCTGCTAGCCACGTGCCGCGTATGAACTTGTTATCTTGTGTCGCGCTACCGCGTGTTCTGTTTTGTGTATGCAACCTCTTGCATAATAAATAGCTGTGCTTAAGTACACCTCAGCTTTCATTTATTACTGTGTAGAGTGTAGTTACTCCATAACTGGTGACCCCGACGTGATTGTGTGCGTGCTTCGTTGTAGCATAGAACACATGCTTCATGCTTCAGCTTACGCGTGACTATATCGAATTCTGTACTCAGTGTTAAACTGTGTGTTGTGAAGTTTTAAGTGCTTTGCCGAAGCGTTCTCCGACGAGGAAATCACTCGAAACACGCGCTCCAGAAACCATCATGAATGCAAACACAGATACTTTGCTTGAAACGGACAACAATGACAAGCCCACACCGCCTCAGCTAACGGACGCTGCCCCGACTGTGTTGTCTGCCGGCGCTATGAAGTTGCCGCCGTTCTGGAAACATTGCCCGCATATGTGGTTTATTCAAGTTGAGGCCCAGTTTTACACACACCGCATTACTTCCGACGCTGCGAGGTATAATCTTCTTGTTGGCGCACTTGACTCTGAAATCATGATGGAGGTAGCAGACCTGCTGTCTAATCCGCCTAAGGAGAACAGATATGATCGCCTAAAAACCGAGATTATCAGCCGGCTGACAGATTCAGCCGACCGCCAACTTCACAAGGCCCTCACCGAGTTGGAGCTCGGCGACAAAAAACCAACACAGCTCCTCAGGCAAATGACTACCCTGGCCGGCGGCAGAGCAACTCCGGACGTCATCAGGGTTCGCTGGCTTGCCTTGCTGCCTCCGTCAATCCAACGCTGTTTGAAGCTGGTGAAAGGCATCTCCCTTGACGAACAGGCGAAGATCGCGGACGAACTACATGAGATGCAGTCTCCTCCAACCGTTATGGCCGTTGGCTACACGCGTTCCCAAGTCACGATCTCCGACCGCCTGCCTGCCGATCCGCTCGAATCGCTCACAGAAGAAATCTCCAACTTGAAGCTGGCCGTGGCTGAGCTGTGCAAGATCAACGCCACGCTCATCAGCAGCTTCAATGAACGTGGCCGCGCACGTGAGCCTAGCAGTGTTCGCAGCAGCTCTCGCTACCGCAGACGATCCCCATCAAGTGCCTCAGTCTGTTCTATCACCGCCGCTTTGGAGAAGACGCTAGGAGCTGCGAGCCGCCCTGCTCTTACGCATCCAGACAGTCGTCGGAAAACTAGAGGCGCTGTCGATCGTTCAGGCGGCCGGCGACAGCACCACAAACGCCCGCCTCACCAAGGAATACCGATTTGCACCTCTACGACCGTACAACGAACATGAGGTTCTTGGTCGACTCTGGCTCGGTTGTTTCACTGGTACCTAGGCCTCCATTTCCGGATGTTGCAAGAAGGATGACTTCCAGCTGTACGCCGCCAACGGAACCGTCATTCACACCTATGGACAAAAACTCCTGGCGCTGGATCTTAACTTACGCCGAGCATTCAAATGGTCCTTCATTATTGCAGATGTCAAGGCAGCCATCATTGGAGCGGATTCCTAGTTCACCACTCTCTGCTCCTGGACCTGAAGGGGAGATGCCTCATCGATCCTCTTACATCTCTGACGACCACGGGCCAACTCTGTGAAGCCACCATCCACACAGTCTCAACCATCAACCAGAACGCCTGTATGGGTGACCAGGACAAGATCTATGCCGACCTGCTCACACGCTACATAGACATCACGAGGCCTAACACTGTTCCTGTCACCCAGTCTGACAATGTTGTGGTTCACCACATTGAGACCACTGGCCCTCCTGTCTTTGATCGCCCTCGCCGACTTACTGGCGAGAAATTGAAGGCCGCCAAGGAGGATTTCGACCTGCTGCTGCATCACGGCGTGATACGACCCTCAAACAGTCAGTGGGGCCAGCCCGATTCACATGGTTCCGAAGAAACTCGGTGGTTGGCGAACTACCGGCGACTACAGGCGGCTGAACGGGATCACTGTTCCTGACCGTTATCCTGTCCCTCACGGAGACAGCATCCTTCAGCGTCTCCATAGCTGCTCAGTGTTCTCCACAATCGACTTGGTCCGTGCCTACCACCAGATTCCGGTTGCCAAGTCAGACATTCCAAAGACCGCAGTGACGACGCCCTTCGGACTTTTGAGTTCGTCGGCATGCCGCCCGGGCTACGCAATGCTACACAGACCTTTCAACGCCACATGGACAATCTGCTTCGAGGTCTGGACTTTGTTGGCTGTTTTCATCGATGACTTGATCATTTTCTCCAAATCACACGAGGAGCACTTAAAGCACCTCACCACGGTGTTCGACATCCTTCGTGCAAACAGACTAACAATCAATCATAAGAAGTGCCAGTTCGGGAAGTCAGAGGTCATCTACCTGGGATACACAGTCAACGCTTACGGTTACAAACCCCCGGCGGAGAGAGTCCAAGCCATCGCGTCGTATGCGCAACCTCAGACCATCTCCGATCTCCGTCGGTTCCTGGGAATGGTCAACTACTACAGGAGGTGCATCCCTGGCGCTGCACAGATGCAGGCCCCACTTAACGACCTGCTGAAAGACTCTAAACGAAACGACAAACGCCCAGTTCCTTGGACTCCCGCTACTGAGCAAGCGTTTGCTGCCTGCAAACGTGGTGTTGCCCACGCTATACAAACGACTTTCCTCTCGCCGTCAGCGAGCCTTTGTCTGAGGACTGATGCATCCGACACGGCCATCGGAGCCGTTCTTGAACAGCTTCAGGATGGGACCTGGAGACCACTGGGGTTTTTCTCACGGAAGCTCATCCCAGCTGAAACCCGTTACAGCACATACGACCGAGAGCTTCTCGCAATCTATGCGGCCATTCGTTTCTTTCAGCACATTCTTGAGGGCCGACACTTCGTCATCCAGACAGACCATAAACCCATCACGTATGCTTTTTCGCAGCGACCGGAGAAGGCATCTCCACGCCAGTTACGCCACCTGGACTATATCTCACAGTTCACCACTGAGATTGTCCACACACGGGGTGAAGACAATGTCGTGGCCGATGCACTCTCCCGCATAAACTCCATCTCCATGCCAACGACGATCAGCCACGAGGAGATCCACCAGGCGCAGATGGCCGATGAAGAGCTGCCAACACTCCGGGAATCAACACTACTCAACTTGCAGTCTCTGCGTATTGATGGCCTCGATATAATTTGCAACGTTCTGGAAAATCGAGTGAGGCCCTACATACCACAGAATCTCAGGCGACGGGCATTCGACGCCGTTCATGGGCTTTCGCATCCTAGTGGCAGAGTCACCGCCCGGATGCTGAAGGAACGCTACGTGTGGCCAGGTATCAGACGGGATGCACTCCTATGGACTCGAAGATGCATACCGTGTCAGCGAGCTAAAATTCACCGTCACAACCGACTGACACCACTCAACATTGCTGTTCCCAATAACCGGTTCGACCACATCCACCTGGACCTCATCGAGCTGCCGCAGGTCGCAAGTTTCCGGTACTGCCTCACCATTATTGACCGTTTCACCAGATGGCCAATGGCCATCCCGCTCAGCAACATACTGGCTGATACAGTTGCCTCAGCCTTCTATACACAATGGATCTGTCTATTCGGCACTCCACTTACGATCTCCACGGATCAAGGTCCACAATTTGAGTCAGCTCTCTTTACCGCACTATCGCGCCTGATAGGAGCTCAGCGAATTCGCACCACGCCGTACCATCCGCAGTCCAATGGACTCGTCGAACGCTGGCACCGTTCGTTAAAGGCCGCTTTGATGTGCAATACTCACCTACGTTGGCCAGACCTACTGCCAACCATTCTCCTCGGCCTACGCACCGCCTACAAGGAGGATCTGAAGGCCTCTCCAGCTGAACTGCTCTTTGGGACGCCGCTTCGACTGCCTGGCGAATTCTTCACCTCTGAAGACACTCCAGCTGATCCACAGTTCTTCCTGGAGAAGTTTCGAGAGCACATCCGCGCCGCCAGGCCCACACCAACGGCTCACCACACCAAGGCTCGCCTGTTTCTACTGAAAAACCTATACACCTGTACCCACGTCTTCAAACGTGTAGACTCTGTGAAGAAGCCTCTTGAACCACCTTACACAGGGCCGCATGAGGTCGTTAGGCGCATCAGTGACAGAGTGTTCGTGATTAAAATCAACGGGGAGGACAAGGCAGTCTCAGTGGACATGCTGAAACCGCCTTCATCGCCAAAACAGACCACGACCAGACCAACGCCCCCCGGGCAGAACATCCACCAGCACTGACGCACACATCTACATCAATGGACCGACCCATGAGAACCTACGCGAGGGGTTCTCGTGCAGACACCAGCACCGTTGGCAAGAAGCGAGTCTCGTTCCTTACTCTCCCTGAGTAAGTCACTGGGGGGAGAGTGGTTGTGGCGGATCCTTGCCCAGCCTAAAGTACAAATCTTCGCCATCAGTCGGCGCCGCAATCGACCACGCCATGGTTCATCTCTTTGCCAACAGCCGGCGCCCTGATCGAGCCGACGGGAGCGCCAACTAGACCAGGTGGGAGACAACCGTACTACTTGGAGCCAGTCGGCTGCTAGCCACGTGCCGCGTATGAACTTGTTATCTGTGTCGCGCTACCGCGTGTTCTGTTTTTGTGTATGCAACCTCTTGCATAATAAATAGCTGTGCTTAAGTACACCTCAGCTTTCATTTATTACTGTGTAGAGTGTAGTTACTCCATACAAGCACACCCGGTGCCGCCATCTGTGCGACAGGTCAAGGAACTAACGGCGGCCATCTTGACCGGCCAAACGGGCCGCGGCCATCTTGGTCGCCCAAACGGGGGCGGCCATCTTGTGACGTCACGCGGACGAATGGAGTCTCTTTACAGTTGTCCAAAGAGCTTATCAGGCTAGAAAACAGGTCTTCCTCCTACTGACTTCGATTTCTTGGCTAATATCTATGCTACTGCAAACTCGTCTTTACGCGGCATGTTGACTCTGCAGCAGTGCTAGTGGATATCTGTTGCTGTGCAGAAAGTATTCTTTTTAAGTCATTTACCTGCTCTAATCTAAAATGTCCTTGGTACTCATTAAACTTAT
Source organism: Vandiemenella viatica (assembly GCA_031002005.1). NCBI lineage: Eukaryota > Metazoa > Arthropoda > Insecta > Orthoptera > Morabidae > Vandiemenella > Vandiemenella viatica. The sequence continues at coordinate 97,242,975 of JARYHS010013630.1, read as the reverse complement.
TTGCATGTTTAATTTCATAATGCCGTTTCATATTATAGTCTTTCAATACAGAAACAGATTCTTTGCATATTAAGTACATGGGCTTTGTTTTAAATTCTACAAAAAAATAGTTAATTGTCCACTTATCCTGAAAACTTTACAATTCATCTGCAGCTTTGATACAACATCTTTACTAGTTGACGACATTATTTAATTGAAATAGAAAGAGAAATGAATAAAGTGATTGTATTTTGCAGAAACTACTAAAATCGCAACGTTTAAAAATAATAATAAGGGGAACATATTCGGTAAAGATGCAACAACACAAATATCTCGTATTTTTAACAATAGTAATACTTACATACACACGACTTATATAAAACAGAAACTAGTTCTTAAAAGTCTATCACGACAACACGCCACAAATACAACAGTACAGCAGACACATGGAATGTAGACAATGCATTTCGTTTCAAATACAACAATCAAAGCAAAAAGCGTACTCCCATCTATGGGTAGAAACATTAACTGCAAGGACATCAATAACCGACTCAAGCGCTTCATGAATCAGTCAGACGAACCACTAACGCGCTGAAAGTTACAGGAACATAAGGCTCGGTTGTACACCTGCACTCAGTGGCGTAGCTAGGTCAACAAGGGCCCCGGTGCAAAAAATTTATTTTGGGCCCTCAGGCCAGACGGGCGACCTTTTTCTTGCTTTGTGTGCTGGTAGGGGCCCCCTGAACTGAGGATGGGGCCCCTTGAATTGTTCTTTAGGGGCCCCTGAGCAGTGGTTGGGGCCCTCCCTGAGCAGCGAGGGCCATTAGTGAGGGGCTCCTGTGTTCTCAGGGGCCCCTTAGACGACGGTAGAGCTAAAAAAAAAAAGGTCGCCAGTTTGCCGTGAAGGCTCGTGGGCCCTCTAAACTGCGCTTGAGGGCCCCTAGAGGTGCGCTTATGGGCCCCTTGAGGTATGCTTGGGGGCCCCCTGAGCGTGAGGGCCCCGGTGCACTGCACCGCCTAGCCCCATAGTAGCTACGCCCCTGCCTGCACTGTCCATCCCCGCAAGATCAATAGAGCGATGATCTTGGTTGAGTATCAGCTTAACTTAGTGTAGATATCACTATTGAAAGTCAAAGCTTACATATATAATGATACAGCTCCGCGGGCCACAAAATGACCTACCGCGGGCCACAAGCGGCCCGCGGGCCGCGGGTTGGCCATCCCTGCTGTAGAGTATGGCGGGGGAGCAGTAATACTCGGACGCGAGTTCGAATCCCACGCATTCAGGAGGACGCGAGTTAGAATCCCGCCGTGCATTCTCACAGTGATATCCGGGTTCGAATCCTCGGGATTTTAAACACTACCTTCGGGCAGGCCATGAGTGAGCAGGATAACGTGAGTTCAAATCCCACGCATTCAGGAGGAAGCGAGTTCGAATCCCCCGGTATGCCTAAAAATAGACTATAAATTAGTACAATACAAAAATGTAATGTTTATATTTGGTGGGTGAACCGGAGGACGCGGGTGGTGCGGTGGGTGGGGTTGGCTTAAACACAGTTCAAATGGACGCCGGTTCTAACTATTCTAATTGAGGTTTAATACATACACGTATTCTTGAGTATTGAGCTGGTTTATACACAGTTCTTACGGAAACTTCTAACCATGGTAATTGAAGTTTTTATACGTACACGTGTTCATGTGTCATGACCTGGCTTATACACAGTTCTTAAGGACTCCAGTTCTAACCATGTGGAGAGGGTGCAGTTAATTGGTTCTTTGTGTCGTAATTGCGGTTAATTAATCGTTTTTGTGGTTTTTCGGTGTCTATTTCCTACTATCCTATGTGGAATATTCAAGACCCTTGTGCCTTTGTAGCTGAGGGAGGAAGTGTGCAATGGACGAGAGAAAACGGAACTACATTCCTTGGCCTAGAGAGCTTGGCTCATTTCGCACTTGCTCGCAAACAGCTTGATCTGATAGCTGATGCGAGAATAAGGAAGATCATGTTAGGGGAAAACATATGAAGAGAGGACTCCTTCGCGTGTGTGCCGGAGACAGAGTTTGTCAGCCAATCAAAGCACAAATTTTTTTATTGATTTAAAGTAAGACAGTTTGGTGTTTATGTTTTTAATGAGGGAGACAATGCCCGCCATCCTCGGGTTGGATTGGTAAATCTGGAAGGAAGAAGGGGTGGCAATTGGCGACGCTTTCACTATAGAAAGCTGCATCATGGAACCATTGATCTGACTGGTGGCTTTGATGAGATCACGTGCTAATCAAGTTGTAAGTGCACAAGTGATAGTTCTTATTATCTGATCACTGTCTGAATAGACGAGTGTAATGCGATGTAATATCTTACGTGCTGTGTGAGATATATCAAATATCCAGAATACAATGCTGGTGTCTACATTTCTGAAGAAGAATAACGGACGATCCGATATAGTCGCCTACGACTCCTCGACTTATGGTCAATATAGTGAATATTATCTCCGCGAATACAAACTGGATTAGAAGTGCTTCATTGTTGTCCAGATATTAGAACCCATAAACGAAATCCGTGGCTAATTTCACAATGATACGAATATCTCGCGCTCTCTGCCATTTATAACTGAGATAGCCGATATTGTATATCATCTGCAAATTATATTGATTTTGTAATTAATTTTTTATCGTGTGTATGCTAGACATTTTGTTGGGTAATTTTTTGTAGTTTTAACAATTTATAATATTTAATTGTTTAGCTTATACTTAACGTTAATAAACGTGATATTCGATATCTTGCAAACATAATATTATCATCCCTCCATTGAATTTGTAATATGAATTGTTTTAATTAAATTTGGAAGCACTCTTCCATGGCGCCCTGGAAATATCTAGAAAATCAATGATGTGCAGATATCTCAGAAAGTGACTATAACAGATGGTATTAATGCTTTAAAAAAATCGGTACACCACGACATTAAGTATTCACTCAATCACATTGCATTTGTTCAAACTTTCAAAATATTTAGATTAAATAAAATATGCTTATCGTTATTATATTAATTAATTTTTAGCTGTATTGTGGTTACTTGTGTGTTGGGTTCATTCAGTTCCAAATATCAGTCTCACTAGCCCATTGTTAAGATAAGTCATGCTTATTAATATTAAAGTAAATAATTTTATTAATATTCAATTATTATCATACAAATCGTCACAACAAGCTATACACTACTCTTCTACGACCACGGCATTAGATTTGAAAGAGGATAGTGTGTAAGGAAGGGAAAGATATTGGTGATCATCTTTGTTTACAGATGAACACTCATTCATTTGGCGTGATTATGGAAAACGTTGGAAAACCAAAATTTGTATGTCCCAACCGTTAATTGAACCTGCGTACTCCAGAAAGTCAGAGCATTATGTCACTGTTCACCCATCAAACAATCATTTGTTCTTCTAGTAACAACATTGTATTTGCTCAATGCCGAGTTTAAACGTCTGCTACATATGGTCTTGTTGGTTAATTTATCTTGAACTATAGCTGTAAAGTTTCTCCGAGCGTTGAAGGGATTTCGCTCAAACCATCAAATCCCATTCCATGTGAGCTACGAAAGGGAACGAATGGAAGGGATAACACTTACGCCAATTAGTTGGACGCCGACGAGGCTTACATTACTAACCATTGTCGAATGGAAAATGGGAAATAACGGAGAAACTGTAAGACAGATTCTGCGACAGATCCAGAGCAATGATACGGGAACAATTTTTCATCCGCTGTTAGTCTCCAATCTCTCCTGTATTCCAAGCTGTTACGTTTAGTTGAATAATATCCACTTCAGCTAGCCATCACATGAGTGGAGAATAACAATGAATATGAGTCACCGTTACATCTACGGTTGGTGATAAGGTGAACCTTCGAGATAGTTCTCATAGCTCTGCACTTTAGTCTTTTATAAATTATTTACTGAAATAAAAAATGAAGGATTTTCAAAACTTTCCTGATAGCCTGTTCAGTGTGTTTTGCTCAGCAGAGTTTTCGAGATATTTACACTCATGCAATTGGTTCCTCACCCAGCAATTATCAAGTATTTTTATTTTTCTATCCGTGTGCTTAATCAGCTGTCTCTTTCTGGCGTTTATCTTTATTTCATGTTGACCTATACAGCTAGGATATCCTATACAGTTTTCTAGAATGCTTACTTATGTTGCAAAGTTTTGTAATTACATTATGGATTAACTATCACAAAAACACGCCCCTTTGGCAATTTCTCGAGGATGTAATTCTGCATTTCAATAATTTTTGCTTTAAAACCTTTCAATTTTTGAGAAACTTGTTTATGGTATCCCTCGGTAAAGTCTTATTACATCTGATTCGCTACTTACAAGATAACTTTTCCCCACTACATTATGTTTATTCCCTTGCATGTAGTAATCCAAATTTTTCTACCATCAGGCGCGGCCTTATAGCGAATACAAGTTTCTTACAGGCTTCTGTTTCCGTGTGTAAATATTTCTCTCTCTCTCTATCCGTAAATGTATGTTTTTGTGTATATAATTTCTAGTTTTGAATATATTTCTTGGAAGTAATTCAGTATGCATCACTGCCACCGCGTGTCTGTTCGATAGGAATTTGTAGTGTGTTTAATTATGTTAATTTCCATTATTCATGCGCATGTATTTGAGCACTACACTAATAATTTAAAAAAATGTGTAAATTTAGTCTATCTTTACGACATATATACATGTTTATAAAAATACAGTAACGTTCTGGCGTCGCATTCGGGAGAGCAGGGGTTCGAATCGCCGTCCAGGCATCCAGATTTGGATTTCCATGGTTTCCCCAAATCATTTCACGCGAATACGGGGATGCTTTCTTTAAAGGGTCATTACTGAATTCCTTCCCATTCCTTGTGGTCATCCCTTTTCTGCCTCTAATGACCTCAACGTCAACGAGGCATAAAGCCATAAGAAAAAAAAAACCATATCGTTCAGTGAGCTAAAAATAGGTGTCTAGGATCCAGTGGAGTTTTCTCTCCCTGAAGTCGCGTTACCGATTACTGAATATCATGACGTCGTTACATCTACCAACTGGTGCCATTTTTTACAGTGTTTTTTCTTCCGGACAGTGATTCTCGATGGCAAACGAGTGAAATCACGAATTCGCCCCCGTAACCATTTGCCATTAACGTTTTCTTGCATTATCAGCTTTTTCAGATTTCCGTCCTTTCTCCTCATAGTGGCACCAACTGATTTTTTCTGAGACACAAGCTTAAATAGGAGTTTATCTATCCACTGAATAATTTGTTCGCATGGTTGTCCATAGTATTCTCAACATCCTCCATCACCTCCACATTTTGAATATATCAATGCGGTTTTTGTCTTTACTGCCCTCCCCTCCCCCCCCCCAAAAAAAAAACCTGTTAGCGAACTAATCCGGTTTTCGGGGTTTATAGGTTATTACTGTGTCTTTTCAAACTTGTTGTATAGCTTCTCCATAGCTCCACAGGTAAAGCTGCACTGACAAATAAAATTGTTTTATAGCTAAGATATGAATTTTATTATTGTGAGCAGTGGTTGAAAGTCATCCTGAAAAATAAAACATCCCGCTAGTAGTACACATCAGCCTTCTATAGTCAGAGACTATAGATTTCAAGTATTAGCGCGACCATACACAAGTTGTTCTATGAACCTTGTATAGAGAACCGACTAGTGCTGCCACCGCACCATTCGAAAGGGAACTCTCTGCAACCAATGGCCTCCACTTTCGACACAATTTTCGGCACCAGGCGCCAGATGACTCTGCGGTCGATAATTGGAGGAGCTATTAAATGGGAGGTCTTACCGAGTTTCATGGCGGGCGTAGAGAGGGAAAAAAATGACGGCAATAAAAACAAAAGGATACTCTGGGAGAGGAATAATATCGGTGGGAGTTGTCAGGTGGTGAGGGGGGGAGGGTCGCGCGCTGGGCTCCTTGGAAGTCGTCAGTTCGTATCACATCACGCCTCCGTCCGTGTGTTCATTGTTGTGCAGTGCTGTCGCGTATTGTTGGTTTGTGCAGTCGCCCTGGAGGAGAGAGGAGACCCCCTCAAGGAGTCGGCCCCGCCCGGCGACAACATGAACGTAAGGACCACCATACACTACTAGTATCACCAATTCTTTTTTGTCGGCCAGCGGACTGTCAGATAATATTTTTCCCAGGCTCGGGCAGAACTGACAGGCACAAAAAAAAAAAAAACAACACCATGGTTCCGATGAAGCGGGTAGGAGGAGGGTCGAGACAGCCCTAGCACAGCTTGTCTACTTTCTCGCTGAGCTATCAACGAATTTACACGAACGGGGGCACACGAGAAGAAATTTCGAAACATATGAGCTTACGGAACAGCGGTTAACTGTATAAGTTCTACTTACTACACAGAAATCAACTGAAGTTGAGCAAAGTACCAGAAGATGAAAACTAAGTTGATAGAATCTTGTTATTGTTTCCGTCACAGAATCTCCAATTACGCGGCACCAGTTGTCCTGTCGCTACTGCTAAATCACGAAGATGTGGTATTTTATTACATAGCAGACAAATATTTGAGTTAGAGATTGACTTCTGTCAGGTTGGTGGTACTGACTGACGCGGGCCTCTGCGGATACCTCTGCCGGCCGCAGAGCCTTCCCTGCCCGGGATTGGCTGTCCGCCGAGAGACGCACCTTTTGCGTATCTTCATGTAACAACAACGGCAATATTTTGCTTAAAACGCGATAAGTTTTACTGTTGTTTGGAAGTATTAGTCAACCCGGACTCATTACATAAACAAGGATCATGTTCTGAATGTTCTTATCACTTTTAGAGAAAGATTATTCACGCCTTTTTTAATAAACGCTTCTACTTATTCTTGTTTCTGCCATTTAATCTTTTTTTTTTCTTCACTGACGTCGAAGATATTTTAAGCTACATTTCTTTAGTAAAATAATTTTAATGAATTCTTATCACCTTCGAATTAACAGTTAGTTCCTGACCTGATTTTATCACTGCTAACCTTTGCACAACGTCGATTATTCTCCTTTGGCGTAGGTTTCGTGTTCTGTGGAAAAGTTAGAAATATTCCTGTACTGAAAATCTTTGTTTTATCCAGTGAATGGAAACACGCCCGCAGTTCTGCAGATTATCTCATTCTGCACTGTCGCTTTGAAAGTGTGTTTGAAATTTATACCTGCGTGAAACTTACGGCAACAGATTTCGAGCAAAACTGGTGAGACACTTACAACCATACATTGATAGATATGTTTTCATACACACAAGCAATTTGGTAAAATAGTATAACGCCAATTCCGCCCTAATGCATACATGACAGCAGTATTGTAACAAAACCGGACAAGTGTTTTAAAACACATTACACATAGGACAATCACACTCTACTGTTCGAAACAAACCATACTAAACTGCTTTCGGTTTGTATACTAAATACTGTATCATGAAACTCACATTGTAATTAAAAACAAGACTTTATCCTCTTCTACAAGTGCGAAACACACTTGAACATTGGGAGTCTGAAAGGCATATACTGGCGATGAAGCATGAATATTGCTGATAAAGGAATCAGGAACATTACTTGGAAAAGAAGACCATCACCACAAGGTGGCACTTGATTTCAGGCGTAAGGGAAAGGGAAAATTTACTTTTAAGGAAAGAGTGTCAGAGATTTGAATAAATTGCTGAAAAATTTGCTTCAGATACCGAAAGAATTTAAGTTAAAAATTCGTATGAAAGAGACGTGTATTCCATTACAAACTTATTCAGATTTTTTATTTTATTTATAAGAAACCTATCTGTAGCATCTACGGAAGAATAACTGCATTCTACGACAGCACTGACATTTGTTGAGATCTGCAGAAAAAAGATCCCCATAAAAATAAAAACTGATGAAGCAGTAGATTGGAGGATACATCTTTCGCGCAGACACCATGGATAATAGTTTATACTGTACAGGGAGGGAAATTCTTTTGCTTAACTTCTTAATTTCAGAGCGTGTCTTATTCATTGAACCTTGGCAGCTGTTCTCTAATTTCGGCGGAGAAGCGCTGTAATGGTGACGTGAAAATTATGTGTCGACTGCAGCTTCCGGTAACAGCTCGAACAAAGAGCAATACGGGCAGACATCTTGGTTACGCGTCACCGCTAATGGTTGTTCCATTGTGTAACGTTTCAGAGACACCGCGCTGACTGTTAGCATACAAAGGAGAGAGAAACACATGTCGCGCAATTGCCCGCGCTACAGGGTTCCTCTGAGCTCACACCAATTCATAAATTCCTCTGATACGCCGCAGTGTGATATCAGTTTTCACTTCGCAGATAAACGGCCTGATCGGGACCATCAAAGAGCAGTGGTTAAAATGAAAGAAGAAAAACCAATGTTTTCGACAGTCTTAAAACGTCCAAGCTACTTTTTCTTCATTACTAGGACGCTCCGCGATTAGGATTCCATGTAAAAGCTGTTGGTTCCCTTTGTGACCAATACGACATAGGCGAATTGCGTTGCCAATTGAAGCTCTGTCACTAGGTTACAAAACAACCGGTTAGATGTATCCCAGCCAGTAATCGCATAACCATTTATTTTAATTCTTACGGAACTGTTTCAAAAAAACGCAGAAAAGTTTTGTAGAAGACCAATTCCGCTAACAAATTGCGTATGTGCATTTTGTTTACTGACAAGCGGGACTAAGAATGACTATACTGTGCACCGAAAATGTGTGAGATAAGCAAGTACTCCCATCTTTGAATTAGAAGTCAATTTATTATTAATTGTATTCTACTTCCTTTAGGTATGAAATCACTTCAGACAGAATCATTGCTTTTTTTTACCGTATAGACACTCGCCTGTCAGGAACTCCGTCAATTACAATCATGATGTTGCGAAATTTAAGATTTTGATGAATTTCTAAAAGGCATAAACCAAAGTAAAAGAGAGGAATTTGGAATAAATACAAACAGAAGTAAGGCGAAAGTCATCAAATGTAGCAGAAATGATGAAGGAGGTTAAACGTATAAGTAGGATCAAATGCAAAAGGAAAAGTGAGTGAATTGTGTTACTTAGGAAGCAAAATTTCAACTGACGGTCGAAGCAAGGAGATATTAAAAGTATTTATTTTATTTATTTATTTATTAAAAGTAGACTAACACCAGCGAAAAGAACCTCCTTGAACAAGAGAAACCCTTTAGTTTCAGATATTGATATAGGAAACACAAATACTTTTCTAAAGCAGTATAAGTAGAGAACAGCAATTTACGGTACTCAAGCTTGGACTTGAGAAATACCGGAAAGACGAAAAAATGAAGCATTTGAAATTTAGTGCTACAGAAGAATGTTTAAAATTAAGTAGAACGGATGAACTACAAAAATGACACATTCTAGGAAATGAAGGGTGAGGTAAGAAGCTTGTGGATGAGTCTCATTGAAAAAGGAGACACATTTTAAGACCAGCAGAATTGTTTAATTTGTTAGTGGAGGGAACAACTGAAGGTAGAAACGACAGAGGAACTGAAATATTAGAATATACGATTCAGATTATGTAAGATATAGATCGTAAGGGCTATGTTGGTATAAAGTGTTTAGCTCAAGAGAGGAATGCATTAAATCAGTCGATCATTGATGACAGAAAAAAGTATAAGAAACGACTTTCAAAATTTTGTGGGACGGACTTCATCTACCGGGAACTCGGTTAGTTAGAATGGCGGTATTACGAATTTTAGAGTTTTTCATGCGTGTGTTGTGGTAATGACGAAAGCGAGGTTTGTAGAGGAGGTCTTGGGCGCCCTGGCTATTAAGAAATGCTTGGGGTTAACAGCATCGACGTTGATATATTGGGCTCTGGTACGGGTAGCGGAAATTAAATTCATGTTGCTTGGATTTCGGAATAGTGTATATATCTGCATAAATTGAATGAAGCAGCTGTTACATATTGTATGGACCTCAAATGGGGCATAATAAACGGCTTAAACAGGGATTTTATCGTCCTTAGACAAGGACCTGACAACCGCCACGTGGGCGCGACGTCATACACAAACAAATTGAACTTCCGTTTACCCTCTGGATATTCTCATAATTTACTTAAAAACACCGTTAATATGAGGGAGGGTGTCACGTAGTACTACTTCATTAACGAGAAATGTAGTTAGTTCATACCACCCTACGTTCACGGAGATAGTTCATGAACTTGTCTGGAGTATATAATTTGGTAGCATTTTAGTTTTATAATAAGCTATTTATTAAAATGCCGAGAAACAAACGTAAGTAAAAGTTTCTTATAAGCAGCAGTTACAGACTTCAGTACTTCGTACGTGAAATTAGTAGAGTACCAGCTAAGTTGAATATTAAAGGATTATAGAAAACACTGTGTATCAAAAAATAATTACGAAAAACGATAAAAATCTGTGTTAATAAAATCAGTTTTCTAGCTACCTCCGATTGAAGTATGGATAACTTGAATCGAATAAATCAACAAACTTTAAAACAATAACGATGAACAATTTTGACAGTAAGTACTGTCTATATCTGCAATAAAAAATGAATTATGAGGTCAGACTAAGTTGTGGTGACAGCTTTATGCAAAGGGAATACAGGATGTTTATTGTGTAAGCTGTTAACGGAGGAACCTGGTGTGAGAAATAATTAGATGTAATTACCGTTGACAGTAATGAAATGTTAGCAGGTGATGGCGAAAGATACTGAACATTTCACACTACTACATTCAATTTACTGTTGCAGCAACTGTTTTGCAGTCCATAATATGAGTTCAAGAGATGCAGATTAAGACCGTAAATAACGTTAATGATTGATAATTTCTGTCAGAAAACGTATCATGATTGAGAAACTATGCACCCAACAAAGATTAAAACACCAGAAAAACATTATGTCTGTTGTTGAGGAGTAAAACAGTTCATCATTTTTAATACTTAACTCTTCTGTTTTGGGGCTAACACTACGAAGAATAAGATAGAAAGTATAGAAATACAGTGCATAAAAGTCTTCTACATAATCAGTGTTTTTGGTTGTTTATCCGCACTTAAAGGATCAGATATTAATGTTGGGATTTTCGTATACAGATAACACAATTTATAAGATTTGCGAATTATTGGATGATTGAACACAAAGGAAATAAAACTTCACTGCAGAAAATGGTAAAAAATACAATAATTTATCAAGCATCGTTTAAGAATGTTTATTCAATCGAACATTACGACAAAGTTAAGCAAGGTCAAAATAAAAACAGTCAACGACAAAATTTCAAGATCATGTGTATCAATCTTAAGATCATATATATTAACATTATTATTAACAATCGTACGATGTAACTAAAATGATAAGGCAACATATGAATTTCGTTTTCCAGAATTCTCAGTCAAGTATAATAGGAAAGGTAAAAGTGATGATGCACGGTTAAAATTGTATTTTCTAATTTTGTTTGAAACATTTTTGAACTGTTGATACCGATACTATCGGCTTGATTTTATTTGTTTGTTAGACGTCTTCCTTAATTTGATTCTTTGTGAAGTTCATTAATCTAATTTCCAACGAAAACACCTTCCTCTATTTTTACTGATTAAAGAAAATGAAATAGGTTGGTGAAAAATGTTGTTTCAGAGATCGGCCAAAGTTTCAGGAGAATTGATAACACTACTTTAATGTTTAGAAAATAAGATTTTTTTGTTTTGTTTTTGTTTTATCGTGTTTAACGTGTCCAAAACATAGGTAAAAATTTCATATATATAATCAGTATGAATGTCAGACGTTTCTTATATGTATGAAATGTTATGATACATGTATACATGGTAAAAAATGTTTGAAATAAAAATAGTAAATACTCTACAGGAGCAAGAAAGATCAGAAATGCATGGGACACGCAAATACGTTAGCCGTATAACTTAAATTTTAAGCCTGTTAATTTTTATTCATTTATTGTTAATAACCGGAAAATGTTGTAACTACATTTATTTCTTAAGTGACGAACAAACATGCAACTTACTAAATGATGCATATAACGAATAAAATTAATCTAGTAGATTAGGTTATAAAATAATCTTGCTTCACATATTTCTGACGATGATGCACTACCTTTTTTCCGAATAAAGTAACTCCTATGTTATACCACAGTCAAATCGCTAGTAGCAACATTTCAAAAAACGACAGTTTCTGAAATTACTAAGTTTTACATTCTTATACTGACTATTAGCTATTCGTTGTTATATTCTAGTTCAACCTGCGCTGAATCACTCTACCTTCACTTTTATTCATTTTTTGTTTAGTTCCTCTTGCTATGAAAAGATATATTTTCCTTCACTTATGCATATATATTTTTATTTTTATTGGACTGAGATATTAAAAAGTAATCAAATGGGCGATTCGCTAAGTAATGTTAAGAAGCTAAATGTGAGGCGTGTACGCATGATCAGCGTACACTGACCTCAGGTAGCTCTTTCGTAAAGAAAAATGTTTGATTCTTACTGCAGTTAATTATAAGTTTATAACTGTGTACGTAGTTCTTATGCTAAAAATTTATAACTTTTATGTGTGACTCAGTAGTTACAATAAATATAATAGAAATAACATATAAATATACTACACTGATTGTCTTTTTTCTCTTTGATAATATTCCGACAGTAATCTGCTAGAATCCTCTATATCATTTCTACATAATGTATGGATATCTTTTTTAAACTTATTTCATGTTCATCCGATTCTTCGTTGGAGAATAACACGGATGTGAGTCCTGGAAGTAAACTTTTAGATACATGATGCACCCAAAAATCAATATGCTTTATTCTGATTCACCAATTCCTTTTATTTTTAAGCTCTACTTTCTCAGACAACTTTTTTAAAATCTTTTTTAAAAATATCCATACTAGCTTTTATTTGTTTGTTAGACGTGTTTATAAATTATATTCTTTGTGACGTTCTTTAATCAATTTTTATAATAACACTTCCTTCATTTTTGCATCCATGGCCTTTTCAAATTGTTTTAAAGTACCTAGCCAGAACTGAAGTGAGAGAAAAAGAAAACCTTTGCTAGAAACTAGACTATCAGGACAAATATTTTTTTCTCGTACTTTACGATTTCGTTTAACCCAATTCTTTATTGTTTGCGTGAGTATCCAATTCACAAAAGAAGCAGGCACATTTGTGAAATAATATTGCATTCTTAATGTCATTGCAGTTGTCTACAAGTTGTCAAGACTCTTCTACTTTCATGTTCATTGTCTCAACTAATCGAAGCATTCCTTGTTGTATTTCAGAAATTTAATCAAATTTGCGTAAGCTTCTGGTACAGAGGGCAATAAATTTTTCTCGATTATGCAGCAAACTCTCTTCAGACCTGTTCCTGGCGGATTTATAAACCATTTCATTTCTTTTGGATAACAGCCGAGGCCTTAGGCTTTCTACTAAGCTTTCAACATTGATGCAGGAATTCGCTAATTTTTTAGTAGCAAAATTCTTTGTGTCTGAATTCCGTAACATAGATATTTGTCTGCAGAAGATTGTTTCCCAGTAAAATCCAACTCATCTTTCTCTGGTTTGTTCAAATACAAGCCCTGTAAACTAAAATATTAGTAGTTTGACAACGAATTGGCAGCAACACATCTTGCAGCAGAATAACAAACTCTCTAATATCTGAAAAACATGCATACAGCTTAATGCCGACAATTCAACAACAAAAATATTACCGAGCGTTCCATCAATTACGAATTTTTAGTGAAATATCGCCATTATTTCCTTCTAAAGAACAGAGAGAGATTTAAATTTCCCGTAGTAATGTGATTTAGGAGAACTTATTGTCAACAAACAGAAAAAAATTCTTGTAGTACGTTGACTATGCACCAACCCCAAACTCAACTAAATCTGTTACATCATTAACCACTGGTTCCTCTAACAAGGGACAAAAATATAGGTTAAAAAAAAAGCTGATATCTATTTCGGAAGTACTGTAGTTCACAGAAATTATGGTAAAAACTTTTACTATACAAACTCGAGGTAAATTTTTTACGATCAACTGAGGACAAACGTAGTAAAATTTGAATAACGCCAAAGTTGTGAATACGGTCAAGAAAACAAACCAAATAGATGGAATGAAATTATACACAGTATGTGTTGGTAAATCCTCTTCGTCAGGATGGAGCATATAATGAAATCTCATAAAGTGAAAGAAATTGTGTGCGAATCAGACATGAAGCGAAGTATTCGCAGCTGATTTTATTCCACGACACTCAGCGTCATTTACAAACAAAGCTTGGAGACGAAGTGAATGGTGGATACTATCTCTTCAGGTGTAATTTTGTGTGTGTGTGTGGTGTGATATGACTTGACATAATTAGTAAACACGGGTCACATCGCCTAAGGCATGTTTTTTTTTTCTGTCTGACGTCTTACGTATAGTTTACTTTCGAAAATGTTTGCAGTAGGAGTAAATTAATGTGATTTTATGTTTGATCAAATGAATTTCCTACAATTTTCTGTTGCAGTAAATTTTTATTTTTACAAAATTGTAATTTCATTCTCGTGTTCCCGTCCAACATGCAATCTTTGCCAATTATGTTTTGCTTTATACCCTTTGACGTAGTTTTTCTGCAAATGGATAAAGCATTTTGTATGAACACTATCTATATTTAGTGTTGTTTTCAGAATTCTAATAGAGTTTGAAACATTGTAAAAACTTGCCTTGTATCTAATAATTTGAATCCCATTGTAGATTTGTTGTCGTAATTAACAATTAACCATATAGACCTTTATACATCAGAGATTTACAAACCCACAGTTTTTATCCGATTTAGACGGAACCATTCACACTTATACTTGACAAAAAAATAAAATAAAATAATGTCCACACATTAGTTTTACAAAACCCCAACCCGTCTCCTCCTCTCTACCCCTTATTTTTTGTCAATATTCTTTATGCAAAGCTAGAGTTTTTACATGAAATTGAAGGACATTTACACACGTATACAGTAAAACAAACAGAAAAATAGTGTCTGCAGTTGGGTTTCTAAAGACCAACTCCTCTCCCTGTTTATCATCACCCCTCTCCCCCTTTATCCCCACCCCTCTTAATTTCCGTAGTTCTGTACAGAAACCCACAGTTAAAATCCTGTTCGGCAGTTTCAAAGTAATGACAGATTATGCATAAAACAAATTTGTCCTAATGTCTCAACATGGACGTCAGACTCTTAGTTGAACCCCAAGCTTTCAAGTTGTGAAAACCCATTAAAATCTGTGTGATGCCAGAACAAACAGATATATTCCAGATACAGATTTATGTGTGTGGTACGTATCATGGCGCGGATGATACATGTTTCGACTATCGAGCAACAACTTTAACAGATGATATGGTTAGGTTGAAATGCAGCCTGGACCAAAATGTAAACTGACATTCCGTATCACAGCATCCTATTCAGCCCGCTCTGGGAATTGTTCGGGTATATCAGTGTTTAGTTTGCTTCTGGAAGTGGCTGGTGTCAAATTAATTAAACTTGGTGAACATAATTCACATCGTAAATATAAAAATAGAGTATGGCTAAATCAATCCCAATTACACCGAGCAACGCCTCTAATTCTCTGTCAGTAGATAATAAAAATGCTTTCAGTAGAAAAAGAGGATATGTAACATGAAGGAAGTATTTATGGTTTTGATTAATATGAAAGCTCAAGACCATTATTATCTACATTCAGAGTTAAAATGAACCGACAGAAAATTGTGAGGAGACAATTCTGTTATAGAATTTCCAAAAAGTTTCGATATAGTTAAAAATTTACAATCTTACAACAACATTCCCAAAACAGATTTTGTAACGGCTCTAAACAAATTCGTTTTCTACTTTTTTTTTTATCTCTACAAATTTAATTATCACTTTTTTGCTTCCGTTATTCCGCGCAAGATAAAATTACAAATTTTTTGTTAGCAGTGTAAGACAGAAATCATGGACTTTTTTTTTTAGTATGATTACTCGTTGTGTATAAGCAAAGAAAGATTTTACGCTTAATAAGATTTTTAATTGATTTTATTTTGGTTTGTTCTTAATTGTCTGAGATAGCAAAAATATTGTTGCCAATTATAATCTGAAAATTATTACGGGATAAGAAATTGAGCAGATTAAGTTCATGTTGGCTTAGAATAGTTTTGTTGCAATCACTGTGAAATATAAAAGTTATAAATGTTTTTTTTATGTTTTGTGTACTCTGTGCAAGCCAACTTTCAATTTATTGTACTCAACAGACATAACATCGTAATAACTGAGAAACGATATATCAGTGGAAATATATGAAGACAATTACTCCTTGGGAAATAAAGCATCAGGAGAGACAGAATGAAAGTATAATTATGCCTCTAATCGTTTACAAAATTTTGGTGTAAACGTTAATTAGATTTTAAGCGCAGATGTTTAATAATACAATCAGTGACCAAAAAACCGTAGTTGCTTTGTATGTTGTGAACTAGTAACTCCTGCGATTCATAATCTAGGCATGAAAACAATCTTGAATTGGATGTTACGAATATGATGCTACTATAAATGTTACGTAAATCAAGATTTTCTACTTGGTCTGATCCCTTAAGCTCAAAGTTTTAATTCTAAATTTTGTGTAAATTTTCGTACCATCATTTTAAAGTATAATGGAAGAACGTAAATTATAGTTGAAAAGGCCTTAGAATCGTAATATGGCACAGGTAGAGTTGCAATGCATTCACATGGCTCTGCACTATTATGAAACAATAGACTCTTAGGCGAATCATACACCAGCCGATACCGTCGTTTTCTCCTTTCAAAAGAGACTAAGTAAGTCCATCATTCTAGAAAATCAGTTTTGAGTGTGAAACATCGTTTTCATTCGGTTTCGAAGCTCACTCTTCCAATTCGTTATCAGTTTCATCGCAGACCTAAACCAGTCTATTGGTTGGCTTCTAGACGTCAGTTTTCACGCGTCTGAATCTAGATATTAAATTGTAAATAAAAGTTATTTACACCTTGCTTCAGTTTTTACATTATTTGAGAGCCCTGTAGTTAGTTATGAATCCAAGATTGTATCGGTCACGTGCAACTCGGATTTATAGTAAGCAGCTGGTGTTTTGGCTGTAGATGTTGAGAACGAAAACATTGCTTCTTCCTAAAAGGTAGAAAAATTACAAAGAATGGTAATCGAATAATCTCTACATATCACAATGCCATTACTGTTTCACCTGGCAGATTCGAATTTAAGTATTAGGTTTCCTCCGTAATTTCCTTACTTGTCCGGTGGCGTGTTACATTGTGACGTGTATAACTATGAGTATTACGGTGCAGACCACAACTTTAATATCTTTAGACTCAGTGTCACTAAATGTTTACGTCATAATAGAAGTAAAAAAATTATTTCCGCCTTATTTCCACGCTGCAATAAATTTGGTGACCTTTTGTGCCGATTTTATCTGATCATAAAAAAAAAAAAAATGTTGTTCAGTTTCCTGCGCTCTCCACATTTCGGGGCCCGTAATCTGATCTTTGTATTTTTTCATCGCAAAATTCATAAAATGGAAACTGCACTAAGTACCTCTTTTAAATGTTAAAATAATGGCATTGCGCTAACTATGATCTTTGTCTGGTGCCCCTCGCTTGTCGTGGATGGAGCAGTTTCCCCTGGCAAGTTTCTTTGGTTCGGATTCCTCTTGGTGATGGAAGTGCACGTGTGTCTTACTGTTTTGTGTGGACGAGTGTGGTATGTTTTGTTGAGTGTAGTGTGTTTTTTGTGTTGTGAATGACTGAAAGATGACAGAAGCGAGAGGGTGAAATACGTTGCTGGCACATTCAGGCCTACTCATCCCAAAGACATTTTTGGAGTCACCAAGCTTAACGTCCCCATCCGATATCACCATCAACAATGCCGTATGCCCTCACTCCATTCGCACCAATCTAATTTGGAATACTACCTGAACTCAGCTCAGCAGTTATAGATTTCTAGGTAATGACATTCTGTGGTTTATAATTTATTTTTATAACTATCATATGACTATCATTACTTTCTCATAATTGGACAGAGAGATAGTGTAGATTACTGAATCATTTTTTTTAGCTTCAGGTGCTTACTGCCTTGTGCTAGACTAAGCAATAAATTTTTAGGAATACAAAAAAGCAATGTAATGTAATATACGAAATTTTCTGTTGTATTAATAATTGTTGTTTGTAGTGCTATTGAGCTTCCGCTTAGCTGTCTTAAATTTTAAGATCGTGTACATAATTCCGCAAAGTGGGACAAAATAAGTAAATAAATAAATAAAAAGTTTAGTATGTGAGAGAACAATAACGCGGAGAACACGACGTCATGTTTATACAATGGTTGTAAACTAACTTTATAGAATCCACTTAAACCACGAGCAGAGAATCATAGATTAGAAGTTACTTCTTACGTCATGGTATAATTCCCTATGCTCATTTCTGGACGGCATTGTCCTGCTTTTGATTTGCGCGAGATGTCTTCTAGATTGCTATCATTCTGTTTTATTGTTTAACAAGTTAATTACTGGTTAATATTTTCCAAACTGTGTGAAAATGGTACATTAATTTAGATTACTAAGTGTTTATCTCCCTCCAATTATTAGCGATGGTTGTGTGGTTACCTTTCCATGAATGAGCCGAGAAAAATTCATGTTGAAGAAAGCATTTTATCATAATGCTGTCCTAAAAATAGTTTATTATACAGTAAGCCAGCAAAGAAACACAAAGATTTTGCATGATGTTACCTGCCTCTTACTTCAAGGGGAAAAAAAAGAAATATAAATAAAAAATGAATTTACTAATGGGAATACTCTTGCAAAGTTATTTTTATGGTGGATGGATTCTCAGCAGTTACGTCTTACGACGTTGTTGGACGAAATAGAACGTAGTGATCGCCTGAATCCTAATGTCGAAGATGTGTTTAAATTACCTTTAAATTACGAGACAAATCGGAAGGCAGCATATTTGCATGTATTCGGTTCATGGACGTTAATGTTAAGAAACTGCAGTGAGTTTATGCGTATGTAGTTAAAGGCGTTTCATGATTTGTTTGTAAAATTGGATACATGATTGCTAGCCAATTACGCCGAATGGGAAACGATGGAGAGAAGTTAATAAAGCTGCTGCTCTCTTCTGATAGTTTTCAAGTTGGAATGATAGATATTCAGCTCATCGTAACTGCAGTTAATCGAAGGCCATTTGATTTGTTACAGAAGCAACAAAAACATAATTTTTTCTTTCGTTTTTACTTTCTATTTCAAATTTGTATGACATTTCTTTCTAAACCTTATAAGGTATTAAGAGATAAGTTATTTTGAATTGCTTTGTTATGCGGTAGTTAATGAAGCGATAACATTTTTTATTGGAATGTTGTGTCATGTTAAATTGAAAATGATTTGATTTATTTCTCAACTGTGGTCAGTGACAATACATCTGTTAAGGATACATGTTAGTGTATTTTAAGTATAATTTTGACAATTTTACGATCTCCACTGTTTAAATCAGGAAACCAATTCAGATAAACAAATATACAGAGGGGATGCTCTTGTTTCACTAAGTGACAACATAATCTTTTATCGATTTTTCGCTTTCTGTTGAAACTTGTTGCTAAGATTGTAGGATGAGTACTTAAACCTTTATTTTTATTTGGCTGAGAGGCTAATACGATTTTAAGAGTTATAAAAGTGCTACTGAGTCTATCAAAGAACGCCAGTTTAGAGGAATCTCAGTGCATGTACCAGACGTATCGGTTCCTCCCCCCCATTTTCTTCACATTCCTGATTCATCTTCCCATCACCTTCAGGAGTAAATGCACGAATTTGGAACGCCTGCCTTCAGATGCGCAATGTAACATGTCAAATTGAATTTATTATCAAATGACAAACCAAGATATTTATACTTCAAGCCTTCAAAAAGTATTTCCTCCTCTACCTTATAATCATACCATTTTATTTTTCTGTCGGTGTACATAATAAGCTGACTCTTTTTGGTAATACCCTTCATTCTATGTTTAACAAGCCAGCTAGATACTGGATAGTTTCTCCTGCAGCTGTTCGCAGTCCTCTATTGTTTCAATACTGGCCTGTAACATTGTATCATATTCAAGAAAACGAACCATCTGGTTATAAATCTCTAACATAATCATTCATTAGTAGAATGAACAGCCAAACACAACACTGTTGCATTATCGTTTTCCACTTCGCCTATTTTGATACTGTATTTCTTCACTGTTTCTTCACTCTTAATAATTCTGCGCCCAACAAGTCACTTTTCCATCTAACCCAAACTGTTTTCATCACATATATCACCGTATATGGTTCGCACTATCATAAACCTTGGAGATATTCAGTATCAACCTCATGGCTTGCCAGATCACTCCAGGTGAATGCTTCCTTTAAAAGACCATAGCCGAATTCCTTCCCGTTCCTTTTCCACCATCCTTTCCCACCTCTAATGACCTCGACGTTGATGAGGCGTAAAGCCATAAGCAAAAAAAAAAGTATCAACTTGGCCTCTCATGTTCATGCTTTCCTAAAGCCATGTTGCTTTTTTACAAACCACTCTCATTCCACATATGGTCGCATATCAAGCTTTCCATCAATTTACCTACCATTCAGTCCAAACCACACAGTTTGTGATTGCCGTCCTGGAAACAAAGCAGCCACTGTACTCGAGTGTCTGGGTGATCCTCGTTACCAGCGCAGAGTGTGAGTATTCGCATTAGAGGGCGCTCGGGTCATTAGGGTGAAGCGCCTGGGGCACTCCGATCAATCCCCGTCAGTCAGAGGACTCACCTCACGTCGGCTCACCGCACATCCGGCGGGAACTGGGCTAACGAGGGGGGGGGGGCACCCATTAACTCTGACCTTGTGGCCGGCCCACAAATCGGGAATAAACAGCACCATACAAGCTGTTGCCAAAGACAAGTGACAGAGGTGATCACGACTCATTGAAATGTTGTTTGTCGCCCTTATGAGGGTAGGATATTCTGTTAGTGAACTCTCCGCAGTCAGTCATTGCACCTACTGTTCTGAACCATTTGGTAGACTAGATTTCTACTGAAATTGCGTTCTCCATAAGTGACCAATGTACATTTTGTATAGGCTTACATGTAGGAAGAAAATGGAAACGCAGAACAGCGTCGGGGAACCCATCAAAGTACTTGATTCATTACTTCCATCACCTGCCGCCAACGGCTGGCGATTGTTTTCGTCTCTGTGATCGGTCAGAAAACTGAAACCTTGTTTAAAGCTTTTATTCCTGTAAAAATCTGAAAAGGTTATCTCTCGAGTGTATATCTTAACTGCAAAGTTTGGTATAGATAGAATAAGTAATTTTCGACTTGTTGGCTACAATGTTTCTGTCTTCTTCAATAGGAAATAAAAATGTGTACAAAAATAACAGATTTAAATGTTGATTTGGATTTGTTCATATCTGAGCAGCAACATTATATTTACGAAGCTGAACAAAAAATACCGTATATTTTCTTTTAAAAGCTCTATTTAACAGATAACTGAATTAGAATGTGAAAACTGTATACTGAACGTATATCCTTCAGCTCTTCGTTGATGTAAACATCAAGACAAATGTAAGGAAAGGTGTCAAAATTCATTGGGGAGTGTTAGAGGAGATGTTTGAGGGAAGTGAGGGAATTCGTTGCAAAACATTGGTCTGTCCATTGATTGAATATGGTATAGTAGTGCGGCACCCACATTGTAGATCTCAAATACAGGTGATGGAGAGGGTGCAAAGGAGAGCAGCAAAACTTAATCAGTAACTGGTATAACAAAAGACCTGGTGGTGTCTTTTGGAAGACAGAAGGCGGATGAAGAGAGTGCTGGGAGTGTATAAACCGTATAGTGGTGATGAGAGTTGGGTTGATATTGGTAGAAGAATTATGAATATGGGAATATTTACTTCTGTAAGAAAGGAATTCAAGGACTGAACTAAAGGGAAGTTCTGATGAATTTATCTAAAACACTCGAAGAGTATAAAATTAAAATTCTTAACGGGATAAGGTGGACGGCTAGCGAAATTTCCCGGGAAGAATGGAAGATAAAAAAAAGTTCTGGAAATGCGAAAGTAGGTGTTTTGGCAAATTGCAAACGTTGCATCACAATTAAATAAAATTAAAATTGGCTTGTATTGAAACTGCTGTGGATAAAAATGAATACTCCTACTGAACATAACTTTTAAGTTCAGTTACTCACGCGAGTCAAGAATTTGCCTCTGTCCTAATATTTTTTTAAATAAAGTATTGGACATGCCTAAATTGAATGTTTGGGTAAATAACATATTTTAGGAAGTCTAGAAATTTTTTGTCACCGCTATTTTGCTTAACGACAAGAAGAATCACAAAACACATTTTCCCTTTCATTTGTAATACTTAGAAAATAAATCTGAACTGAATGGTGAACAATGAGTGACATTATTGACGGGTTGTCACGCATCTTGTGGTTTCTTCTCCTCAGTCCCTACTTAGCAGGTGCGATGGATTTGTAATGTACAGTGCGTTTATACGTCCGTCGAAGCCGTTGACGTGAATTCGAGGGCGAGAGAAGTTTGTTCCGAGACTGACCCTCGTGACCATTAGCTGGTCAAATTGCTACGTCGATTATGAAGCTAATTATTTCCCAGTGGACTTGAATAACCTGTCCCCGGCCGCCAGAGTTTAATAAGCATAAATTAATCTGGAATCTAATTGTCTCTCGCGCCGCAATGATGCCATGTTTATCGCTGCCCAAACACCAACTTCTCTCGAAGCGTATAACTGAAAAAATTGCACCAATAAATCTGCCCATTAAAAAACAAGGCATGGATCCGCATACCTGAGCAGTACAAACCAGCCGCTGACGCAACCTACAGCCTACTCTC
The DNA here is from genome assembly GCA_031002005.1 of Vandiemenella viatica. Classification (NCBI taxonomy): domain Eukaryota; kingdom Metazoa; phylum Arthropoda; class Insecta; order Orthoptera; family Morabidae; genus Vandiemenella; species Vandiemenella viatica. Next base: position 97,220,141 of record JARYHS010013630.1, on the reverse strand, counting down.
TGTGGTCGGAGGTGAAGGTCTCTTTGTTCCGGGGTGTTACACCTCCCACAACCACAAAATCTCGACCGTGCAGAGGAAAGCGATTCTGCGAGAAACTTAACACCTAATTAACAGAAATACCATTAAGACTGGAACACCAAAAATTCTTTTTCGAATTAACTGTCAATAATAATAAAAGCTCAGCTTGGATATTGTGTCTGTAACGCTGTGACGTTACACGCCCAGCCTACTTCGGCGGGAAAAATAACGGCCAGAGATGTTTATCCTCTCTATCCAAAGATAACGCAGTTATGGCAACCTCCGAATGAAGGTAACATTTCTTTTTGTTTTGTTTATGTAATGGTTTAATGCCCTTTTAAATTGAAAACCAACCATAAAGAGAGAATGTACTTCGTTTAAATTCGTATATTAATTATTAGCTGTCTTTTGTGTAATTTTTAGATTTATTTTGTTTGGCCTCCGATATGGGACCATTTAGCCAATCGCCGATTTACAAGCGTCATATTTAAGTTCTTGTTCATTCCTCCATGGACTTAATGTGGACCTGTTCGTTCAAATATTAACGTATATTGCAGAAAACGGATTATTGTCTTGCAAACTAGTACAGTTTGAGTTTGCAGAAGGATAGTGATGGAAATCGGGCGGAGAGCTCTTCTAGCTGCATGTAAAAAAGATTGTGTTGCAGCTAGTGTAGTAAACAGGAGAACATGACTGGATTAACGTAGGAAATCTCTGGCTCTTATGGACAGATTGGTGTATCTATTATACGAAGGCGACAAAATTGCCGAATCTCATCCTAATTATAGGTGTTAAGTGCCTTTTTGCTATATGATGTTCATCGGTATTCTTTCGACGTAGATTTTTTCGTTTTATTCTTTATACAGAGATGTTATTATAACAAGCAAAGAATTTATGTTATCTACTAATGTTTTTGTGGTGGTTCAATGTTTGTTTCTTTCAAATTAAAATTATGTAACTAACTGTAAACAAAGGTGTGTATTTAATTTAAATCTGCGTGTTAAGTCTGAAGAGGATTGTCCGACGGAACGAGGTGGAGCTTATATATGCACAGCAATACAAAATCAAGTTTATGCACGTTATTTAACAAGTTCTATTTAGTTAAGAGATTAACACTGGGTTCAACATGTCATTTTTGGCGATATTAACAGCTAGTTGTATTTTAACTAGTCAGTTTCTTGTAATTAAAAATATGAAACTGCAAATATTTGAATATTTTTAGCTAATGTTGAATAGGAACGATTTTTAAAAGGAAAAGATTATCTACAAGGAATTTACGAAAATTTCTCGTAAGAAGCAATATCTGATTTTATATTTTATTTCATAAAATCTAGAAACTTTCGTGAAATTTCTTGTTTACAATTTTACCCATTACTTCGTCATTTCTTCCTGGGGTAGCAAACTTGTTATATCACCTTCCTATAAGATACACGACAAAACCACTGCAAGAAAAAAGTGTAACTCACGAATCTACTATATAATTTCCTAAGCTTACTCACCTCGATAACTATTGGCTGGAGAACGGTAACGTTGCGTGCCAGCCGTTGATCGCAAAAACACAGCGACCAGAGATATCATTTGAAGAAATTCGAGGTTATATCTACAATTTACTAGCTAAGAAGCTGCTACAAAATTAAGTGCCATAGTAAATTCATTAAGTTTGCTTTTCGTAGCATTTCATAGTTAAGAAAAATATCGATAAACCTTCAGTACCATGTTGCTAATGAAATAAAAAGAAAAATCTTTTAAAAACTTAAATTACTCATAGTCTCTGCTGCAATCACGAATGCCAATTGTCATTCCAGCATAGGCTGTTTCAATTTATTAGAAACTTTCGGTAATGTTGGTGCTTGACCAAAGTTTATACATTACGGTTTATTTGCTTTTTACGAATTTTACTTGCCACTTTCTTTAATTATCCTTATTCACGTTCGATGTAAGTGAGTTTAAAGTATTACTGAATCGAGTATTATTGCAATTCATTTCTTCGGAGTTGCTCATCTATTTAATAATCTGGAATGTGTATTAAGTTTTCTCACTGTTACAGACACTATGACCAAAAATTACATTATAAATATTTATGCTGCCTCAATTTAAAAAAAAAAACAACGACAACAACAACAACAACAACAACCTAATTATTTGGTAGCAATTGTTCTCTCCCTTTTAACACATTTGCAGAGTGAACTTTTAGGGTCAAATAAAAGTCAAGTTTGTAGTTCAGCAAGTTCGGGTCTATCAATCACGACCTTTGAAACAATAATACGATAGCGCCTACGTCTTTCTCCGTGTTTAATACGTCTTTCAATTCTTCTGACTTCTTCAAGCTCAAGAGATATTAGTCACCCAACGTGTGAATTACAGGTTAAATTCGTATTTGGACAGATCAAGTCAATGTATCATAGTCTTTGAACTTAATAACTATTTCTAGATCCGTGACGATACGCAAAAAACAGTCACGGGCTCTCACTAATTTAAGATAATAATGACACGGATATAGAAAGATGTATTTCTGCTGCAGTTTTACTGTATTTTGTTAGTGGAACTTCTCAGTGATGTAAGATGAGACAGCATGTAGGCTATTAATTTTAGGCTATCAGTTGTATTTTTATTGCATTATGTGTATCTCACCATGCCAATACCATTATTCACGGTTTTTTTCTTTTTTTGCTACGGCTTTACGCCTTGTCGACGTCGAGGTTCTTAGAGGCGGGAAGGACTGGGGACAAGGAATGGGTATGAATTTGGTCATGGCATTTTGAAGGAAGCATCCCGGCATTCACCTGGAGTGATTTGGGGAAACCATGGAAAACCCAAATCTGGATGCCCGGACGGGGATTCGAATCAGCGTCCTTCAGAATGTGAGGCCACAGCGTTAACCGGGGTTCTCCTTATTGATTTTAGAACTAAGGGAGCACACACTAAATTACGTTTAAATCATAATCGTATATCGTGAGCAATATTTCTTTACATGTTATGATAAGAAGTAGCTGAAAATCACATCTAAATTGTACAGACAACATTCTGGAAGAGACTTCAAACTCATATCGTGATTGTTTATTGTAACCGATTTTTACTTTTGTCCTTATACTGTAATAGCTGTTAACAAAAACATGTTTGGTTTAATGAACGTACTATGTTTAAAAAATAAAAAAGTTTTTTTTTTCAAATGTAATTTGGATAGGTGACTGTCCAGGCTTGTATTTTTTTGGCTGATCTTAAGTGAAGTTTTATGGTTGGCAATACTCACTCATTAAAGACGACACTTAGGAATTATTAAAAGAACTAATAAAGTAATAAGGATACTGAAGATTAAAAAATTATCATCCAAGAAACATTATTTGTCATAAGAATTTTATTGCAGAAGTATATACAATGATGCGTAACTACTTGTATGGGTGAGTATTAAGACCGAATTTTGTTCGTTAGCCGTATTAATTATGAAAACGTAATAAGATATTTAATGGATTAATGTGAGGTGGAAGTAGAAGTATATGTTTAAAATCGACTGGAGGATCTATGGAATTCTCAGTCAAATGTTAAGAGTTGTATCTGAACTAAGTTATTCAGCAGACAGTCACAAACATGTAAAAACATGTATACCCAAATTTAAGTTAGCCGGTTTTGCTCATAACCTTTATTGAAAAATAAACAATTATTATTATGTTAAATAAATCAAAACATAAGAAAAATCTGATTGACTAGATTAATGATTGAAAGTGTGTTTGCAGGGGTGCACAACTGTTTGCGGAAATTTCAGTACCAAGAATGAGACGTAATGGGAATGAAATTTATTCCATAGATTAGGGACATGACGCTACCCAAATCATTAGAATTACGGAACTGAACATGAACTTTAACCCTGAGAGATCAGTACGTTATGAAGTCACCACGTGCTGCAATCACAGGCTATAAACGTTGTGGCACGGAATCAAAGTTAGCTTGGATATGCTTGTGGGGTACATACTGTCACATGGTCCACAAAACATCGACAGTGTTTGCGGGAGCACCAGAACGAATAAGTTTCCTGCCGATCTATCATATCCCAGACAATCTCGAGGCGCGACATGTCAGACGAACGTACAGGCCAGGAAGACAGTGGTACCGGTCGTTGTTCGAAGAAGGATTGCACATTCTTTGCCACTTGTGGCTGTGCATTATCCTGTTCAAATATGATATGTAGAGCTGCCTGCAGGAAAGGCAATACTTTGATCTCCATCACCTCCCTGATATATCGATTGCTGTTCAGATTCTCCTCAATACGTAGGGGGCGAGATCGCATGTTACAGCCAGTGACACCCCAAACCATCAGATTTGGCGTTTGTACTCTATGCCGCTCAACTTTGCAGTCTGCACTATCGCTTTCACCACAGTAGCGTGTAACACATACGCGGCCATCAGTGCAGAGTAAGTAAATGCGGGATTCGTCCGAAAATAATACATTTAGCCACTCAGCACGCCAGTGCCCATTACATTCTGAGGCTTTGGTGGTTTCTAGTCTGTGAAAGTCCAACAAATGGCACTCGTGCCACCTGTCCAGCCCTAAACAGAATACGTAGACGCGTCCACACTTGTTGCAGTGTTCCAACATTGAGCCAACACTGTGGACGAAGTTGCTCTGTCTGTTATGGCCATGCGGACAAGATGACTGTCATTCCGCGCTGTGGACACACTGTGTGGTCCAGTACCCACTCGTCGATGTTCTATCCACTGCGTCCTCGCACGCATCACTGTGGTAGCAGCTGAGCAATGTCACGGTACGACAAACCCGTTTCCCGGAGACCAATTATTCTGCCACGTTTGAATTCACTCACATGCTGATATTGATGGTGCACGCCGGCACTTCTTGCAAGTTTCCACTTCGTTTGACGGCATTGCACCGACAGAATGCGATATAACACTAGCCTGCCACGTCACACAAAAAAGGGCGTTGCTGGGCCTACATTCACGCCGTTTCTCTGCAATGTTAATCCGCTGTTGTACACATACTATGATGTTGGAGTGATACAGAACATTCCAATTTTCACAAACATTAGTGTAATTCTATAACGAGCAGTCGGAAGGTAGCGTTAATTTATATAAAGGATACAGTGGTATTTTAACGGAACTGCTTGGTGATTTGATAAAGGATGTGCCGTAAAAATACTCGTAGTTGTGGTTTCAAGGAACTGGTGCAGCGAATCACATAGTCAAATCCACAGTAGGAAAAGATCTTCGAAACAACAGGTCCTACGGTGGGGGTATCGTATTAAGTTTCAGTCATTCGAGAACAATTCTGTCAGACCAGAAAATATTTCTGGCGTGAAGATGTTGAAAGTCAATTTGCTGGACAAAACACGCGATTATTCCAACAGGTAATTATAGAAGCGCGTCACAGAAAAAAAGGAGCCATTCAAGGACAAATCTCAATGCTGGTCACCAACAGAAGTTAAAACTAATATGGATGCGCAAACAGCCTTTCTATCTTATTGTTAAGTCTGTAGATACACGTACATAATTCCCTAGTAAGAGATAAAAAGATAATGATTATGTCCATAACGCTACATACATGTTAATAACATCACAAGTACGCTATCGATTAGATTTGTTACGTTTTATTGTACTGTTAGCGGTGTGGATTAACTTCCACACTGTGATGTGATTCATGTTTATCTGTGTTTATAGAAAAACTGCATAACGTCATCCCCGTCTGCCCATCCCATTTTCGGATTTCATAAGTTCCCCACATCATTCCAGGCGAATGCTGAGATGGATCATTTCAAAAGGTTATGACCGGATTCTTTTGCGTTCTGATCGCCAGTCCTCTCTCTCTCTCTTTCTTAATGGCTTTACGACTCGTCGACATCCAGTTATCAGATTTATTTTTTGCTTCTGTCTTTACGCGTTGTCGACGTGATCATTAGATGCGGGATAGGACTGGCGGCAATGAACGGGAAGGAATTCGGCCATGATCTTTTTGAAGGAAGCATCGCGACATTCGCCTGGAGTGATTTGGAGAAACCCAAATCTGGATGCCGGAACTGGGATTCGAACGCCGTTCTTCAGATTGCGAGGTTATTAGAGGCGGGAGCGGATTTGAAAAAGAACGCCAATGTGGAAAAGAATTTTCTCATGACATTTTGAATAAACTATCTCGAAATTTGCCTAGAATGATTTCGGGAAACCATGGAAGACCGAAATCAGGATAGCCGGACATGTGTTCTACTGAATATCATTCCCGAGCGTTACTGCTCACCCACTTGTCCCAGGCCCCCTGGGGCCTCTAATGATACAGACGTGGAGATGACGTAAAGACGTCCAGTACAACACTCGACACAGTACTAGAACTCCCATAGGTAAAACTAAAGTGGAAATCACAGTGGGTAGCTCCACCGCTACAGTTCTTTGTCACAGTGCATATTGTTTAAATCCGTTTCTGTAAGTGAAAATAATTCGATGTAATAGCCAGAAATTATTCACAGTTCTGTTCGCTAAATTATATTCAACTGACGGCTATATTGTTTGCAAAAGTAATCTGTTCGCTACGTCTTGTTTCAGGTCTACCTTATCTGCTAGGAAGTTAGTGGTTTTGGGTGCCCATCACGTACAGCACGTCTGACATTGTTTCACGTAATCTTTAATAATGACCGTAGTGATTTTTTTTGTTTAAGTATTTTATTATTTGTTCAACAATTTTTATTTACATACTTATCACACATATTGACACGCTTGAGCTCTGCCCAATGTCAATGTGTCATCAGCTTGCACAGTAGTCAAGGTATTTTCAAGCGTTGGTATATCTGACGTGTATATTTTGAATAGGGTGCCCCAGTACAGACTCCTGCTGTTATTGGTCGTGCACAGACTAATGTCGGTGCCGAACCGTCGTGGCAGCTACTTCGCGATGACAGCTCACCAGATGAAGGCAGCGGAGGTGACTGCCGAAACGTCGTGTTTAAAAGATCTTATCCGGCAGAAGACCCGTGAAGAATTCCTGTCTACCATACGCCGGGAAAAACTTAATTGTCACAGACTAATGTTCGTTGCTGCAGAAAGCTTTGTAAAAATTTTACACAAATATAGAGGCGTTGCTGTATTTCTAAGTTTATAGACGCTCCAGTGTGCTTCACTTTATCCAATTCCTGGCAACACCAAGGAAAGACATAGTAACAGCAAATACCTGTAGTAATTTCGTAGTTGATGTTGCTCTATGTGCTGCTGTCTACCTCTCCCGATGCGGTAAATTTGTTTGATGCTGCAGCATACTCTTAGCTCATTTTCGTCTCTTTGCTTCTCGCTCCGCAGCAAGTTTCCGTCATTGCATCTCCTGCGTTGGCGATGTCCTTGGCTTATATAACAGTTTAAAATCAGATACTTTTTGGTTGCATGAGTGAACGTTTAATTTGTTTTCGTCTGAAGCTACGTGCGTGATATTTACTGACTTACAGGATACAGCTACGTTCGTGTTAAGTTGAAGGTAGAACGAAATCTGTAACCTGTTTCCACATTATTTGCTGGTATGTTAAAAGACTTCTGCCCCGAATTCTATTTCTACTATGGCGAGAGATAGTACTTTTGTTAGTACACTATGGGGATATGTAATTTTAATAATTTCAAATATCTATATAACTTGGGTGCGGGATGGAATAGTCCATCTTGTAATGACTCCAGCTTCTGTTCGTTGATTCTAATTTTTCCGGTCCTTACCTTCAGTTAGTTTAAATCGTTTCATAAGCTTCTTTTATTCTGTTTTTAATGTATTGTGAACTACTCTTTGTGTATCTAGTCGGCCTATCCCTTTCTCATCTAGAACATTCCTTTTTTTTTAGGTACTTTTCAATATGTCCTGATCTGAGTATGCAATACAGTGCATATTCTGGAGTTTATTTCTGATTTTTTGTTGTCACGTCATATGTTTCACTTCCGTTGATAAAAGCTGATTTCATATGTCTCTAATAGCTCTGTAGACAAGGAAACTTCTGTAATCTGCAAATAATGAAAGAGTGGTGGCACAAGACTGTAGTTTAACCTCGACAAGCTTGTCTAGTCCCGCAGGCCTTACCGAAATCTCAACTTACACTTTCTTCAGGCGCTCTGTTCTGTTGATGATGCGGGAACCCTTCCGAGAAATAAATGTTGGCTTTGATAGTTTAGTTTAATAGTAATTTTGTATTCATTATTTAATTTTATTTAATTGCAATGGAGTGCATTCTTTGGTGGCAATTCCAAACATATCCTTTTTTTACCGTTGATTGGACCCGTCTACTTTTTCTTTCTAAAATTTCAACTTTAAATTAGTTTAACATTTTTGGTAAATTATTCATCATCATTCTTTGTAAGTTATTTCAATCCCCGACTCCTTTACCTACAAAAGGTAATCTTCACACACCCTTATGAAATCGAGTTACCGCTTGTGGTGATAATCTTTACCCTTCCATGCCCTTTAATTCTCCCGACAGTATCTTTCCACGCCTCATCACCAACATACTTCTTGTACACTCCCATGACTTTCTTCACCCTCCTCCTGTCTTCAAATGAATCACATCCCAGTTACTGATTGGGTTCTGTGGTAATTTGTAGAGACAAATCTAGCAGCCGTTCTCTGCACCCCCTCCAAATCATATACTTTATGGCCAAAATGTTGGTCTCATTCTACACCACCATATTTAGGCAATTGTATGACCAAAGTTTTCTAACCCGATTCCGTTTCTTATCTGATACATCCGATTAAAACTATGTGCAACAACTAAAGTATTTTGAAACCTTTTTCAACTACCTCTCTAATGTGTCCTGCCCAGTTTATTTTCAAATATTATTATTCGATTTATTGCTACATTTCCTTCAAATCTGAAATTTTAACATCTGTCAGAACATTCCCCATAAACATCAGGAAGGGTCGGATAACAGATTTTCAAGATTACTTTATTAAGATGCGTATTTCATCAGCTCAAAATTAGTTTGATTGATACTTGTCACTTAGGTGTGAACGTGGCTTCCTGTGGCAAATCACTTTAGTCTGTCTCGTTTTGACAGGATTATTTTTTTGACAAATTTATTAATAATTGGCTTCTAAATCCCGCTATTCGAAACCAAATTCGACTGGATGTACCCTGTCCTGTATTATTTACTTACTGAGTTACATGAAAGACAGCATTGCAGAGGCAGTATCGTACCGTATTGTCCGCTGTTTAGGCACAATAGTTCACTACAAGCTGACAGAAACTCTGAGGACTTGCTGTATATCCCTAGTTCTAAATCATGAACTGTTTCCAATTACTCTAACCATATTTAATACTCATATATGGACTCATATATAAGACATTAACAAAACTACTGATTTATTGATACAAAAGTAAGTTGTCCATTACTCACTACTAAGAGTTTATACTACAATAGCTGTTACCCGCGACTTTGAATTTTATTCTAGATTTGGATGTAGAAAGATGTAAGTTACATAAAAGGATTCCCAAAACACTGAGTTGTGATAATATGACGGGAAAGCCATCACCGCTGAACCTGTCCCACGAAGAGAACCAATTTGCAACATGTTTAAAAATAGGAACAAACTAAGGGGGCAGTGTTGGAGACTATCTACCATACTTCCTCCTACAGACTTTTGTTTTTTGGTTTAAAATTATTTCACTTTTTGGGTACATCTTATATCAGTTTGTACATAACATTTTTGTTTTTGCTAAGATATTTAGTCATTGGTAGTGGAAAACCGGTCAGCTAGCTGCGTATAAACACAAAAAAAATAGTCTGGTGCAGCGCAAATCCACAGCTATATTATCTAATTTGTATCTGTATATGAAATTTATTAACAGATCATACACAAACTGACTGCGATTAAAACAAAGCCTGAGATACCAATATAACATTATAGACGTTTAGACATGCTATCCATCTGTTTGTCGCAGTTCAGTTAGTTATCAAAATTTTATGTAAAAGTATGTTATTTATCCAGAAAAAGTACCCTACGACCTTCCTTTTGACAACTAACATTTCCTTGTCAAGTGTCACCAAGCTAAGTTTAAACGTTTAGTCGTGAAAACATAACAGTTAGAGGGACAGTTACTTTTACATTTTAAATATTAAAGTATATGAATATGTTTGTATCTAATGAAGAAATTAGTGAACGCGAGGTTAAAGTTCTAAAATAACTAAGAAGATACAATATGGTACTAGAAACATAATAGTAGAACTGTTATGAGGCATTCAGGCGTATTACAAGTTGTCATATGAGGTATTATACCTTTGAACTAATTCGTCAGAATCGGCGCCAGTGGGTTTCCTGGCCAGTGTACCGTTGAAATAATAAACTAGATTTTTTGCTGGCGGGCACAATTCGAGAAATAGAATGTGGTTGCTTCTCTCGTGCATGTCGCACGCGGGGAATTCTCTGCTCGCAATTAAGCTCATTTACTTTTATCTCTGCAGACGTTGGCGCAATTACAGACTACTTGTTTTAAAAGCCTCAGCTTGTTTTTGTTGTACAGGGTCCATGGACGACTGTTTGTCTCAAGAATCTTTGGGTTTCAAACAGAAGTTTATATGGGATATAACACTAAATGCTTCCGACAGAAGGCTTTGGAAGAATTTAATAAGATAATTATATGGATGCAAATGAAGAACCAGTGAATCTGGTTGCGCGGGTTAAGGTGCCACTGCACTGAATGGAGGAGATACGTACAGTACATCCGGATCAAGTGTGAGTCGTCCTGGCCCCCGCGTCCCGGTATTCCTGATTGCGAGTCATAAGCTGTATCTCCCAAACTCCTAGGCAAATGAAGGGACAGTTCCCAACCAACGCCTTTTAAACTATGCATTTCACAAAATAATAATAATAATAATAATAAAATACACTTACCAGACAGATCTTTCGCAGACAGATGGCACCACAAGCGCTCTAACTGTAACAAATCTGGTAAATGAAATCACGTAAATGAATGCATTCTATTTCACAGTACACATTTTATCCTTTTTTAGTGTAAGCGAATTAATTTGTTGTTGAGTAGCGTGTGTGTATTCCTCCCCCCCCCCCCCCTTCTACCCAAATCACCCTACTCTGCGATCTGGTACCCTGCGTACGGCGATGCGGTACGGCACTTTCCCTCCTACGCATCCTCCCCTTGGTACCTTTATTTTTTAATTGTTATTCTTTCTTTATCCGTTAGTGTATTCTAAAGACCACGAGTCAATTTCAATGATTTGTCCTTTGTTGTTTCTTCTTCTTTCTCTAGAACACCTTCATCTTTCCTTTATGTGTCTTTTTCCTCCGTTCGGACCTTTTCTTTGTTTTACCTTCTGTCTTGGAATACTTCCATTTTTAACACTTTTTTTTTTTTTTTTAAATTCTCTCTTTCTGTTGTTTCTTCCTCACTTATATTTTTGCTTTCAAAATCCTTTTTGACTTCCTGAATTCACATTGTTGTTCTTTTCATGTTCCAAAGATATTTGGAGATCCGTTAGGTTAGCCTATTGTCATCAATATACGGGGTTCCATTTGGTTAACCTACTATCATCCATAAATGTTCAAAAAAAAAAAAAAAAAAAAAAATAGCAATCGCTTATTCCGTACTCAGGCTGTTATATTTCTATGTTGACATATATTTCATTATCTTCTTGGAAAATGCTGTATCTACTTTTTCATAAAATTACTGTCACAATTTAAACTGATTGAATTCCGTGTCGCGTTAATTATAAATAAACAAGAAGGATTTTTGCGTTACTAACAAAATGTAAATGTTACAATCTTCTGAAGCTGAATAGTGCTGCCCGATCTGGATTAATGGCGTTCATGCGAAGATTATAGACATGCAACTCAATCAGTCAATGCGAATATTTACGGGATGTATGCGGAGAACAAGTACCCTATGGCTTCATGCGCTCTGTAATAATTCACTTCCGGTTCCAAGAAGATCAGAAGCTCTACTGAAGCGCTGAAATAACATTCAGAAGAACCCTCAACTGTCAATTCATCATTACACAAGCAAAACACGAACGTTTAACCGAGCGTTGAGGGTGAGCAGTTAACGCTCTAGTCTCACATTCGGTAGGACGCCGGTTCGAATCCCCGTCGGGGCATCCAAATTTGAGTTTTCCGTGGATTCGCCAAAACACATCCAGGCGAATGCCGGGATGCTTCCTTCAGATTTCCTTGGCCGAATTCCATGCCGTTCCTTGTTCCCAGTAATAACTTCGACGTGGACAAGGCGTAAAGCCATAAGTAAAAAAATACTTCTTAGCGGCCAAGTATTTTATGTATAATTTTCATGGTTATTTTTATTTTCTCATTTCTGCCAGATGTTAACCATGTTGTTTCAATTGTTTTACTTCGTGGGATTGAATATTTTTCCATTATTTACGCATTTGTTTTAGGGGGACTTCCATCCTTCCTTCACTTAAAGTTGTGCCTGTTCTTAGCTTCATCTTTTCCTGAAAACCCTGGTGTGATACATTTTACCTGTAACGAGTCTCACGCTCTTAAATAGTGTTTGTTATTATTACTTAATTAACTTAAATTTCTGTGGAGAAGATCTTTTAATCATCGAAACAGTTGAATTCTCTTGAGGGAGTCTCTTCAGGGCAGGTTAAACAAGCTTGCCTGTACATAACATGTGTCTCTTCTACAATCCCCTTAAATACTATTTGTTATTGATAATATTACACGTTCACACAACCACAGATACTAACACGCAACTACACACATTCACACTCTCGCACGCACACCTGCTAACGACCATACCCACACACAACCGCACTCCACAACGGGTTACGCATACAACGCAAACGTGTGTTACATAAGACTGTCAGCGCGAAAGAAATTAATCTGTCTTCGGGGCTAGAAGTAATTTATTTTTAAGGGAAGTTCAACTCTTAGTTTGAAGACTAGTCGTTATGTTTTCTGACATGAGCTTTGCTAATAAGGCACATTTTAAGGATAAAAATCAATGCATTCTGGTAAGAATTTCTAGTTCCAGGAATCTATTGATTACACTTATCAATGCAAAGGGAAGCGTCATTTTTATTTATAATCAGAGATGTGAGAAGAAAAGAATGAATATGAGAAAAGTAATCTGTGAATTAAAGAAATTAATAGGAACTACAATTGTATCAAGTAGGAAAACATGACATAAATCTCCTCCGATGAAATTCCGTTAAAATACGAGGTAATCATTTTTCATTTAACCGACAAAATGACTCGTATCACTGCTATTGACATTTATTGCGCACAAAATATTTTGAAGCACTGAGTCAGATAAATAATTGTGACAATAGGCTTTAGAACAACAAATACAAGATCCACAACGTAGATCATTAGTGCTGATACTATGGCATTCAAAAAACTGTGTCACAAATTGGTAAACAACCAATTAGTGAAAACTATGCTAGTTACACTGTAGTCACCTCGTATTTAAACAATCACTCGATTTTATAGTGTATATTTCATTAATTTCTGACTTAGCTGGCCAAATTAATTAGGATGAAAACAGCAGGAACAAAAAACAAGTTTCACATGTAAGTGGCAGGTCAGAGAAACCATGAATGTTCATATTCTGTCAGTTCTTTCGTAGCTGTGATATCTGTATTTTTTAAAATATGTTTTTCTGTATGCTAAAATGTTACAGATATTAGAAAAAATCGTGGTTGATGGTTGAGAGCATGAGAGCAATAGCAGTATTTGTAGTTTTTCAGTAGTCGGCAATACGCGAATTCATGATTATTTTTTTTTTTACAGCAATACACAATAAACTTAAACATTTTCATTCCAATCAAAACATTATTTTCTTTTTCTTTCCCCGATAGAACTAACGTCAACTAGCTTAGAAACAAATGTGAACCCGTCAACAATTCTTTCAAACTCACAGTATTATTTATTTCTGATTTACGTATGTTGCAGCAAATAATTTTAGAACACTTCAAGAACAAACATGAAAGAAACAGAGTAAACCAACGTAATGCAATATAAGAGAAAGGGAAGTATACGACTACGGGCAATACATATTAGATCATCAAAGAAGATAGCATAAAAAACTCTCGTGGGTCTAAATTTGAATTACTTTATTGCGTGGTTCCTTATCGCAAGGTATTGATTGACGATATGGAGAGTGTTCAGAGAAGAGCCACTCTATTCATGACTGCTTGCCACAGTTCTTACAAAAGCGTCCCAGAACTGTTATGTAGACTGGGCTGGGATTGTCTGGCAGACAGACGTTTCGTTTCAATTTATTAGCAAACATGCGAACAACTCCTTTCATTTATGAGTGCGATGAAATACTTCATCCACTAACCTGCTTGGGTCGCATTGACAGGAAAGATTAGACTAGAAAAATTAGATACTGTACTGATGGTTATATGAATTCTTTCTTCTCTCGTGCTATTTGGGATTGGAATGCACAGAGATGGTTTTGGTACAAAGCACCCTCTGCCATCCTCATCATTGTGAACGGCAGAGTATAGATGTAGATGTAGATACAGATCTCCAGGTGATACCAGAACACGAAAATCATCTGAATTTTGAATGTGGTAATGCAAATTTTCCAAATAGAGAAATAAAAATTTGTTTCCGGCATCTACTTCATCATGTTAGGAAGAATATTGCTGAATCATGCCTTTCGCTCCAACTACGCCTCAAAATATCCCCTTCCACAACGGTATAATAAATTAAAGGTTTTCTGTGGTGAATAGGAGTAAAGGAAGCTAATGATATTTTCACTGACGCCCTCTGTATTCCCAACGACAGTATAGCACAAAAGTGCATTTATGTTGCTTATCTTATTTGTATAGGGTAAAAAATTATTAAAAAATCACGAAATTGTTTAACCGGGTTAAAACTCTACAAGTTCCCCGTATATAGTGACAGCCAAATTTTTGTTTACTTTTTCGAAAACAATAATTTAGAAATGGTATCCTTTTTCCTAAAGAGAATTCAATTTTATTCCAATCAAACTGTTATACCGTATAAAATGTTCCGTCAGCGGGCCAGCGTTAAGACGGGATGATTTAGTAATGAAGTAACTTGTGAGAACAATAACGGCGTGCATGATATTATGCCCATGAATATTCAGATGCTACTAAATTGCAAATTAATGACAATACAGGTAATAACTACTTGTAGCTACAGAATCGCAAATGTCGAATCATCTCGTGGAAGATTGTTGGCACGCACGAGTCGTGGAGCTCGCTTCGTGATTCTGAGTACCAGCGAGTCAAGGTCGGTGTTAATGAACTAACCTAGTCTTATCGAGTACTCCATCTATGAGTAGTGAGATGTAGAAACAATAAAATATGGAGGAGAACCGAACCATCCGACTGCTGTCAATTCGGTTATAATAAATGTACGTGTTACAAAACAATTTTACTACTTTACTGTGGATTACAGAGCGGATGATGTGAGATATGCTTACGTGCTTAGACTGAAAAGCAGCTCTGATTCGGAAATTACCCTGTAAATAAAATCAGTACATATTAAGGACTAGCATTTGGCTTCAGCTTCGTCCGCTTGGGCCTGGATTTATGATGAATGGGAGTTCAATATATGTTTTGATTTTCGATGCAGCAATCGTAGCGCAGGCTGTGGTTATGTTAGAATGGAGTCTCGACTAGAATTATTTATTAAAAATCAGCTCTAGTCAAATATTTTGCATAAGGAAAAAAAACCACAATTTTTCCAGTCTACCATCTGTCCACAAATCGTGTAAGCTTTTCGTTAAGGTGTTTTTTTTTTTTTTTTTAAAATTGTTTTCTTCGTCAAATGTATAATTTTGAGGGAAACTTTCATTCATCACAGCCTGACTTATTTTTTTTGCCTGTATTCTGCTGCAAGAACTTGAATCTACAGTATAATAGTCTTCGAACATATACAATACTAAGAGAAAAAAATTCGACGACAATTTTTACAGAATCCTGAGAGCAAAATCGAAAGTGCGCTGTCACGAAAACCCAAAGAATAATCTAATGAATTTTTGTAAAAATAATTTTGCTAAAGAGTTAAAAAACTTATTTTTTAACCAACTTTTAGGCTTGTTGAAGTATTAATCTTTCATTAGTATGCAACCTCTGGTTTCTATTAACAATCATTGTAACTTATCTTGTGAGATTAAGAACAGGTTACCACTACTTACTCAACTGCCCGTACAGATATTGGAGACATAAGACTACCATAGATTATAAGCTAGACAATAAGCCTTCAAACCGTAAAAACCACATCAAAATCGGTTTAATAATTTTTGATTGTTGTCATTTCAAACAAACAGATAGACAGCCCATTACAGATTTATACATGTGGAGTAGAGGCAAGGAGTATTATGCATCTGGAGACTACAACTAATTAATAAATATCTCTGGTATGAACTAGTACATATTTTAATCGTTTTAATATGGATAGCTGTGGAAAAATACAGCCCTTTTGTCAAAAAAAAGTATATTCTCGGTGGATAAACAAGACATGCTGACTCCTACAGATCCAGCTACTTCAGCGTCTGAAACCTTATGTACACTATGTTGTTAACATACCTGTCTCAGGAGCCGTTTTAACGTTTTTGGTCTTTGCAAAGAGGTTCTCACCTAATGATTCAGTCAAAGCAGTTTCGTTTAAATTTTTTCGATTGTTCCATGCACTGTCTTTCACTGGATGCTTACTTAAAACATATGAGCAATTAACAATTACTATTTAAAATAACGACGGTTAAAATATAACCGTTTTTGTATTCTTCCTTTGGTTCGTTTTTTGCCTTGAAACTAAAAAAAAAAAATTCATATAGTTTTATTTTGATACCTTCCTGTCTTTCATTTTTAGAAGCAGTTTGAGGAAAGGAAATATCGGTAGTGCAACCGTTTTGAAAATTACTGTAATTTTTCTTCGTCAATCTCTTATAATCACGTACGAATTGCTTGTCCGTTATTCCAATTTCATTCCTACTCTGTGATGTCATTAAATCGAGCGAGATACTCAGCTTAATCAAAGTCCCAGCCAGTAGAATTCGGTAGCATAAACGATTTATTAAAGACCGCGATAGAGAGCTTTCCAACTATGACAGCATCTATGAAGTATTTTCTTATGATGATAAATTTATTATGTATTTCATCTTTTGAAACTCAGCACATGCCCCAGGATAAAAGTTCTTCTGATTTTCGTGATTTCGTTTATTTAAGAGCTTTCCTGTTATTGGAGCTCTTTTCGAATTCCTAAATATTTAACCGGAAGTAGAGAACGTTAGTGGGTGTATTTATTATTACACACTTAATGTTACTTCATTTCCGATCGTGGTTTGCTGCAGTGGTATAAAGTGGAAAGAAGAAGGTGATGGTGATCGGTGACTGCATTAGAGTTTGCTTATTCGAGCTTCTGTGTGGGAAAAATTTTCAGCATTCGAAAATTTGTCGAACAGGGTAGGAGAAGTGATTCATGGTCGCCAGACTACGTGTCAAAGTGATGAGTTAATTCCCACACCCCTCCGCAGTGCACTCAGCTGTGGACGTGAAACTTTGCGGCCTCCTTCGTCTTTATGGAGAGTAGCCCTGAACAGGTAGGTGCAGTTTTCACCCCTCTCCCTTCCCCCGTCTTCGTGTACACAAGCACTCCAATTAACAACAGTCACCTCACTTAACAAATGCAGGACAGGAAGTGGTTACCATACCTCCACACTAATCATGGTGCCTCAGAGGAAAACAACATCTTACTGCCCTCATTGAATCGACTTCACTGACAACCCTTCAATTGTTACGTTTTAGAAAGATAGAATTAGCGCCCTCTTACAACTAATGTTGCTATTGTTGAATTTGGCGTTCTTTACACTAACTTTTCATTTCGTCTCATAAACTACTCTCTTGCGTTAGGTGTCTCAGTAACGAACACTTCACCCATTGAAAACATTCCATTAGTTGTAAACATAAAGTTGATAATGTATTGACATAAGATTAGGAAATCGTAATGGAATACGATTAATTTTCATAGTGTTGCATAGCCATACGATGAATAAATAAATTTACATAACGCACTACAATAAGTTTATATTAAAACTGAAGTTAACGATTGTGCCACTAAACTTGATTTTCCTGATTTTTTATGAATAGCAAGATGATTAAAAATTAAATATTGCTTTTTTGTGTTTGTTTTTTAAGTATCAATAAGGGAAGGTGCCCAAAACCGGATCCCAATTTGTTTCTTACTTCTAAAAAATATAAATAATTATTTCATAATGTTATGCATCATTTAAATTCTGATTTCAAAAAATATTATTTAAAATTATTATAAAAAATATTTTTAAAAATCCTACTGTTTGGCGATATGAAAAATAGTTTCCTAAACCGGACCCCTCATACAAATTAAAGAAATAACACTATACAAAATTGAATCACAGAAAACATATTTTAAAGTGAAATATAACAATTAAAGGTTTTAGTTTTTTAAATATATACAAATATAGCATATATGTAGAGAATTTAACAAACAGAAAATACAAGAATTAAATCATGAACAAGAATTAAATCATGATTACGTTCTTGCTGTCGAGATTCCTTGATTTCTTTAGCTCTTTTAACCTCCATCAATAGGTCTTCATAAGATGACCGCAAAAATGAAAGCATTACATTCCGTACACCGGGAACCCATTTTAGGGGGGAGGGATCCGGCATAGGGCACTTTCTCTGCCATCATTACAATGAGAATTACTGAGAAACAGAAATGAATTTGTAACTGAAGAGATCCGTGGCCAAAATAAGTAGTTTCCTACTATTGAATGCTGATGTTTCGAGTGATCTACGGCGAAAATTCATTGAGATGTGTCACACACGCTCTACTAAACACAGCCTGGAAACTAAACGTGAATTTGGATGGAACTTAGATCAAAAGTAATGTTCGGCACACATTCAATAAAATAATAACTGATCTTTATCACATTATCGGTTCTAGTATGTTCACAATAAGAACAAAAAACAAAAACAGATTTTTTTTTTTTTTGCACGGATGTAACGTGGAAGTACTGTACGAAGGAATACAGTACTAACTATACTTACTCACACTGCCATCATAGGTTCAAGTGGAGAGAACATGAAATCTACACGTCTCAGTCTCCGGCCGGTGTTGAACAGATATCTCATAAATTATTGATCTCGTCGCAAAAACCGGAACGTGTAAATACACTGCAGTAACTTTTGAAACAAAATTTTAAGCACTGAGTTACCTGGTTGAATATTTCGTTCTTCGAAAAGGCCAGTTTGTTCGTATCTGTGCTGTGCGTTTGAAATTTCCAACACTTTTGATCTCTCTTCATTCAAAAGAGTCCTGCACCATTTCTCAAAACAATCTTTAACCTACAAGGTTTCATGTACTCAACAATAAATTCTTTGATCTGTGAAATGTCTTAAGTGGAAAATCAGTATTGAAAGAATTTGCTCATAGCTCGCACATTGCCATTAAAATCCATTGTAACAACGACCTTCTATCTGGGTGATACAAGTCATTCTGATCGAGTCCGCTTGTCACAGAAACATGTCGGTTGCTCTCTTCGTGTATTTCCTAGTGAAACCGAACACTGACCTTTCAATGGTTGTTTGGACCGTTACAACATTTGCTTTTAGTGTCCAAGTATCATAACCGTAAGCCAGCACAGGAATTTTTTTTTTTTTTTTTTTGCTTGTGGTTTTACGCCTCGTCCACGTCGAGGTAATTAGAGGCGGGGGAAAGGACGGAAGTCAAGTAACGGGATGGAATTCGATCATGACCTTTCGAAGGAACCATGCCGGCATTCTGCTGGAGTGATTTGGGAAAACCATGGGAATCCCAAATCTGGATGACTGGACGGTAAATCGCTCACCAAACCACACTCGGTAGGAAGGATGCGTCCCAGCTTGATGCGTCGGAAAATTTCTGGTCCTGCAACTACACTCAAATTTACAAGCTGGCCAAGATAAATATACACACTGACATTTTAAGAAGATACATTATTTAGTTATACAATCCCATCTATGATCCATCTGTTACTCATAACTCCTGTTTTTGAAAGATTCATGCGTAGGCATGTATCAATCAAAACTCGAGCGCCCTTTCGCTTTTGAAGTTAGTGGTTTGACAAGGGATCACTCGCGGAGGAGACTGGTACGAGCTGCCGGTTGTTTGACATCCTGTGAGGGGTGGATAATCTCTGCGCACTGCTGATCCGCTTGCCACTTGCCTTGCATGACCGCCGATGCTGCAGCACGGAGCACGCGCCACAGGAAAAGCCGAGGGCGCCGATAAAACTCGTCCGCCATGAATAAACATTCCGCGCCAGCATTAAAATCACGCACTTTTGATGTAGCTTATATTTAATATTCATCGATGCATTTATTTTGATGGACCCGAGCTATTGGCGTGTGGCGCAGGTCGTTTTATCTTAGCTGCCCCGATCGACACGGAACTACAACTCTCGTTACAACATTCGCTGCTAATTTATTCCGCAAAGAGACGCTTATCTCTATAATTCTCCCGTTCTGCCTTCCTGTTATCGAATTTCTGCAGGTTAATGACCCCTCTCCTCTGATTCTACCACATATCCGACTAATTTTCATTATTTTTCTTACTTTTCGCCGTATCAAGGCTCTTGACAAATTAAAATTTTCCAGAATGGCTCTCTTCTGGTTATGTTTCCTTTGAGATCGCTGGATGCTTTTTATATGTTGGATCCACATCATTGTTTGCAGTACTTAGGCTCTTAAAAACAGTTAATTCAAACGTTAGCTTACTTTTCATCATCGTTCTGAATTCTATCAAGCTTCTAATTTTTTAGTAGCTCATGAATAATTTACTTACTAACTCAGTGGAATATCAGCAAATCACACGAAAAAACAGCACCTTATAAAGAGTGGATCGTTTACAGATTAGAAAAGGCCTCAAAGAAGTTGGTTTAGATCCTACATGAGAGATAATTACCTTACCTTGAAATTAACTAGAGACACCGTTGAAAAGATGCATCATCGATTTATAAAACTAGTCAGGGAAGTTATGGACATACACAAATAGAGAGGGACGATCGTAAGGGAAACGTGAACTTAAAAGATTCCTCAGAAATCGAAAGAGGATACACGCAAGCTTATGAAGGACGAGATACTGCAGTGAATTGGAAAGCTTAGACGAGATAAGAGGACATGGAATGGAATGCATGAGGCCTTTGCAGTTCACTTTCTAAGAACATCACGGAAAACCCAAAGAAATTTTGGTCATACGTAAAAACGGGTAGTTATAGCGACAACAATGTGCCAGTACTGACACAAGACGGTCGTGAAGTTGACAGCCACGACAAGGACCCGTATTAAACACTTAATTTACAAATTAATTCAACGACCAAAATATGGATTACATACCGATTTTTCCACATTGTGTGGAATTGGATGGAAATTAGTTACAAATAAATAGTGCAGGTATTGTAAAGAAATTAAAAATCCTGAAGTGGGGGAAAACGCCAGATCCGATGGTATGCCAGTAAGAGTATTTTCGGAGTACGCGGAGGAAATATAAACATTTTTGTGTCAAAGATACTGTAAATCCTTAAAAAATAACTTTCCGGCTCGAAAATTACCCAGCTAATTCCCACTTTCGAGAAATGAGATCCAAGGGATTCTAGGAGTTATCAACTTATGTCTTTAACATCTGTTTGCAGTTGAGATCTTGTGCATGTAATATTCTCTAATATTCTGAGGTTTCAATTGCTAATACGAACCAACACGGACTTTGGAAGAACTGATAGTGTGAAACACAGTTGGCCGCACTTTTGCATGACGTAATGAAAGTTATTGATACAGATTCTAAAGTAAGCGCATTTGTTTTTCTTCAGAAAGCTTTAGACTCTGTACCACTACTGCCTTTTAGCAAAGATCAGCATTGAGAATGAATACCAGATTTTCTATCAAGTCGGTCGCTGTATGTACTGTACCTAGTTATTGGCGGGGAAACCCCTTCTGATCTAAATGTTACTTGGTCGTTCCTGAAGGAAGTGTAATAGGAGCACTTTTTTCCTTAAGTTTTATAAAAAATTTCTGAGACCTCCTTAAAAGCAGTTTGCATTTGTTCGTTGATGATGCAGTCATTTATTGGGAAGAAAGGCGCTCTCAAGATTGCATTGAAATTCAGCACAATCTGGATGTTATTTAGAAGTGTAATTACGAGTGATAACTTATTCTAATTTCCGAAAGTGCAAAGCAAAGTGCATGACTAACAAATATAAGCCGATTGTTCACGAGTACAAAGTAAACAACTCAGTTACTGTAATTGCTTAATCGCTGAAGTGTTTTGGAGTAACAGAACAAAGCAAAGTAAAATTGGAGCTGCACATAACGTCGGTTCTGGGTACAGAAATTTTAGATTGCGATTCGTAGGTCGTATTTTGAAGAACAATCACGTTCATACAAGTAGCCTGCAAAACTCTCTTGCATTGTTATTTGGATTACTGTTGTGCAGTTTGTTTTCATTATGGCAAGTGATTGATTGACAGTAACGAGAAAGTACAGGGAAGAGCCGTTTGATTGGTGACTGCTTGCCACAGCCCTTGCGAACGCGTCACAGAACTGATACATAGATTGGGCTGGTATTGTCTGGCAGACAGAACACGTAGTTTTGTTTGAATTCATTGGCAAACATTTACGACTCCGATGAAATATTTCTTGCACCAACTTATTTGGGTGGCAATGACAGGAGAGATAACAATAATGAAATAAGATGTCTTTCTTACACTTAGGCCTATATGTATTCTTTCTCTCCTCGTGCTATTCTGGATTAGAATTCACAGAGTAACGATTAGTTTTGGTGCAAAGCACCCTTTGCCACCCACAATATTTGTGAATTGCAGAATAGAATTTGGATGTAGATTAGCGATTCAGTTAAATTTTTGGTTTGCTCCATCACTTGTTGGTATTTTCGAACTGACATACCTGGTGAGGCCAAAATTAAAACTAACTGCATCCTTTAGTGTTTATAAGCTTTTGTGAAGACATGTTTCCATGATCTTTGATAGGTGCAACGCCCCCTGAGCCACCCACTATTAGTGAACCGCGGAATAAAAATAATAGTATTAGGAATGCTGTATTGTTGTATCAGCAAGATTTCGATGAATTGGAAGGATATAAAGAAAGCATGGACCTTTTACGATTTTCCGAGAAACTTTATTTTTAAAACTAGAATGCTTATCAAATTTTCGTCCAGTAAATTGCAATCTCAGATTCTTGACTGCTTGATTTCTAGAATGCTATGTTCCAAAGCAGCGGTTTGAGATATTCGTTGTGTAACTTGATCTCATGGCTGTTCGGAGCACATTAAAGGAACCTTATTCCGGCAGTATACGCTGGTATGTCGCTGGAAGAAGTCATCTTCTCTATTGCCAAAGGGAAGTTAACTGATGAGAGCCCTTGTAACGGAAAAATGAATTTGAAAATTCCAGTCTGAGACACATGAACGCAATCAAACAATGCGACTCCTCTTCACGTCTGGAATAATATTTTCTAACACACATAATGGCATCACGATAAACATTTTTCTCTTTATTAGGTAATGCTGTCAAATGTATAAGTGAAACTGAATTTGAGGGATAAAAATGTCGGCGATGTTCTGTGTTAATACTCATTATTAGTTTTGTATTTCTTACGTGTAATAGATGAATAGCGCCCATAACTACAGATGGAACATAAATTTGAGTGTGATAGTATTGTGTATACTGCGAGTTCATGGATTTTATAACTGCGCCGTTAAATACGTAAGGGGTACACAATATACTTATAACAGAAAATTTAGTAAAGAATGTTGACAAGATTATTGATTAAAGGATAGTGTTTTCTTTGCTTTGTTTGGCATGTTGCCATTTAATGCTCGTAGTCATCTACAAAGTACTTTTTTTTTTTGCTTATGGCTTTACGCCTCGTAGATGTCGAGAAAGAACGGGGGCAATGAACAAGAAGGAATTCGGCCAAGGCCATTTAAGGAAGCATGGGAAATAATGGAAAACCCAAATGGGGATGCCCGGACGGGGATTCGAATCCACGTCCTTTCGAATGCGAGGTCAGAGCGTTACCCGCGCACCGACCACGCTCGGTGCCTATAAACTACGGCTGAGCGCATTCGTTGAAAGTTGCCACCATATTTGTCGCTTGGTGAAATCTCCGTGACCGCGGTCGCACCCAGTAGGAGGAGCTCTCGTTTTGCATTGAATAGTCCGATTGATAGCTTCGTGTCAGCGTCCTCCCAGTTATAAGTTACGGCATGGCGTCATACCGTGTCTGTCATCTCGAATTGTATTCATCAGTTTGTCAATCGCGTCAACTGCTGCAGGGGAAAACATAATTGTTTCCTATGTCGCCATAAACTATGAGCTCACCCTGCGAACTCCACACGTTGCAAAAATGGGATGGTTGTTTTATTTTTTATAAGAAAACACCTTAACAGCGTAGCAAGTGACTGAGTAGACTTCCGTCGTCATTATCAATGCTGTCTTGGTGTTCGGGTAAAACTGCGTTAATTTTTTGGGACCTAACGTTTCAACTGACATTCTGTGGCCTTCATCAGGAGGCTGATGTTTCAAAAAATGGAAGTGGTTTCGAGACAGCCAAACGTAGCAGCGGTTAAGTTCTGCACGCCGCTATTGTTTATAGCGCAATTAAATCACTTTTATCTCACTGAGAGAAGATGATTTTTTAATTTTTTTAATTCTCAAAGCAGGAATCAGTAATATCATTTAAAATATGTACATAAAACTCGTTCATAGAGCAACATAAAAAATAAATCCCTAGTACATAGAAAACTAAAAGTGAGACTGGAAGGTGTAGAACTAAATTACGGTTTTAATCCCAAATATGTTACGTTCTCATTGCATCGTTCCATCGCTTACAAATAACACTGAACACGAACAGCAAAGTTTCCAGCCGAAACAATATCTGCGGTACATCGCATGAAGCGTGTGGGGGCATATTGCGCACTGTTCTGAACATCAGGTCTTTCACTGTGAATTCTGCTGCAGAATACGTCTGTCTCGTTTGCCACAAGTCAGCTTATCGCAGAAAAGTAGATATGGTGCTACATCAAACCTGCAGAATTATTACGGGTTGTCTCAGATCCACACTAGTTTTAAAACTACATGATCTGTCTGGAACCACTTGCCCTGATACAAGACGGGACGTGACTCCAACATTGGGACGCAGTAAGATTAATCGGAAGGCGGATGATTCATTGCTCGTACATCGCACATCCAGACAAAGGCTTAAACCTGGGAAGTTTTCTAAGGACGACAACTGTATTGGCTGTACCGCCGAAAGTTGCCCGGTTCAATCTACGGCCAGGGAGGCTGACAGTGGTTACCTACTGTAGAGTCGCTATCCCCAGGTACCAATCAGAACTTGGAAAAATGGGAAGTGTTAACAGGTTGAGAAGCGGTGCAGGCATGACGAAGGGAAATGTGGCGTTATTCAGGGATCGAGCAACTGCATATGGACATAGGGCAGTACAGACAACCCCACCACGTACACGATGCGGCGCCCAACAACCTGCTTAATGTCAGTGTTAAAGTTGTAGAAGTTTCTAACTTTTGGTCCTCTACAATATGAGCTATTGGAGCTTGATTCTGATTAATAATAATAATTTCTGACAATTGTTTGTGTTTATCGTATCTATTGAATCAACACTGATTTTGAGACGAAAAAAATAAGTTTTAAATATATAATAAATGTTTAAATTTTTTATCGTTGTTTATGTAGTGTTTTTTTTATTTTAAAATTGAAAATCAGGCATCACACTTCATAAACTTGTATGCTATATTTTGCTATTCCATTCAATGCTGATCCGTTTCACCTACATGCTAATACATTATGCTCTTTAGAAATGAAGCAATATCTTTGATAGTTGACAACGTCACCCAACCATCAGACTGTCCTCTCATCGCGGAACCAACGATTATTGATGTGAAACATTAGTGCGCTTTGGGTTTATAGCCGAGTCATATGCCGTGACGGCAACCGCCATGACGCTCTCTCATGCCCCCTCTCCACCGCCGCTATCTACTCCCTTTTGTTTTTAAAAAGAACATTGTCCGAAGTGCTTAAAGATTTTAAATCAGTGACAGTATTACTGAATTGAAATATGAGTAACAGTTACGATCTAGCTGCCAAGAAGAAACAAAATACGAATGATGTTCATAGTACTACGTCCTTCAGTAAAATGTCTAATGCGCCTGCACAACACAGTCTACCGATTCAAACCAAACTTTAGTAAATCATCTTCTCTCTTCTCTTCCATATCGGCCATCTAAGAACCACCAAAAGTAATCCCGTGCATTCATTTTGATCTTTCATTTCTTGACTTCCAATAATTCTTCATCCTTTCACTTTACTGTTCCCTCCTTCCTTCCGTCCATA
The DNA here is from genome assembly GCA_031002005.1 of Vandiemenella viatica. Classification (NCBI taxonomy): domain Eukaryota; kingdom Metazoa; phylum Arthropoda; class Insecta; order Orthoptera; family Morabidae; genus Vandiemenella; species Vandiemenella viatica. The sequence goes on along the minus strand of JARYHS010013630.1, from coordinate 97,193,774 downwards.
TGTTATTACATTTCCTCTTCTCCTTCTCCTGGAAGCCCTTGAAATTTTGAATCAATCTCCTGAAAGTTGCTCTAACTTGTATTAAATCTTCTGTTATTCCAATCCCAACCATATCTTCCTTTACGCCTTGGTTCCACTGGTTGCTCTTCTTACTCTTGTAAACACGGTTGAAAATTCTTTTTGTAAGTCTGTTGTTATCCATTTTCATTATGTGACCAAGAAAAACTTATTTTCCTCTTTCTGATCGTGTCTGACATCCTTTCAATTTCTTATTCTTTGTATAGGTCTTTATTCTTCCGGTGTCTAAACTCACCATTTTCAATTTTTAGTGGTCCCCAAATCTTTCTCAAGATTTTCCATTCCCTTTTCCCTATCTCTTCTATTTCTCAAATTTTCATAGAGAACAAACATTATGAGGCGTAAAGACCTTCTGATATGTTTACTGTGTTGTAGTGTTTGAATTTAGTTCTCATTTTTTTAATCTGCTTTACGTCTCTCTAACAGCGAGGTCTTTAGAGACGGGAAAGGATGGAGGGCAAGGAATGGGAAGGAATTCGGCCATGGCCTTTTGAAGGAAGCATCCCGGCATTTGCCTGGAGTGATTTGGGAAAGCATGGAAAACCCAAATCTGGATGCCCGGACAGGGATTCGAACCGCCGTCCTCCCGAATGCGAGGCGAGAACGCTAGCCGTTACACCACCACGCTCGGTAGTTCTCCTTGAGAGATTCTTCTTATTATATGTATCTTTAGTCAGTTGGTCTACTAGTTCCAGTAAATCATCTGTTCATATATTATTGCCATTCTATTTTACTTGTTCATTTGAGGCTAGGTATGTGTATACTGATGCCAACAAGCGGTTTATCTTCTGCGCATGCGTATACAAAACGCGAGACATATACATCCACGTGCTTTAGTTCCTTTCACATTCAATACACACCAACACTCGCGATATATACGCGTCGTATTTCTCTCTTTCTTTCGCAAGCGTCGCATCGCTGTTTCTATGTTTCTCTCTTTCTTGTACGTACACATCTCACAGCTGATCGATAGGAGCACAGGAGTCCACCTACCTGACTTTCTTTCTCTCGCAAACGTCGCATCTCTTTCTTGCATTTACTCTTTATTTATTAATTGGCTTTCTTTAATTATAAATACTTCAGTAACCATCAATTTCGATGTTTCACATCTACCTGGCGTCCCGTTACGGCCACAGTTTTTTCCTTGGTTGAAAATAAATCTGATACTAACGAAGGGTCAGAGGCTATATGTACTGTACGTGTAGGTCGTAACTCATCGATAGGTAAAATACCTTTTTTCATTTGCAAGGACGCCATTTTTACATTGCTTACCTTTTATTAACACATATTTCGATGCAAACATTTCATTCGACCATATTACGTACATATCTGCTTTCTGATCCTCCTTTCTCTTCGCTAGGTGTTCCCTTGTCCGCCCAGAGGTCCGCTCTCACTGTCTCTTCCTTATTATCACTTCTGGACGTTTTCCTTCCGTTTATTTTATATCGTGATCTGTGCAGTTCACTTGATATAACCCAACCAGCGATACCGTACTCTATCGAATACTGTCTGTTTATGAGCTGCCTCGTTCCTTTCTCGGAGTGGTCTGGTGGTTCAATGGTTAAAGCGGCTGATTGGACATCGGATGGTTACCAGTTCGAATCACTGTCTCGGAGAGGATTTACAGAGGTCACTAACCCGATCTGCTCCTCTGCACAAATTTTAGTGTAATGTGAAGTGTGCCAGAACGCGTCCGTGGTTCGGATTTCACCTTAAACTGTAGGTTCCTTTTACCCAGAAAGATTATAGTATTAAGGAGGAAAGGAACTAGCCGTCCTACCTCCGATACCAGGATAAGTATGCTTCCTTCGTGAAGGTCCAACCAACCTTCGGCTTGAATACCAAACTCTTTCAGTTCCTTTCTCATCTTCTTATTACTTATACGTTTTCTTCTTGTTTTGCCTATTCTGCATCTCAGAAATCTTATTTCTTCCTGCACTCTACTCGAGTCCTTGTCTGGCGTGGTCCATGACTTCGCGCCGTATGTTATTATAAGAATGTAAAACTCCATTTATACGTCATAATTTTGTGGCACGTGTGTACCACACCACATGTTTAGTAACGTCCCTCTTTATTGCAGCCTGCCAGTTACCTCATTTTCCATTCTTAAATCCGCCGCCAGAGTTATACAGAAGTATTTTAGTTTTCTGAGGACATAAGTGGCATTCCATGCATTGTAATTTTCATCTCGTATTCTTTTCCTTCCTACCACCAGCACTTAAATCCTCTCTTGCTAATGACCAGTCCACGTCTTCTTAACTACCAGTTCCATTCCACTAAACATTATTGCACCTTTTACATTTATTCACTCCAGATGATCTGGCTCTCTCTATTAATTTCACCATTCACGAAAATATTGTGAAATAAAACTATTAGGAATGATAATAGCAGAGCAGAACTTTATTAGCATGTTATGATATGATAAGGTTCAAATATGCAATATTCAATTTCACATCACTACTAATCAGGTAATCGAGTCAACAAAAGGCAATCATTCGATCTCTGTGAGTGTTATAACCAACTAATACTCAAATTTTTGCTTTACTGTGTCTGCATAAATCTTGGCTAAAATATTTTGGTCGAGTTATCGAAGGAAGGTTATAAGACAAAAAGCTCTTAAAAACTGAAGCAGGAAAACCAAAATAAAATTCTACTGAAAAGTGGAGACTGCAGGCCTGATTTTTAGTTTCCATTTTAATCTTTTTATTATTATCCGTGTTATCGTGCAGTAAATTTTGTTCGAGAAATATTCTCGTACATTTTGCTTCAAGTAACGTTCAGTTTGCTGCAGAACAGAAATCTAAGTCTTGCTTAAAACAGTACTATATTCAAACAATTACGTATGATTAAATTGAATGCTGACAGTGACCCGCCAGTGTGCCTCTGTGCCACACACTGGATCGGGAAGGTACAGGGGACTGGACACGAACCCAGGACCCCGCTTACCGGCCGTCCTGCCTGCGATCTTTAGGCGGTTTTCCTTCAAGGCGAATGTCAGGTCGGTCCCCAATCTCCGGCTCATAAACTACACATTTCACAAACAAAAAATACACTTATCACACGACCAGCTTACTTAGACATTTCACAGACAGGTGGCAACACATCACGTCGTTTTAGCACTTACAAGGGACACGTTTGACGTCGAACGCTCGGAAACGAACGAAAACATGCTCAGAATAACAAGCGATCATAAACAAAATACTGGTGAGTGTCATTTTCATGCAAAACGTTGCATTCTACCTAAGGTAACATTTTAATAAAGAGAAACATAGTAACAAGATATCAATACCATATGAAGGAAATTATGCGTAATTCAATGACGTTAGTGTATCATTACATTTTGAATGAACAGTGCCAAAAACTCTGTGCTTAAAGTACTCAATATAACGCAAAACACGCATATACGTACAGGAGTACCACACACCTGATAGTGCTTATATTACTCCTCAAAGTGCAGATGCGGGATTTTTATGAAGTGGTTAAAATAAAGTGGAAGAGAACAATGAGCACACCTCACTAAAGCCACGTTATCACATTCCAAATCACTTTCGCATTCACGCAGTCCAAGCCAGGTTATGTCATTGACATACCAACATCTTCATTTGAAAATGTAATTAGTGTGGCTTTTGATATTGGACTGCGTGAATGCGAAAGTGATTTGGGATGTGATAACGTGGCTTTAGTGAGGTGTGCACATTGTTCTCTTCCACTTTGTTTTAACCACTTCATCGAAATCCCGCATCTACCCTTTGAGGACTAATATAAGATGTGTGGTACTGCTGTATAAGCTTGTTTTGCGCTATATTAACTTACTTTAAGCAGAGAGTTTTTGGCACTGTTGATTGAAAATGTAGTGATACAATGACGTCATTGAATTACGCATAATTTCCTTCATATGGTACTGGTATCTTGTAACTTTGTTTCTCTCTATTAAATTGTTACTCGAAGTAGAATGCAACGTTTTGCATGGAAATGACACACACCACTGTTTTGTTTAAGTTCGCTTGTTATTCTAAGCATGTTTTCGTGCGGTTCCGAGCGTTCGAGGCTAAAGGTGTCCCTTGTTGGTGCGACCTGACAGTAGATATAAAATGCTTGACGTCAGCAAGGGCATGCGACGATGAAACCAAATCTCCAAATTTGACTACGTCTTCGATGAGCAAAACTCCTATATGGCAACCGATCCCAAAATATTGGGAAAAGGTGAATAAGAAGGAGAAAACATTACTGCTAACAGTGCTCGTGGGAGACTCTCTCTATGTGACGTAGTGTTGCTTTGCAGTGCGCAGTTTAACGTGATCTGCCTCGCCTGTTCCGTATGTGTTTGTGGTTTGCGTTTAGATGGAGCTGTTGCGACAGGCGGCCTGCTCCACTTTCCAGACGGCCGGCTGCCTGCTTACCGCTAATTTGATGTTAAGCAATGCGAATAACATTATAGCATTGCATTCCACAGAGCCGGGCACACGTATGGGTTGCATTGTTTTCGTATTTGGAGCAACTGCGCTCACAATGGACCCGCTTCATCGGCTAATTAGCGCTATTAGCATGTTTTGTCGCCGTGAGAGTACCGTTGCTAAATATTGGCTCCGTCGAGCAGGCACCTTGCTCTTCCAACTGTAATTTGAACTCCTTTGATGGTTAGTTATTCATGTACCCTAGTCTAGAAACAGTCTCGAAGCAAGGAGCGACTAGAAGTTTATTTTTTCACTTCTGGGGCAATTAATACTGACGTGAGAATTTCGAACATTATCGTAACAAAAGATAAAATACATACAACAAAATCTTCTCGGGTGTCCCGCCGGATGGTGGTGTAAAAACACGACGTTTCAACAGCTGACTCTGCTGTCTTCATCAGGTATCTTGTATTTGTTCTCAGCTGACTGTCTCTGCCTCGACCAGCTGAGAACAACTGCCAGATACCTGATGAAGACAGCAGAGTCAGCTGTTGAAACGTCTTGTTTTTACACCACCGTCCGGCTGGACACCCGAGAAGATTTTGTTGCATCGATACGCCGGGAAGTCTCCATTCACATACATAAAACACATATACTGGCAGAAATTGAAAGTGCAGCACCCAGAGAGGAATGGTGGAATTTTAGGAAACTTTATAGATATACCAAGGATCATACCTAGAATAAATTATAAAAAATTGAAATGGATGAGGCTAAGTTTATTACCTTTAGATACAATTATCAGTATGAAGTGCACCCACCTTGAGCAGCTATACATTCGTGGATCCTTGTCGTCATTGAACCAATAAGTGTTCGCATGTCTTCTTGGGATATGTCTCCCTGCGCCTACATATATTGTGCGGGCAGCTGTTGCACAGTTTGTGCAGGGTGAACATGTGATCTAGTGTGTCTACTCCTGGCATTCAAGACATTATTAGCAACAAATGTGGGGACCGTGCGGTGCAAATTGTGAACGTAACCACTTGCAAGGCTTGTGTTGGGATGGCCGCAGTATGAGAACGGTAATTACCCTGTTGGAAGATGCGATTTGGATAGTAGACATGAAGAGTATCACAATAGGGTGTAGCACCCGGTCCACGTAGTGGTGGGCTGTCATTGGGCGTCCAATAACAACCAACTCATTCCGGCTGTTGATACTTATTGACCCAAAACCATGACACCAGTGGCTGGACCTGTGCGACGTTATGAAATCAACATGTTGTCGATTATCACTTTGCCACAGATAGAACGGAGACTCGTCTCTAAACACAAATGTACGAAATTCATGTGTCCATTCGCGCTTTGCATTATACCGGGGTGGACGATGCTGGAAATGAAATCAGGTTAATGGAACACATTGCATAGGGGTTAGAGAGAGTGACCCAGCTTCAAGAAATTGGTTTACAATCGTCCGGGGGCTGACTCTCTCTGCAACAACTGCTAGGATTTCGCATGCAGTCATCCATCTATCAGCAACAGCCACCCACACAATTTGGTGGTCTTCATGCGTTGTTGTCCTATTGTATGGACTTGTGCCTGCTCTAGGAGTACTAGAGCCTTCTTTCATCAACTGTGTAACAAGTCTGTATACTGACATTGTCAATCCTTCGACCGAGCGTGGTGGTGTAACGGTTAGCGTTCTGGCCTCGCATTCGGGAGGACGCCGGTTCGAATCCCCGTCCGGGCATCCAGATTTTTGCTTTCCGTGGTTTCCCAAACCACTCCAGGCAAATGCCGGGATGCTTCCTTCAAAAGGCCATGGCCGAATTCCTTCCCATTCCTTGCCCTCCATCCTTCCCCGTCTCTTAAAGACCTCGCTGTTAAGAGACATTAAACAGTTAAAAAAAAAAAAAAAGTTGTAGTGCAGCTTTCCGAAAATCCAAAAAAATTGCATCAACTTGTGAACCTGCATCGATAACTTTCATCTTGTCATGCGAAAATAGGGCCAGTTGCGTTTCACGCGATCTGTTCTTCAGAAATCCGTGTTGGTTTGCTGTAAGCAACTCATTTTCATCTAGAAACTTTATAACGTTAGATCATATGACATGCTCCATAATTCTTCTACAAAGAGATGTTAGAGATATGGGTTGATAAGTCCTAGGATCTCTCCGATCTCCTTTCTTGAAAACAGGAATCATCTTCGCTATTTTCCCCTCAGAAGGTACTTTTCTTTCCTCTAAAGATTTACAAAGTATATCTGCAGAAATGGTTCTATTTCTTCCGCATATTCCGAAAATACTCTTACTGGTATACCTTCGGGACCCGGAGATTTCCCCCACTTCAGCCATAAGCATCACCCTTCAGACGATGAAAAGGTGTACAATCTCGTTAGGGAGCGTGCACAAACCACGTGGCTCGGTCCAGGGGGGGGGGGGGGGGAAGGGGTTGGCTGGAAGTCTACGCTGGGCTACGTGGGAGGAGGGGGGATTCCGATCCAGGCCACGTAGCTTTCCTTTCATAACATTTTCACAGTTAAAATGAGGAACAGAACACACAACAGCATGTGAATATTTATTTCCCTAAGTTAATTATCTGCTTATATAATTTACAGTCGTCTGACAATGGAAAACAGTACAAAATGTCTTCTGGAATCAAAAGGAAAAAAAAGCTACGTGCTACGTGGGGGGGGGGGGGTTTACAGTAGGCAAAAATGGAGCTACGTGGTTTATGCACGCACCCTTAGCAATGATACAAATTTTCGACAGCGCAGAATTGATATTGTTTTAATGTATTCGCCGGTTTAAAGACTAATTCTAGGACACAGAATCAATGCATTGTTTTATGTATGAGAATCTGATGTTCGTCATATCTCGGAATCCCCCTTCAAGTCGCCGATTTTTATGGTTTCTGGAAATCGCGCTAGGCAAATCTCTAGATGGTTCCTTCAAATGGGAATTGTCGATTTCCTTTCTATTCTTTGTCTCCAATTTCCTACCAGCTCCAATAACCTCGACGTCGACGAGGCGTAAAGCCCTATAAATAAAAATTAGTGTATTTACTAGAGCCTGATTGTGTATTTCTTATCATAAATTTGTTTTAAAATCAGGAAGGATACAGAAAATTCATAAAATTTAGAATGAAAATTTTACTAGCGACTGAAATTAATTCACTGACAGAGAGCTCAATTACAGGTGATAGTTTAGCATCAAGTGATTGTACCGCAAAGAGGTTCATGGAACCGTTTCTTTGCGAAGCAGCGGATTTCATATTGTGGAAGCACATCATACAAATCCAGTAAAGAGGTGGCATTACACTGGATGCGTTCAATGGTCTGCTGCCAGGTTATCAGTGCCTGTGGCTTCTTGGTCTACTGCCGCCTAACACACATCACTCATCACAGAAAAATCACGCCTCACGTAATCATTATTAGTGTTCACGTAACCATTCGTCGTTTCGTATAAGTTTGTATAATCATTTATTATCTGTTTTCCTTCAATTACAAACTACACATTTTGACTAATGAAACACTATATGTGATATTAAAAACGAAATAAATAATCACGAAAAACAACCATTTCAAATCGCCGCCTACCATCAAAGATAACACATAGTAAACTATAGAAACCAAGAAACTCTAAACACAGTTTAACTCCAAATATTAACAAACACATACTCTATGGATCTGTGAAAAACATGGCGTGATGTTTACACTCATGTTTTGAAAGCGATAATGATAGTTAATAGTGATACTGTGTGGTTTGGTCGGTGCAGTGTAGTGTTGTGTATCTTAGGAAGATAACACAATGAATTCTTCTAAAACCTACAAGCAAACCCTGACTATGAGAGCATAAAATAAAATAAAAAATCACACGTAAGTAAAAATTAATTTCAACTCAACTTTATGCTGTTTTAAAATGGAATGTAACTAACTAAATGTACAAATACCATACAGATGTCGCTGATGATGCTCTGGAAATAGAGTGAAACGCGTAGACAAAAGAATAAAACAAAATTCAATTGCATTGGCGTCAGATAGAAAAATTGATTAACATCCAATTGTTATAACAATCTCAGTTTGAGTTTCTTCAGCAAGGTTAAAGTACGATTTTTTTTTTTTTTAAATTACGCACCTTGAACGACACCTTAACACTTCACAAACATGTGTCCTATTTGAGTTTAATTGCTTGCGTGGAAGTGCACAAAGGGGCAAACATGTTCCTTCCTCATCTAGAGATTTTTATATATTTATTTATCTGTACATTGAGATAGTTCATTCACTAGTCAACAACAAACCGGTATTTCATAATTCTGAAATAATATTTTACGCTTAACAAAATTTAAAAAAATAAACACAATCTTATATTCTACGAAAATGGTACAATTAATTTACTATTACTGCTACTCACTGTAAGTTATCACAATCTGTTACTAAAAAATATTACCAATAACACTAAACAACTTGAATTTTGAACAGTTAAGTTTGTTTATAACTGGCATTCGTTGAAGAATAAGCTTAGGTAAATACCAGAAGCCACACTTCCAGCATCATCGTTCGACTTAGTTATTTACATTTCCTGTCTATTTTGGGTATCTTGACTCATTCCTTATGTGGTCTGCTGATCCTGAGAGATTGATGACTATGCTGAAGTCGGTACTGCTCATCCAGAGATGCAAAAAGAAAAAAAGAAAAAAAAATACATAAGTCGCAGTTGAAGACTGGGATTCAACAAATCATTGGCCATCTGAATGTGTATGTGAGAAGATTTATCTTAGTTTTAAGAAAGGCAGGATGGACGTTTCCGCACATTGGTTGCCACTTGAAATCTTCTGATTACAATATAAGTTGGTGAGTACGTAAAAGTACACACACACGTGCCGAGAAGCCGCGGCTCGATACCGGTGCACCATCAACAGGGAGGATCGTTTCATCTTACGGCTCGTTGTAAGCACTCAACAGACTTCGTTGCACACTATCCAGTGATGAGTTACAGCAGCTAACCTTCCACCAGAAAAGAGTATAGGAGGCTATCAGGGCAGGATCTGTCGCCAAGACGTTCCCATCTCCAAGCACATTTGAACTTTTGCCAAGAACAGGCAGTAAGGTATCTTGCGGATTAGTTACGAGCGGTATTCAGGGGCGAATCACGATTCTGCCTGGATACAGACCACCACCGAATTCGAGTCCGCAACAATCTCTGGTCAGGACAGTGATCCACGAGTCTTTGTGGATTGGAAAATCGACCTAGCGAGAGCTGTCACGGTGTATGGTGCCATTTCCTACGATTCTTGCTCCCCACTGATGGTGACTGAAAGAACGCTGGCGGCGCGGCAATACGACCAGGACATTTGGGACTTTCTGTGCTTCCCATCCGAGCGTATCTCGTTAATCCCATTTCCTAGCACAGCACAGATATCTTTGGTCTGCCTTCTTGATGTTAGAACCTTTCTTGTTCAGCAAGTTCTCTAGATCGCTTAGCTTGTATGACAACTTCGGCCAGCGACAGGTCTGGCAAGATCTACCTGAGGAGAACATGCAGCACCTATGACCCACCGTATCGCTAGCGGAGCAACAACATCGCACTAACGAAATCCTGCAAATGTTTGTTACCCGGATGGTTCAGTTACTTAAGGCACACTAAAGAAATCGGAAGGTTTATGGTTCGAATCCCGTTCTCGATTGGAATGTTCTGGCGCTCTTAGCCTGCCTGATATCAATGTCTAGCACCTACGCTAGGATGCCCTTTGTTTCTGATTCCACCTTAACTGTGGGTTCCCTTTACCTGGTAAGACTACCAGCTTAGGGTAATCACAACAGAGGCACATGCCATGGTAAATACAAATTCTATCATTCGGCAGACGAACTACCCTTCGGCCCTGCCAATAATGCCATACGCAATTTACTTTTTAACGCCGCAGTAAATTATTTTCATGTTTTCTTTATACATTGCTACCCTACATCGTGCGACTGTCATTGCTGCTTCAGGGTGCTCAACATTTTTGCAAATGAGTGTATGATTATGTCTGCATCTTTGGGGCGGCTATCGTCGCCACGCTTCGTTGCAAATACCGAATTCATTACGTTCCTCAGGAGCGCCATTTTAAGTGTAGAAAGCACTGAAATTACAACTACCGTGCTCGATATTAAAATCGTAGCCACTCGCCACTTTTTCATTCCGGTTTGCTACTCTTATCACCTTCGGTATCTAACTAAAATGAGCCATGATTCTGCTAAACATATACCGTCGAGTAGGCTCATAGTATTTTTCCAAGCAGAACTTGTGCATTACATTGTTATTATCGTATGACTTGAGCCATTATAATAATTTGTTCGAAACTTCTCTTTTTGCAACTCTTAGACAGTGTGCTTATTAGAGCCGCCGAAGTTTGTAGCATTATTATCGAGGAACTTGCAGAGAACCGACCTTTCACTCGCCTCACATATTTCGATACCTGGTTACTACCGAATGCGTATCCAAAGATTTCGCAGTTCGTTATATCTTTATAATTTTTTCTAATCGATACTTTGCGTCGGATCTGTGGACTGTGAAGTCGGGGATGTTAACCACTGCGTTGTCTTACTAGGGAGAGAGCCGACATGACAGGACACGGCCATAAGGTTCCTTTCCGGTCTACCTGGTTGTCTTCCTGACACACTAAAATACTGACGGAAAAATTACTTTTTAACTTATACTCTCTTTCAAAAGACAGGCGAAATGTAACAGTCTTTTCATCCAGAATTATTGTCATATGTATGACTGTTATGGTAAAAGTCGGGTCTTTGAACAAAATTCGGAGTGACGGAACTAAATAATCATGAAAGAAAGCTTCTCGGGCTTCTAGCCGCGTCATACTCGCATCGTCAGTCGACGTTTCGGAAGCTAGCACTACTTCCATCGTCAAGCCACCGCTCAACATCAACTGAAGTTTCTTTCTTTCAGTGTTGCCACCATGTTATGTAACTCATCATGTCACAGTCAGTATTAGAATGCCAAATCTCGCGATCTCTTTATGCTTAGGGAGCCTCCATAAACTACTTAGCTCGGTATGGAAAAAGGGGGGGGGTGGCTGCAAAGCTACGCTGGGCTATGTGGGAAAAGGGGGGGGGGAGAGCTTCAGAGCCAGACCACGTAGCTTTTCATTCATGTTATTTTTCACAGTTAAAATGAGGTACAGAACATACAACAGCATGTGAATATTTCTTTTGGCCATTTAATTATTTCCGTATGTAATTACGATAGTCAGACAAGAGAAACAGTACAAAATGCCTTCTGGAATCAATAGGGGAAAAAGCTACTGGGGAGGGCGGGAAGAGAGGCAAACGCCACGTTAGGCTACGTGGGAAGGAGGCCAAAATGGAGCTACGTAGTTTATGGACGTTCCCTTAAAGATACACACAACGTCTGTTGTATTAATCTTTTAGTAACCCGATCTTCCATCGGATTCAGCCATGTTATTAGCATTAACAGCTAACAGCGTGGTGATCCACAACCCGCATTTTTCTGGCTGCTACTGGTAACCTCACCTCGTCTAGTCTCTTAACGTTTCGCTCTCTGCATTTCACTTTTAGTGGTTGGCGGAGTGCACCTAACAATTTCTCGGAAGGAGTAATTTAATCTTATGGTCTTGTGGCCCGGAATAATTAGGAAAATGACAATGCCTCCAACTATTGTCCGTAGTACTTCTTTCATGACCATGTTATATTTGCGGAGCTAAAAGCTTCTTATGAGTTCCAGGAAATATTCATCTTGATTCAAAAGTGTTCAAAAGTCATAGAGCGTGGTGGGTGAGCGATTAACACTCTGGCCTCGCATTCGAGTGGACACCGGTTCGAATCCCCGTCCGGGCATCCAGATTTGTGTTTTCCATGGTTTCCCCAAATACTCCAGGCGAATGCCAGGATGCTTCCTTCAAAAGGGTCATGGCAAAATTCCTTCCAGTTCCTTGTCCACAGTCCCACCCCGCCTCTAATGACATTGATGTTGACTAGGTGTAAAGCAATAAGTAAAAAAAAAATCAAAAAAAAGTCATAGAATAACCTTGCAAAAATCCTTACAGCTAACTGCACACTGTTTATCTATCGTACGTCTGGTTAACGAGTAATTTCTTGTCGTTCGGCCGATGATGTAGTTAGTGGAATTATAGCTGCGTTAGAATCCTGTGCCGGCTAGTTTTTATGAACCGTATGCAGATGTAGGATTTCAAGTAATAAAACTAAAAGTATTGCCTGAGTTTGGTGTACGTTATAATCTGCTGGCACAGTAAATTGCTTTGATAGTGCCTGACACAATGTCGCATTAAAACATAGAACCAAGCGAGCTATTTAACAGGTTATACAACGTACTATACGTGTCAAGATAAGCAGCAAAGGGGACGCAATGAAGAGTGGTGCGGCTGCATTGTGCGTCAAGATACAATCCGAGTTGTATGCCTCACCTCTTAGTGTGGGTTGTCAAAAATACTATCAAGATTACGGTGTTCACTTATTTACGCGTCTGGGGTACGTATATAAGTCTGGAATAATTTTACGTACTGGACTGTGTCCATATTTCAGTTTGTTTTTATACAGACCAGCCTGGCTGCGCTAATCAAAGTACCGAGCGTGGTGGTGTAACGGATAGCGTTCTGGCCTCGCATTCGGGAGGACGGTGGTTCGAATCCCCGTCCGGGCATCCAGATTTGGGTTTTCCATGGTTTCCCCAAATCACTCCAGGCGAATGCCGGGATGCTTCCTTCAAAAAGGCCATGGCCGAATTCCTTCCCATTCCTTGCCCCAATCCTTTCCCGTCTCTAAAGACCACGTTGTTAAAAAGGGACGTTAAACTGTTACAAAAAAAAAAAAACTAATCAAAGTTTTCACCGAAACCAAGAGGTTTTCAAATAGCTTCTTAAAATCATGTTACTCCAATGTTTTCCGAGAACAGAGTGTTCTGACGAAACAGCTGAGTGGTTCAAGATGGCTGAATACATTCTGCTCTTGTAGTTTCGCTCTTGATAACACTCAATGCAGCGGCTCGTCTGAATGAAGACATGGTCTCGATAATGGAACTATAAGAATACATTAAGTTCTGTTGTCTCTGCCACTCCCATTATAAGCAGCGGCATTAAGCTTTCCAGGGAACCATAAAAACATCGTCTCTGACAACACGACGCATATTAATCTTTCACAGAGGTGTGCGAGTGAATCATTATTGTTTTTATAGAGGGTTTCAGAAATCAGAATTGAAAACGGTTAGCGATGTTTAAAAAAAAAAAAAAATGGATACTTCGCAACCAGGGTCAGAAAAAATGCATCTAAGTAAACACCCAGAGCATGCTATCTGCTGGTTTGACAGTGTGTTCTTTTAGCAGGATAACAAAAACGTGCCCCTCATTGCGGTAAGTAAAGAACTCTACAGAAATATTTACACCTAAATCTGTACTCCGTAATTCCCAAAAAACTTTGCGTGACACCAAAAATAATCTACACTTCACGGAGCGTGATGGGTGAGTGATAACGCTCTACCCTCGTACTGGGGAAGATGCGAGTTGAAATTCTCGATTCGGCCATTCTGATTTCGGTTTTCCATGCTTTCCCGAAATCACTCAAGGTGAATGTCGGGACGGTTCATTCAAAAAGCCATGAGCGAATAGCTTCCCTACCTTGTCATCAATCTTATTTTGCCTCTAATGACTTCGACAAGATTCCCCGAAAAAGTTTTGGAAGATATAAATTTTGAACTTTCTAGGACATGCGACAGCAAAAATGGTTCGGAAATTTTCATTAACAGGCAGAACATCAAGAATACGGGAAGACTTCAGACATCACATTGGAAATGCCAGAACACTGTGACAGTGATGAGAAGTCCGCTAGAGATTGCTGACAGAAGTGTGCAAGAGTACACTTCCGTCTTATTTTTTTAATACGTTTTGATTATTTGTTTTGTTTGATTCAAACCTAGTCTTTACCGAAAAAAATTATCGAAACGGTAATAATGCTCGTAATAAAAACAGCAATCCGCTAAACTGGCGAGAGTATAAAAGGTGACAGCGATCATTTAAACAACTGAAAAGCTGCCTAGATAGTCTAAACAGTTCCCAAATAATCACTCGCATCGTCAGCAGTTTTTTACGAACGTTTTCTTATTTTATACAAGCGGCTCTCGTATGTCAGTCGTCAGTAATTTCGCATCGAAAAACTCGTCGAGGGAGAGAAGTGAGGTTATGCAGCCTGCGCGTGACGACCCGGAGCCCATGTTTTCCCCTCGGACTGCCGGCTGGCGTCTTAATTCGGGCCGACGGAAGTGCTTGGCGGCTGATTCATGTGGAGGTCCTGGCGTCGTGACCGGACTCGGTGCTTTATGTCACTCCGCCAGGGAAAATAGCTCCTAATTCTGGGTTCGGCCACTCATATCTCACGGCAGCACCGTTCCCACGGCGGGCCCAGGCCGGCATTCTTTCTCCACATCTTCCAAGTACAGCTGCGTGTGTGGCAGTTAAAGCTGGTATCCCGCTTTCTCCACATACGTTTCTCAAACCTGTGACATGTAAGACGATCGTTTCAACGGTTCTTTCTGCCTTTCCACAATACAAGGTGTATGTCGCACGCTGTCGTTTTAAGAGTAACTGTATGCGCAGAAGGAACAGTATACACAACATTAACGCGAGTATACTAGTTTCTCCTGGCAAAATTTAGCCCCTCATAGGGGTGATATAGTTTCATAGACAGCGTTTGGTGCCATACAGAGTCACCTGTTGTTAATTTGCTGATTCCCCCGTTACGAAGTGAAAACGTATTTACCAAACACCCACATGACGATGTCGTTGGATAAGTCCTTCACAGAAGGGAGAATCATGAAAGCAGTGGTAATTTAAACTACAGCTAAGACCTAAAGTGAATGGAAGCGAGAGTAATCCTGAGAACTGACATTATGATAGCATTTCGTGAAACGTGCATTCACATTACTCCGTCTGGTCATCCAGATTTCGGTTTTTCAAAATCACTCAAGGCGCCTGCCGCGATAATTACTTCAAAAGGCTCTGACTGAATTCCTTCCCTTCCCTTGCTATAACTACTCTACTGCATCAAAAGATGTCGACGAGGTGTATGTTAAGTAGGTAATAAAGTAAGCTGGTTTGTTAGGAAACGTACGAAAGAATATAACCGTATACATTTAACAAGTCGATTTAGATGGACGAATAAGGTCAGTAGCCAGGAGATTTCTAAAATGCAGGTAGACCAACTTAAGGTGGAAGCCCTAGGATTTTGTTGATACCCCTTTCGTTCTTGCTCAGCATTTCCTTAAAGCAGCTCCTAAAAAACTAGAACTGAATTTTTAATTTCTGCAGCTGCAGTAACGTGATCATGCAAGTTAATATTATTGTTACCTTTTCGCCTCGATATTTGTACGAGGGTTGTTTCTGAAACAATATTTCTGAACTAAGGTACGTGGTTAATTTTTACTATCAATTTGGATCATCTCTAATGCTCACGCAGTTCAGACAGATACTTCCAATAGATTTTCTTCTACTCCTACCAGCGAGTTATAGATGTTTAAAGCTAGTTTAGTAAACAAATAAAATAATTTTCAATTTTTTGACATTTAAAAACAAAGACGTCAGAGACCGTTAAAATGTTTGAATTTAGAACATTTTTGTTACTATATGTATCTCAAAAACGGTATTGCTTAGAAACGTGAAATTTTCCACCAATGTTGATAATATTCCGTTTTTAAACGGTAAATATTAAAAATACATCTAATATAGTTTCGAGCAAAACATGTAAAAAATATTTTGAGGTTATTTTGTTATGTATTACAAATATTTTATTTAATAGGGCTCTTAATTGACAGTAAATTGTACATTAATGCTCCAAGTATAATACATCATTAGTGATTTGAGCGGAAACGTAGAGCGGAGTCTGCCGCCTACCTGAAAACGTGGCAAGCATTGATTTTTATACTAAGCGACCTGCTGTCTAAAACATGTCTATTAAGATCATCACCATACGAAACCCGAATAGCGTTAGACTCGACTCATGTTTTTCCGGTTATTACAAGTTCCGGAGATTTACGGTTCATTTAGTAATTAGTTAGTCTTTATCTTTACGATAACCATGGTATTTAGTATGGTTTAATAGAAAGGGATTTCTCATCCGATTCGAAAGCTACTCTAACGAAATTATGTAGGCGACCGATTAAATTCAGTTTATAGGTTTTTTTCTAGACGATAACAGTTTTATCGTCAGTAAAGAAAGGTTTTGCACATTTTAGAAGGAAGCTCAGAACGCTTGTTTCTTATAAACAGGCTTTTAATGCTGAACGTAATTTTTCACCTTTGTTAGTCAATGAGTCCTGCAATAGTAGCCTCTCGAAGTAAGCCACGAGAGTCTTGGTCGAGACTATCAAGGTCGCGCTCTTTCACTGGCGGTCACATTACAACACGTTACCCACTTATAATAGTTGTTCAACAGACCATTACTGCAGTCTTTAATGGACCCACAATTGCAGTCTCCATAACTACAGCCGCTCGGAGGGAAAAAACCTAATGAAACTCGTTTCGCCACAGCTCTTTCAAACAGTGATCGTATTTATCTGTGTTGTTTGTGATTTTTTCTGTTATGCTCTCGATGTCACGAAGAAGTCGATCAGTCCGTAACCAGTGTATGAGTCTGGAAAATGACTTTATCACATTGGTTTTGAATCGCCTTTATATCCTCCACGTACTGTATTGTTTACAATCCATTTTCTTTACGAAATATGTTTCGCTGGTTCATGTTAGACAGATGATTGGAGAGATAATAATATTGGTAGCTTCCCACTGAGTATGATATTTATAAGTACCATCTGGTTTCTGTCGCGATTAAATGTTCGTTTATCAACACGTAATTCATCGGTTCAATCCTGAATGTATGAGTCGATAGCCTGCAGTTCACAGTACTGTAAGGGGCCGAAAGTGTTCGGCACCAAAAATCAATATCTCCTCTGGTCGTTCCAATCCCTGACGGTCCGAGGGAAGAAGGAATACATACAAGCATCCGTGCCACATCTTATTTCCCTGATTTAACTCTCTTATTCTTGCTAACCAAATGTCATGGTGGACTAACTATTTCTTCGCAGTCATAAATAAAGGTGGATGTTAGCAAGTTTGCTGTAAATTCAATAATCAACTACGTCGCCATTGTGCCAGACAACCCCATCCCAACTACTTTAGCATGGTAGTTACACTTCCGTAAGGTCTGTAATAAGCTGTCATGGGTCTTTTCTGTACTTTGTAGATAATAATAACCAATCACTTGCTATACGGATCCAAATACTAGTACGTGAGATGAGGACGCACGAGAGTTTTATCCGTGATGGCCTCGAATAAGCAGTACAGTTCTTCAAAAGTCGTCTAATCAATCGCAGTCTAGAATTCCCTTTACCCACGACCACACGACTGTGCTGATTCCACTTCATGTTCCCGTGTGCTGTTACGTCCGAATACTTAACGGATCCAACATCTTCAGTTTAAGCTGTTATTATACAGAAGTGCAATATTTCTGTTAGGTATGCGCTCTTTCTGCAGTTTATTTTAAGTTGTCATTTATCGCACCTTGACGAAATAAGGTTCTAAAAAATTGTCACAGCTCTTTACTTCCCTATGAATAACTGCACCGACAGTGGTGGGTGACTTTTTGCGTTCTGGCCTCGCATTTGGGAGGACACGGGTTCCAATCCCGGTATGATCATCCAGATTTTGGTTTTCCATGGTTTCTCCAATCACTCCAGGCAGTTGTCAGGATGGTTCCTACAAAATGCCATGGCCAAATTCTTTGCCCGCAATTTTTTTCTGCCTCTAAGGACCTCGACGTCGACGTCGACGAGGCGTAAAGCCATAAAAAACTGCATCATCAGCAAACGAGCACAAAGTGTCACTAACGGTTTCTCCAGCAATGTTTAGAAAAAAATAGGAAAAGACGTGGTCTCCGTAACACGTGGTTCTTCTGCTTCCTGTTCCAACAGGTAACTAACCAGAAGGCTATATTTTATGTTAATCCTGCAGTGTATGTCGATGTGATTCCATACAATATCGATGTCTTTTATCGTAGTCGGACACTGCTATGATACCTTCCATGAGGTCATTCCTGCTATGTGCGTGACGCCTTATGTTGAGTAGGCGTCCATCCTCCGGAATCAAATGTGTCAGTCGATTATTACCTGTCACATAGATTCTTTTGATAATTCACGTCAACTTAACAACACAAGTGTAGACGGTGTTTTAGCGTGAAGATGCTGAGCGATAACGATCGGACCTGGCATCCTTATTTCATTTATCCATGATTTTACGAAATCATTCCTAACGTATGGCAGTATGGTTCCTTTAAATAGGCCATGGCCGAATTGATTCTAGTTCCTTGCCAGTCACCCTCTCCCTACTGTAATAACCTCGATCAAAAAAATCAACAGAAGATGCCAGAAAGCAACTAATGAAACACTGGTCATTTTGAGAAATACATGATGGCTTTTATCTGTACGTCAAAATATGTTATAGCTTTGGAAATAAATAAACTGATATACCTCTGCTCTCTTTTTCATAAATGGCCTGAACTAATTGCGACAAAATGTAGACTACTTGCATCTTTGTCTTCAGGACTGATCTGTGTCATACGATATTCCACACAGTAAGTGCAAAAGGAAATGCAAGGACTATCTCAGGTTGCGGAAAATAGTTTAAGGAGTTGAAAACAACATCTACAGCACACTGATGTGTTCGTATTTTTAAATTCTTTTTACTGACATCTGGTATTTATGATCTTTTGTGCTCTGTCATGACTGTGTGCTCTTTTGTAAACATAGAACTGCTACAAAAGCGACTACAATTTAGATGGAGCGCAGTTAATTTCTCCAGTTCGCATCATTTTTCTGTATACCACAAATGATGGTAGGTGAGTAATATCTTGCTGTCCTAATACCAGACGTTTTTCCAGAAACTGTGTGGGCTTTCACTACCTATCCTTTCAGTAAAATTAATTGGCAAAGTACTCACAAACAGCCTTACTCCCTCACAACATACATAATACGTGGAAAAATTACATTCTAGCATCTTCTTAAGAGATATTACAATTGAGTTTTCAGTTGTACCATGAGAGAAAAGAAATCAAGGAGAAAGAAAATAATTTTACAACGTAAACTGAAGTAGTATTTTAACATATTTTATGGTTCTTGTGTCATTAGAAAGAGTTGAGAATTATGTTTTTATAGTGGTATAGTCCAGAAATTTTATTACTGATTTATAGCTAAGAGATCATGAGATGCGTAACGTTGACTTATAGCGTATATGAAGTTCTTACTTACTTCCTCTTCATGGATAGGCCAAAAGCTAAGTTTTCTGACCACTCTTCATGCTATGCCAGTATCTCTTCTCCAAATAGGATGGTGAAGCTACAGAAATATGCCATTACTATACTACCAAAGTGGTCCCCCCAATTCGCTCTTTCACGGGAAATTTTTTGGCTCAAAGTCAACATACTCGGTATTTACCTGATTTCCTAGCTCCTTCCTTTGTCTTTTAGGGGACATACTTATTTAAAGAACATTAATTTGGATGATTGTATTGCATTTTATTTTCCCACACATTACAACCGGTACCACAATTGCTTATGAGATTTAATGTGAGTAGATCAGGGTATGTTATAGTGAGGTGGATGACGGGCGGGCAGGTCGGTGTTGTCAGCTGGAGGGCTGCAGAGGCGGCGTGGTGCAGGTCCCGCCAACTAATTGGCCCAAAATCGGCCGCTGATTGCGTTCCTAATCGGTGCTCCCCGAAACCTGTTCCCACTGCCGCCCGCTCGCAACGCAGTACCAAGGTCTGGCAATAAGTGTAACACAACTCACACCAGCAAGTACAGTACTGTGAACATTATCGACAACCTTTAGTAAATGGTGTTCATGGTGTTCAGTGCTCTAGAAGACATGGTTTCATCGATAACAGGTGAAGAACTTCCAGAGAGAGGTATCTTTTACGATGTGAAGATCATTCTAATGTAGGTTATGACTTACTAAAAAAAGTGTAGTAGCTTTTATCACTAAGTTCCTAATAATGTCATACATTCCTCTAATCTCACAAGTATTTCAGTAAATATGCACAAGCCCGGTTCATTCGCTATGGTCAGGGAGTGGTCTGCTGCTTAAGGCGTCTGATCGGAGCTCGAAAGGTTCTCGCTTCAAATCCCGGTCTCGCTATGGAATTTTTAAATGCCTTTAACACAACCTTCACCTTTCGAAAACAGCTCGCTGAGTAATAAGAAGTGGTTTGGATTCCACATTAAACTACGCAGGATTGAGCAGCAAATAAAACAATTTCACAAGGTCATTACGACCACTCCAGTCTATACCATTATTATTGTATAAAGTTTGAAGCAGTTTTATTGATGTAAAGTGATAATATGGATTTTTTTAAAATGTTGTTACTCTTTGACGCATTTTTTAATTGAGAAACATTTCAATAGCAGTATGAATGGCAGTATGTTTTAAATATTTTTGGCTTAAAATGTTATCGGTTGACAGGAATCTTCAAAGAATGTACTTCGTGTTATGTTTTTAATATATATATATATATATATATATATATATTATCTTCACTGGTGTTCTGTGCCTTTGTTCGGTAATGGCTGCTCCACGACACCAGTTACACATAAAAGACAGGCCACAAATATTTCCTGCCCAGTTGCTACAGTGGATGAAGTTTAAATGCAGATATCAAAGACAACTATTCTGATCAGGTTAAACACATTTTTTGCTGTATAAGTATCAAAAATAAAAATTTCTTGTCTGATGTTAAAATAATTAACTTTCAAATGTTTCTGATATTGTTGAATTTTTATTGTGATCTTTACTTTCTCTTTTACTGGTTAAGTCTTAGGGCTTTACATTTATTTACTTATAACACAAAAGGCTTTAATTTTTTTGCTGATGTATTTGTAATACTTTAGAGTTGGCGATAGATGAGCTATACGAAACACACATCAGCTGAGATGGTGTGCATGACTTAGCTACTCGTGTGCTAGTAGATGCTTTTGGTAATGGATGACCAGACACATGCTGTGTAAGAGCTTCCAATGTAAGGCGCAGATCTTAACATTGCGTAATTGGTTTTTGAATTTTCATTAATAGAAAGATAAGGTACAAAATAGTAAGTAGAGCAGAAAGAGTAAATTCGTCTGGTCTTGCTACATGGTTAAACTTTCCATTTGCATCGCATTTCGCCTCTGTGATGGCTGAACTTATAATTTAAGGTGTGATCAGAATTAGAGAATGACCTAACCTACTCGTACGAAGAAAGCCAGTTGTTTATATGAGTAGGCTAAATGTTGGATGCACCGTGATTAGAACCAGTGACTCTGAAAGTTTGCAGGCGACTGCTCTTTACGATTGACACGACAGGCTTTGCCACATTAGTAATTTCTGCTTGCTGTCTCGACCCCATTGTTATCTCTCATTTTTTGGGGTGGGAATTAAAGTCCTGACTGGTCTATGGTAATTAAGGTTAATCTAAAGCTAGGGATGTAAATAAGTGTCGACATGTATCTGTAAAGTGGGTAAGCTACATAATGGTTTGTGTGACTGATTTTGTTAAAAAAAAATTGGGTTATTTTTAGAGGGACAAGCCGGGGCTATCAAAGAATTATTCCGGGATATGACGCGAATTAGCATGAGAAGGATACACAGTACATGCAGTGATCTCAAATTTTTCCCACCTTACTAGTCTAGA
Organism: Vandiemenella viatica; assembly: GCA_031002005.1. Classification (NCBI taxonomy): domain Eukaryota; kingdom Metazoa; phylum Arthropoda; class Insecta; order Orthoptera; family Morabidae; genus Vandiemenella; species Vandiemenella viatica. Next base: position 97,171,578 of record JARYHS010013630.1, on the reverse strand, counting down.
CAACTGATGCTTTGATACCCACATTCGAAGTGCTCGGCTTGTCTGTATTGGCTATTATGGTAGTAAAAAATCATTGTGCGTGCTCTACCCATTATCCGGGCATAGTCATTTAATGTGGTATTATCCTGTCCGGGAAGATGAATTACCCGTTGCCTTCGTTAGTGTGACAGTGCTTCTAAGTGTTACTGTATGTGTATACGGTTGTGGTGGTGTGCATTCAGTGTGTTGTGGCTGAGAGAGGATGAATCCCATTCAGTAATACCACACCGAGGCTCGCTCTTACATCCGCATCGACGCACGAATCAACACTGGCGAATGCCGTCACTCCATATGCACAGTGGGGTTTAATCCTGGAACCTGTTGCAGTATCTGGCGATTACGAACCATGCATCACCACCTCTTCTACGCTGCCGGTCAAGTCGCGATGGTTAAAATTTCAGGCGCCGCGCCGGACAGCATTACGGTGATGACGCGACAGTGGAGTAGCGCGAATAGAGGTTTCGCCATTTCACAGCGCTTTACGTTTTATGTGGGTCTGGTACAGGTTACAAGTCGAGGAGAGCGCGCGCATGTCGCAGTGGAGCTGGCGCCAGGTTTACGACGGGGAGACACGAGCTGCGTCAGCACAGTGGCTGCTGCGTCGGCAGACTCCAGGCTCCACTGCGGCAGCTTGCACGCGCGCGACCACACAATAACTCACACCGGACATAGCTAGTCCTTACCGGAAATTATGATTTGTGTTCTAAACTTATTTGAAACGTAATGAGGTCACATAGCATTTATTTTAACTTTGATAATTTAGCTTAAAGGTCAAAGACGCCCATAAAATACACTGCGGAGCATCTTTGAAAAGCAGATAAAGAGAAGAAACGAAAAAGAAATGGCTTTGATGAAAGCATGAAGGGACAATGGATTAAATCAAAGAGGGAGTTTCCAGGAAGAAACTCTCAATGAAGTTATATTTTGACAAGTAGTGTGTAAAGGTTAAATGTAATGTATACAGAAGTGAAAGATAATTAATATATAGTTTGTAAGACATTGTGTGATAATAACAAGGAATGTATCATGAAAAATAACCGAAGATAAGTAATAATTGTATATTATCTTGTTAACATGAATTACAGCAATAAATTCTATGTTGAACGATCTAAGGAAACTGAACGAATTATTATTAAGTAAATAAATGAATGAAAACTTCAATGACATAAGTAAAGATTTTTCAGATGTTACGGTGTCTTACTGATATTTAAGCCAGCAATAAGCAATTCGAATAACGGTAAATATCTGGTGCATATACAGAAGGAAGAAAGTAAATAATAAAAAAAAAAAAAAAATACGCGACGCTTCGCACGGACGTACTGTCACGTACAATACTTCAAAAGGAAGGGAATAGAGAAAATAGTGCGACGCAGCAGCAACGCCTCACAACCGCTTAGCCAGAAACCGCTATAGCACACACATTATTTTGAATAAAACAGAGAAAAAGTGTTATAGAAATGGTTACAATTCCACTACCACGTTTACTGAGCAACTGTTAGAAAAATTTAGACTCAAAGAAATTTTCAATAATTTTTTAATTTTTTAAAAAATAATAATAATAACAACTCTGCCTACTTTGTGTCTCGTGTGGAGAACTACTTTTGCTATCATATCTATTAAATTGTCGGCTTACAAAATGAGCTTTTGAGAACCAACATATTCAGTGCACAAAATCAAACGTTTACTTTCAAGTCTGTTTTGTTTACATTTATTTTCCGCAAAGAACAATTAATCCTTTCCGTCCTTTTTCGATAGGATTAGTCCTGCATTAGTCTGGTCAACGTAATGTACAATAAATTGTGTTAAACTTCTGGAGAGATCTGAATACTTTGAAAATAAACTATTTTTCATGATTAAACTTGAAAATACTTTTAATACGGCTTCTAATTATGCTGAAAACAATATAAACCAGCAGGTTATCCGTCTGTGACATAATAAAAATGTGCGCAACTTTATTTATTATTCTGACCTATCTACACTACCTGTTTTTTACGCTTTCGCGACTAAACGGCTAAACCAAACTTTATAAAATTTGACAACGAAATATTATGAACCATTAGGAAGGACGTGAGATACATTTTTCTGGATAACTAACATCTTTTGTCACGAAATTATGAAAAATAACCTAAAATAGCTAGCTTATGGGTTTCTAACCCCTCACAGGCTATAAACCTTAGCAAACAGCTATTAACGTAAGATGTCCCAAAAAGTCTCATCATTTAAACCACATACAAATCTCTGCCAGAGAATCTATGGTAGGTACTCTCCCATAGATAATCCCCTCCTTATATTGTTACTGTTTTTAAACATGTTGCAAACTGGTTATCTTTATGAGACAGGTACAATGGTAGAATGTAATGGTGATGGCTTTCCCGTCATATTAACCAGACTCCTTATTTTTGAGGCACCTTCAACATAACTTACAGCTTTATATATCAAATTCTAGCAATATAATTCTATATTCATGGTTACGAAGTTGAGGGTAACAGCTAGTTCTGTATATTTGCATCGTAAGGTAAACGAACGAAGGTGAACTTTTAATATTTTTTGTAAACGTTGGAAAATAGCTTTTTACAGTTAATTACAATTCTCTGGTGCGAAAGCAGAAAACCACCTTATTTCGCAAGGGTAATAAGTTTTAAATCATTTGAAATAAACAAAACACGAGCTTATCGATATACAATGACAAGCCAGATCATTATGACCACCTACCTAATAGTTGGTATGTCCGCCTTTGGCAGGGATAACAGCGACGATGCGTCTTGGCATTTAAGCAATGAGGCCTTGCTAGGTCACTGAAGGGAGTTGGAACCACATCTGCACACACAAGCCACCCAATTCCCGTAAATTCCGGGGAGGGTGACGATGAGCTCTGACGCCACTTTCAATCACATCCCAGATGTGTTCGATCGGGTTCAGATCTGGCGGCAGCACATCAAGTGCAGCCAGCCACTTTGTTCCTCGAACCACTCCATCACACTCCTGGCCTTGTGACATGTCATATTATCTTGTTGAAAAATGCCACTGCCGTTGGGAAACATGGTCGTCATGAAGGGCGTACGTGATCTGCAACCAGCGTACGATAATTATTGGCCGTCGTGATGCCTTGCTCCACGGGACCCATGGATGCTCACGTGAATATTCCTCATAGCATAACTGAGCTGCCGCCAGCTTGTCTCCGTTTCGCAGTATAGGTGTCAAGAAGCTGTTCCCGTGGAAAACGACGGATTCGCACACTCCTATCGGCATGATGAAGAAGATATCGGAATTCATCAAACCATACAAGGCTCTGCCACTGCGCCAACGTATAATGATGATGATCTAGTGCCCATTTTGCCGATTTCATGATTTTAATGTTGACACATGCATGCTCTTCGACTGCGGTGGCCCATCGTGAGGAGTGTTCGATGCACTGTGTGTTCAGACACACTTGTACTACGCCCAGCATTAAAGTTTGATGTTAGTTCCGCCACAGTTCGCCGCCTGTACTGTTTTACCAGTCTGTCCAGCCTACGACGTCCGACATCTGTAATGAGGGGTGGTCGCCCAACCCTTCGACTTTTCGACGTGGTTTCATATTGGTTTTGCCACTTGTTGAAGATATTCACTACAGAACTCCTCGAACACCCGACAAGTCGTGAAGTTTCCGAAATGCTCGTGCTGAGCTTACGGGCCATCACAATCCGCCCTCGTTCAAATTCAGATAGATCGCGCACCTTTCCCATTCTAAACACGGATAGCACGCTCACTGATACTACATGAACCGCGCGTGTGTCTGACTAGCAGTCTTTCTTCGTCCGGTGACGCTGCTATAGTCTGGACGGATCTACATCGATAATAGGTAGGTAGTCATAATGTTCTGGTTAATCTTCAGCTTTTATCTACAGTTTTTAAGATTGAAGAATTTGCTAGCTTGGTGTTAAAAGTTGCCAAATCAAGTCTGGAAAGCATTTTCGTTATCAGAGGAGTTTGCTTGAAGGTTCTGGAATAAGTAACGTTAATAGTGCAAATATATCATACAAAAATAAGGGTAATAAGTAAAACTTTCTTAACCAAACTCCTCGATGGCTTAATTTTTTCCTGAAACGTTATACTGCAGTCGTCTCGGTTGGTTTTCCAATTTTTTTAAAAAAATGGCTTTACGGCTTGACATTATAGGCGGGAGAGGTTGGGAGCAAGGAACGGGAAGTAATTCGGCAATGGCTTTTTAAAGGAACAATCACGTCAATTCGCCTCGAGTGATTTCGTGAAACCACGGATAATCGACTTGCACATGCCCGCCCGGGTATTTGAACCTATGTCCTCCCCAATGCCATGCCCGAACGTTACTGCTCATCCTCCTGGCTCTATGGCGTTCTGAGATGTAGCATCAAAGCGTCGGAGCTGTTATCAATATACTGACATTCCCGGGAAGCAATTCTCGACATCTTCTGTGTCGGACTAGACGCATTTCATTATCTTCCTCAATCGACCTGCTGGCTCAATGGTTAAGGCGTATGACTGGATCTCGAAAGTACCCTGTTCAAATCCCTGTCACGGCAGGGATTTTCAAAGGCCCTTAACCCGACATACACCTCTGGCACAGCTTGCTGTGAAATGTCAAGTTCGCCAGAACACTTCTATGGTTCGGATTCTACGTTAAAATATATGTCCCCCATACTCGTTAGAATTACCGGGTTATGCTAGGTGGCTGCAATAGGGGTGGATTGCGTAGCCGATAAGAAACCTTGTCATGAGGTCATTAGACCATATGAATTTACCATATTACCTTCCTCCCATATAGGTAGCATTTCTACTAAGCACTAATGAATCTTGGACCGGAAAGATAGATACGTGTTTGATGCATTTCTCAAGAGATGCAGTGTGAATTTTTAAACTTTGTTGAATGTGTAATACAGGTTGTGATTCAGGAATGATAAGAAGTCTGCGAAGCAAGTGTTCTGTGAGCGTATGGAGGGGAGGTATTTCGGGTTTGACTCAGGACGTGTGTAACGGTAGTGAGGCGCGTAGGTACGTGCAGTGTGTGGCGGCAGCTCGATGATGCCCGCAGATAGTGGACTGCCAGCCTGCGGCGCTATCCTCTGCGCTTTATTATTTCCCGCTATCGGCAGCTCGTTACGTCCAGAAAACAATGGTTCGTGCCCCGCCTGAGATACGGCGGGGTATGTGCGCAACGCGCTTTAAATGAGGCCGACCGAGTTATGGGCCGCTACTGACCGACTTGGCTGCCCATCTCAACAAGGCCATCACACACCAGGGGCGACCTGAGTTACGGCGGTAGTACCCGCTTGCACGTTACGTCGAAAACAACAATACATTCGGAAGTGAGTTACTGACGAGCAGCGGAAAACAAATCAATTGCGTTGCGGTAGATTTCGTTATCTCTAGTCTGCTGGTCGTAAGAGATGTCAGGGATGCAAGTGCACAGGCAAAGTTTTTGTTTTTCTTTGGGCTTTATGCCTTGTCGACATCGAGATCATTAGAGGCGGGAAAGGACTGGGGTCAAGGAACGGATAGAATTCGACCATGGCCGTTTTTAGGAACCGGTTAGGCAGGCTCCTGGAGTGATTTTGGGAAACCACAGAAAACCCAATTCTGGATGGCCGGAAGGGTATTCGAAACCGCGTCTTCCCGAATGCGAGGCCAGATCGTTACCACCCACCCACCAATCTCGGTGAAGACAGAGAAAACGGAGGTCACCCAACGTAGTGTTCAACCTATCAGCGTCGTTTCAAATACTGGAACATGAATGTAACTTGGCAAAAAGTTCGCTCACCGATATCATATCTCGCTATAAAAGATAGACTAAGGAAGCTGGTACTCTGAAATGTCTCGAAAATAAAGTATGCAACCCTTTGAATGTATGTTCGGTGTGTACGCAAAACTATTTGTTTTTCCGTATTGGCTCAAGCCTATTAGATCCGCATCTTCGCGTTTTCTGGAATCGTTGGTATACCGGTATAATCTTTTTTTGAGGAACACATTAGCAAATGTCTAGCGATGTAAGGTGTCAAGTATGACTTCCTTTGATCGAAGTTTCTTGTTCAAAACTAAGAGGTGTATTGAAAAAAAGGTGGAAAAAAAACTTGTTTACTATTATAAAAAGAATAAGCATAAACAATAAAAATCTAAATTTCCATTTTTTTAAAACATCGATTTGATTTTAAATCAATCTCAAACTCAAAGTAATACGCGAATATTGCATTTCCTCCTCAACATCAATTTACTAGCGAGATATTCCAATGTACCAGCTTACATGATACACCCTGTTTGTTTTCTTTAATTTTGATAATGTAAAACGTATTGAGGTGAACATCTCTCTCAAGAAACGATTTTGATGCTTTCGCGCTGTGACGTGTAAAATTAGTGCAGTCGACTGATATGTAGTAAGGAGAATCTCGACACCAATAACTGAATTGAGGAAGTTACAATGGCATAAATTCTTCTGTTCGCTGTCGACACCATATTTTATCAGCGCAATATGTGGCACCATGCTGCCAGAAACGTCGGCGCTATTGTGGCAACGAGTCCGCGATGACGGTCAAAACGCTGATTGTTTTAAGGGTTTAACTGATCTATGGTTCAAAATCTAAATAATTTCATTAGTTCATTTATTAGAGGTGTTACAGGTGTTAGCAAACATCACAACGGCCAAAACTCAGGCAAAAAACTGTACTGGTAAATGTAAAAAGTTGTCGTAGAGAGATAAACAGAAATGTAATAATTGTATAATATAATAACTTTCGCCCATAACCTTATCCATATTTATCAGAGTAGCTACCGGTCCTTTTATAGTTGATTTGAAAGTTATCACCACCAATGAACTAACATTTGGAATACCGTGATGAATCAGCATCAGAGATAAAAATCGACGAAAAAGAGTTTGCGAATACCATATCAATAATCTAGATCGGTCATTAATTTTCATATTAATACACATTTCATGGAAACGATGAAATGAATTGACCACGGGGATAAAATTAATAAAAGAAGATTGAACCTAAAATAAGTATGCAAATATGTGTTTAACCTTGGTCAATGACTAACATTAACATCACAGCGGACTCGCGAAGCAATTACTCAGTGATGTTGTGATCAACGCAGTACTCTTTTCCTCATCGACATTGAAGGACACGTTTATCCGTGAGAAATTTATCGCCAGTTTTCAACTATCAGCACTCCAAACCATAATAACAAAGAAAAAAATACCGCGTCCTACTACAAATTTGTTCCCAATAGTTCACAATATGCTAAAGCTACTCTGAGAACTAACTCGCCGGATTATCTGTCTGGTTAACAGGCTGCAACAACCGACATTGCGATCGCGTCAGATTTATTTGTCTCTGTTTTGATCACGTATTCCTTTTCCGTTCGGTCTTCAGTTAAGATAGTTCGAATCCCCGTCCGAGCATCGAGATTTGGGTTTTCCATGGTTTCCCCAAATCACTCCAGGCAAATGCCGGGATGCTTCCTTCAAAAAGGCCATGGCCGAATTCCTTCCCGTTCCTTTTCCCCAGTCCCATCCCGCCTCTAATGACCTAAGCCGTAGACGAGGCGTAAAGCCGTAAGAAAAAAAAAATCAGATAAGATGACATCATGATATACAACTCAGCTTTAGAAAAGATCCTGAGCTTTCATGCCATGAAATACTCTGTAAAAATATGTTCAGTAATTTTCACATTACGAATGTAGAGGGTTGAAAATCAGAATCTTTTTTAATTTCCTGTTCCATCGTCAGGTGACGCGGGGTAATGATATTCGTCACATATTTTACGTCAGACACCAAGTTTTCAATCTTTGAATATCTAGTCAAATCAGTTCAACGCTTTCCCATCTTCTGGTAAGCGATTAGTGACTCAATGGTAAGGCGTCTGACTGGATATCGATAGGTCCACGGTTCGAATCCCCGTAGCGGTGAAATTTTCATTGGTCCTTAACCCGACCTCCAACTCTGGCACAGATTGCTGTGTAATGTGGAGTACGTCAGAACGCTTCCACGGTTCGGAGTGAATGTTAAGTTGTAGGTCCCCTTTAATCGATAAGATTACCGGGTTAGTTTAGGTACGGAGGAGAGGAACTGGCAATTCTACCACAAATACCATGACAAGTTTACCTCCTTAGAGAAGGTTCAACAAATCTTCGGATGAATATCAAGCTTTGCTTACTATCTGTCGGTAAAAAATTGTAGCGTAAAGTCAGAATAAAAAAAAAGTAAAAAAAAAAAAAAATGTACCACTGTGTTTATCATTAAATACTTAGAGAGTGCATTGCCGTGTTCATATTGCTGATCTTTTGTTGTTCCATTTAGTCACCAAAGTAGAGCGTTTCTTTTTAAATACTGCGTGGAACAGCCAAATGTTTCAAGATTTGATTTATCGGTAATAAGTGTTACATTACGACGCTTTTTTAACCTAGGGTTTACTTGGCAAGTGCTGATTTTTGTAAATACGTTTTTTCCAAAATTCTTTTTGGTCATAATTACTTAGATAGGTCTACATACAAATTAGTGTAGATGGTGTAAATCATACCTAGAGTTCCAATAAAAATATTTAAAAAAATATTTGTGCTCAACAATTTTCAAGTCATTTCACATTGCATATGAAAAAGATTGACGATTATAGCAGTTTAATTTCCAACTCCAGCGCCACGTATCTCACTGTCCCGACATTCACAACAGATTTTAAATCAGAAATTAAGTTTTAAAACTTTGAAGATCCAGTAAAAATCAGTTTTGCTGGCTCAGTGAGTAAGGAATGGAGATCCGAAGATCCCCGGTTCTAATCCCTGACATGACATCCTTTACAAAAATATGGAAAAAATAAAAATCTATCAGAATTGTTTGTAGCCTGAAGGGAAGGATTTAATTATGCATAGGAACAATTAAACAAGCATGATGTTTGGAACATATTTTAATTTCTTACTTTTTGCGTCAAGTGTCGCGGTGACTGAGATTTTTAATCAGATCCTGTGAAAGTCCGATTAGCAGCTTTCTCGTTAAGCAGCATCAGACAGACAGGGCCCCGTCGCAGGTTTATTGTAGCGTGGGTTTGTTTACGTGGACGATAAAGACGAGGTGATGATCGAGTGGCGGCAGTTGTCGCGCCGTTTGCCCGGTGTCAGCTGCGGTAATGGCTCCTTATTTTGAGCAATTAACGGTACCATTAGCATGGCATTACCGCCTGGGGTCGACCCGGATGCCACCGCTTCACGGGGCCTCGGTCTGTCTCCTGCACTGTACTCGCCCCCTAATGACGGGGTCTCGCTTTCAATTTAACACCCTCCCATTGGAATTTTAAATTTTGCTCGCATTGTTTTTCGGATTTCTGTGGAGCCCCAGAGCAGGATGCTTCAGCTCTTTGAGAACAAGCCGGGGCGGAAGTGCTTCATTACGGAGGTTCTATTAAGACGCGTCCGATGTTACACATCGCGCACAAACTGATAACCGCCCCCAGAGCAACGTCGTGGTCAGTGCAGCCAGCAGATACTGTCCCTCTAACGGAAGGCTGGTTTCGCAGTTTCTTTTCTTTTGGTTTTGGCTTTAAGCCTCGTCGATGCCGAGGTGATTAGAGGCGGGAAAGATACCCGGGGGGGTGGGGGGGAGGCAGGAACTGAAAGAAATTCGGCCATGGCCTATTGAAGGAGACATCCCGACATTCGCCTGGAGTGATTTCGGGAAACCATGGAAAACCGAAATCTGGACGGCTGGAGGGGAATTTGAACACGCGTCCTGCCGAATGCGAGGCCAGGAAGTTGTCGCTCACCCACCACGACGGATGGCGATTTCGTATTTCTGTCTATTGTCATACAATATATGCCAACATTAATCACAACCATTGCGTAAATTAGTTGTTACATTTTATTCATTGCTTTGCAGTTGACAATTGTTTGACAGAGGGGCTATAAATCATAAAAGTCATAACTGTTCCATTACATTTCCAGGTTACTATAGGTAAAAGTCTGCCTCTTATTTCTAATATTTGTCAGTGGTTCCATGTGAAAAGTGGGAGAAATATTTAACTGCATTCTACCTTGATTGTGACCTGTCACATTAAGTACAATGGAGTCTTTCCCGGCGTACGGCTTCTAAAAATTCTTCTACAACGTTCAGTAGTGTATGTTCTGTCATGCATGACTTTCCGACAGCTACCTGGATGCATAATCAGGTGAAATGGTAGGTCGAAGTGGTTACTGCGATAACAAGTCACTCCTGTTTAAATGTTTCAGTTCACCATAGGACCTACGATCTTTTAAGCTATGAACAAGTTTAAACAGTTGCTTCCACTTTTGTCGTGAAATACAGTAACGTTATACAGAATCCATTATCTCACTAAACGTAATAGACACTATATTCCAACAAACCACCCCCTTTTTTTCCCAAAAAGGCTGCACTATTCCTTTCATTTTTAGGTGCATCTGCTTCTCAACATCACTATAGTGTATCAAAATATTTATCTAATCTGATCAGTTTTGCGTTTAGACTGACATTATCCAATTTTAGTATTACGGGAAATTTTCTTAAATTAGGAAGTAGTAAACGGAGAGTCATTACACTCAAATCACTCTCTTCAATAATCTACTGACTAGGAAATTTTATACAATTTTTCAAATTATCGTACCATGCACAGATGTAACTCACAGTTGTTACATACACAAGATTTTTCTTATAAAATGTTTTATGACATCAGTGCTTTTAGTGCTAATAAAATCCATTCAGGTACGATATATTTTAGAACAATATTCTTTTCCCTTGTTAGACTTTTAACATGGATTTATTTAGACCATAGAAATTAGACGGAAAAAGAAGTACATAAACACAGAACATATTTCTTCGCCAGTCAGTCTACACTATTTTTCTTGCAAAATATTTGCCTCATGTAAAAATATTCACACAGTAATATTCCTTTTCTTTCTGTTTTTTTATTCATACATACATGATATTCTGGATATTTCTGATTACTCAGACCAGAAAATCCAATCAGTCCTTATGTAAACATTTCGACTACGAATAATAAAACTATTATAAATTGTTTCAGATGAACACCTATGGAACAATCAAGTTTGCTCACAACTTTCTTAATTTTTTGTCAGCTTCCCGATATAACATCAAAATAAAACATATCTCATTTTACACCTGGAACCATCTATACTTTATTTGAATCCAGATGAAAATATGTCCACTAGGTTTTGCATCAACCTAGTTCAGCGAAACTGATATACAGAAGTTTACACAAATAAAAATTACCTTAAAAAGTTGATTTATTCTCTATACACTATTAACAGGGCCCTAAACTCATTTTTTTTTAGAAATATGTTCAATATACAGATTTTTTACAAGTTACAGATTTAGTGTATTTATAGATTTAAAATGCTAGACTACTTTATTGTTTGAAATACTAATATTTGCGTCATGAAATAAATTTCACTGTTAAATCATTTCTGAGCCTTGAAGCTTCAACCTTTTCTGTAGCTATCGCGAGTTACACAATATGAATCACTGTTCAGTAATTAATACACTCCACATTTAATCAGGAAGGAAACACGTCATGTTGTATCCTTGGTGACATGATCGCTAAAGTTATCTCCAACGCTCATATTTAATGAGCAATAATTTTAACTAAACTTGAAAGTTCCGAAATAGAATCTATTACTTCAAAATAGGCAAATAGTTCAATGCCAGAGTATTAATCTCACCTTTCACTTCAGAAAGTCAGTTGTAAGACTGTTACTAATGAATAATAGGAGTATAATGAATAAAATAATTTTAATTTACCAATAACGCTAAAAGAATTTAAAGTTGATATTAAGGGAGGGAAAAAATAGACGAGAAAAGGAAAGGGGAAGAATGAGTGTGTAGGGCAAGGTCCACCGGAGTAAGTGCTCTATCCCAATAAAATTGAAAGTAGTAGCGTTTGGTAATTTAGTAGAGATACACAAACCAAAAATAATTATAGAAGAAGAATCCTCGTCAAGGTATCAGTTCAAGACAGTAAGGTTTTCCCCTACGTTTATAGAGTGCACTTCAGAGATCAAGGATCAACTGGTAGAGGTATATTCATATTATTTAACAAACAGTATGGCTTTTCACTGTTGTTCATGGATAGTAACCATGAACTACTTCGGGTGAAATAAAAGAAATAGTCAGGTTATTGGCAGCTTATCGCTGTGAAAGAATCTATGATGAAGATGAGGCTCTTCCGAAGAAACTAAATTCATATTCAGAGTCCAGAGGTAAATGTAAAGTGATCGTTATGGGGGCATACTTAAATTTACAGTGTCCACTGGGAAGGAAATAAGATTAATGACACAAGCGAACAGATTTGCAAATACCTTAGCAGGGGAAGGAGGCTTTGCACATGTGGTAGAACAAAGCACAAGGAACCTTTGAATGAAGCAACTATAAATTTTTGTAGTTATTTCAGCAATTGATGGGAAGGGAAGACAGTTAGCAATTGTAGATATGGAAGAAGAAGAAGATTCTCAGGATTGGAAAATACTTAGATAATTAAGTAACTGGTTTAACGAGACAATTAGGAAATTCTGTTCATGGATGAGGGGGTGCAAAAAAGAGATGGAACTTCTCCACGTAAGTAAATATGAGCAGAATAAAACATTTGAAGTAGATCCTGCGGATATTGTGAAAGAACAGAGAAAGCTGAAGAAGAGTTATGGGACCTGTGCAGTAATATTGCTGCTTATATATTAAAATTGGTGGAATCGACATTGTACCTTACCTTCCGAAATTATTTAAATTGATTTCAGAAATTGTCTGCTTAGAAAGAGACTGAAATTGTAATTGTGCTACCGGTACATAACAGAGGAACGAGTAATATGGTTTAAGGGTAGTGTACTGGGATTCGTTATTCTAATGAATGATTGTGTTAATGGTTTACAGTCGGAAGTTAGGTTACTTGCAGATTACATCGAGGTTCGCAGTAGAATCAAATTGAAAGAAGACTGTGAACAGCTGCAGAATGACCTGCCAGGGACAAATAACTGGGCAGTTATGCATGGAATGAAAATAAATGCATTTTATTCGGAATATAGATTAAAAAAAGGTAGTTTACAGTTACAGTGTTGGGATGGAGTTGCTGGTTATATCTTGGTATAACATTTGGTAAACTCAACTGAACAGGACACAATTTACAGGTGATAGGAAGAGGTTTCAAAGTCCTTCATTTATTGGTGAGGATTATAAGGGGTAGTAGCAGAGATTTGAAAAAAGTGGGTTGCAAAATTTGGCCACATCATTGCTTCAATATGGTGGTGTATTATGGGACATTTTGCGTGACAAATACAGGAATTGTAGGAGATGCAAAAGAGGGTAGCTAGATTTGCTGGAGGAAATTATCGCAGAACATAGTCAGAAACTGATGTAATAAAGGAACTTCAATGGGAGTTATTGGAAGAATGGAGGAGCTTGAAGAGAGTGCTAGAGGTGCAAACGCCGTATATTTGTGATAAGGATTGGAAGGATATTGGTAGAAAAATTTGGAGTAGTGCATGGAAGGGAAAAAGATGGCAACGACCAGAAGCTGGCACTTGATTTCGGGCATATTGGTGAGGACTTTTTTTTTTTTTTTTTTTTTTTTTTTTTGCAAGTAAGATGGGATTTGAATAAATTACCATGCCAAATGCTGATTATTTATCGAAACACTGTAAAAATTTAAAATTCATAAAGGTAAAAAGTAGCTAGTAGAGGAATTAAAAAATAAGAAATGTAAATAGACGAATAGGATAACTGCCAACGGAACATATGCTCCATCAAAATAAAATTATTTTTTTAATAATATTTCAACTCACATAGATTCATTTGATTTTTCCGCATGGTTGAGCCACATGATTAAAGTTGTGTTGCTAACAATCGTGAAAAAATTCCGGTAATTGGAAAAAAATTATTTAACGTCATATACAAGGTTAATGAAATTCAAACTCTTATTTAAGTAACGGACACCGTTTGTTCTTTTTAAGTATAATAGGGGTATGAATTAAGTTAAGAATACTTATTTGCAGTTCATAAATACAAGAACTGTTAGGTTTCTATAGAGGTAATGTATATAATTTTAGTTTCTAATCAAGTTTCCACGATATGTTACTTTTATTTAGCCATGTTAGAAATACAAATTAGTTTGGCCATTAGAAAACTGTGGTAAAAAAGGAAAATAACACAGTAACTTGAATGCAATATCTTCTGTCATCTCTCTGTTGGCAAAATTCTATTAGTGAATTGTAAGCTACTTTCAAAATCTACAGAGCTCACATTTGCTGTGTGGCTACATTGATGGCTTAATTCTAACTAAGGCAGAAGTGAAAAACATTCGATACGTTCCTACTTTTATTATTAAGTTTATTGTGCTACGCTCGTATTGTATAAATTACTAGAAAAGAGGGATTTCTATTTAACAGTCACTTTCTAATTGTGGCATAACGAAGAACAAAGGTTTTATAGATTACTCTCTGTCAGTAAGAGGTTGCTATGGCAACAGTTGGCTATCAACGAGAGCTAGCGTGAAAGCATAGACACGAGTTGGAACGTGAATGTTATTGATAGAAGAACCTGCAATCTTCGGAGTAAAAAGCATATGATTAAACTTTAATAAATGTTAATTAATCGTCAGACAAGTTTACTTATTATTTAAATAAAGGTTTAATAAAGTAAAAATACGACCGAACACAAGAAATACGACGTGAAGGAGACCGTGAAATACGACAATATGCGACATGGCGACCGTGACAGGACATTGGGATTTTGTTTTGGTTCTGTGTGCTATCAGTTATAAGAATGCAAATTGTGATCATTTATTTTAAAAAAGATCCCGAAGAATGCAAAGTTCTTACGTCCAACCTCATATAAAGTTTACCATAATTTTTTACTTTTAAATATATGGTAAACTTGGGAGGGGTTGTGGCATAACGAAGTACAAAGGTTTTATAGATTACTCTCTGTCAGTAAGAGGTTGCTATGGCAACAGTTGGCTATCAACGAGAGCTAGCGTGAAAGCATAGACACGAGTTGGAACGTGAATGTTATTGATAGAAGAACCTGCAATCTTCGGAGTTAAAAGCATATGATTAAACTTTAATAAATGTTAATTAATCGTCAGACAAGTTTACTTATTATTTAAATAAAAGTTTAATAAAGTAAAAATACGACCGAACACAAGAAATGCGACGTGAAGGAGACCGTGAAATACGACAATATGCGACATAATCCTGCTTGTTCGCATTCATTAATTTTTCTGAAAAAATAACACGGGAATTTAAGAAAGTGTTATTTCACATCTCATCTGACTTATTAACTGATTAGTCAACGCTGAATAGAAACAAAACCCAAAATTTAGCTACATGAGTGGTAATGAGAACTATTTTTAAAAGTAAGAAAATTACAGATATAAATTCTGAATTATTCAATGAATATTAAGTTTGAGAGCAGTGTAAAATATTGCAAATAATTAGATATTTGTTTTACTAAGGATGAGAGACTGCACTCATGAGCACGAGTAACAATAGATTAATGCTGCACTTTCGTTGTGAATATGTCAATCTAAACGAGAAATAAGAAAGCAATTCCTACAATACTCAATATTTTACTTGAGTCAAGAAACTTTTACTGAGTGGTGTGTAGAGCAACAAAACTAAATAGATCGCTACTGGTGCACAGCCTGCATAGAGATTTCTCTCAATTACACACATTTGTCTTCAGTCTTAAAATTTTTAGATATTCAATTTGGACACCACGCGATGGCTTTTCAAATTCTCTGAAAAAAAAAAAAAAAAAATAAAACAATGGCAGGCTCAGAATGAAATATTATAATATTGATGAAGTGTGAGTCACGCCTTGTTCAAAACAGTTCTATACTCTAATGGCCTAAATACATGTCACAGTGTCACATGTGGTAGGTCAGACACAGTCGCTTGAAACAGGAATGAATCCCGAGACAGGTAGCGGGCTCCGTTATGGGGTTCTCTAATGCCGCCCCACGTTGCTACTAATTTTGTTGTTCAGTTACAATCAAATTTATTGTAGGTACTTACGAATAGAATGTACTATGATCTAAGAGCATTTTAACGAAATTATATTAATTTACTACAAAGTAACTTCAAAGTAGTTTCCTGGTGGCTCAGTGGTTAAGGAATCGTGAGACCGAAAGGTCTGCTGATTCGAATCCCCCGTCTTGGAAGCGATTTTCACAGGCCCTTAAGCCCAACTTCACCTCTGGCAATGATTGATGTGTAATGTGAAGTACGCCAGAATGCTTCTGTGGTTGGGATTCAACGTTGAACTGTGGGTCTCCTAAACCCGGTATATTAGTGTTACAGGGTTAGGTTAGGTAAGCAGGAAAGAAACTGGCCACCCACTTCCAATACCAGGCTTAGTGTGCCTCCTTCCGGAGGGGACCAACCAATCTTTGGGTTCAATGCGAAGCTTAGCTTAGGTTTTAACCCCAGAACAGAAAGTTTACTTGCTTTACCTGCAATTTACAAAGTATATTACATGTAAGTGTTTTTAGTATTTGTCTCTTTCAATGAAGGATTAACGGTCAAGTTTCAGGTTCCTAAGTAGAAGAACGTTAGATATGAACTTTGTAAAAAGATGATTTAAGACTGACAGTAGCTCATGTCTTTATTCTGAAGTGTAAAAATAATTATTGATGAGCGCTAATATTTATAGTCCCTTTACTTCTGTGAACTTACCTTGAGTATGATTTTGCAATAAGTGGCTTTGGGTTTATGAAATACTTATCATATGCAAATTTGAAGTCTGAAACATATTTCGTTTACGATCTACGGACCTGTGACGGAGGGACAGTGTAATGTTTGCTTGTAGTAAGGAATATTATTATGGTCTTGATATATGTCGATTGATTTTTATTGGATAGCTTTTAATAAATTTTACTGACCATCATTTAGCCGTTTACCGACTGGCTGCGAAGTTGCAGGATTCACCAAAACTTACAGTTAGAGTTTCCAACGTGTAAGAAAGCACACTATACAAATCTTTAATTATGTGAACTTGGTATCAATAAGTCAGTACGATTACTCTTGGTGTCGAAATACTTATTCTTTCTTAGCGATCTGTAACATTATTTACATTCATTACTTGATATCCGATACATTGCTCTGTCCCACAATAATAACGGAGAGTCTCCTTCCTCATTTCATCAGCCAGAGATCATACTTAACAGAGAAGTAACGTAATCTGAAAAGACTCATAAATAGAAGTAATACAGATAATACTTAATACATTAACAGTTCTGTAGCTATTACTATAAATTTTATATGTGGAGAGTACTGCTGTAATCATACCACACGCATCGGAGCCACAACATTAAGTATTTATTTTCATTTGGGTACGGAAGAATCCATAAGATATAGATATTGCGGGCAAGCAGTTTATAGTAGGCAAAAAAATCGGCGATCTACACATGGCTTTAGAATGAAAATAGAAACAGAAAAGAAAATTTTGTGAAGGGCTTAACAGGGCATAGATAGGTCCTATGTTTTGTGTTAAAGTGTTGGTTAGTAATCGAATTACAATGTTCTCTAAATTTTCCGTTTCCTGTGGACTCTGACCGGGTGATTTGTATTTTCGTTGACGCCTTGAATCGCAACTCGAGCAGACTACAGTAGTGTGGCGGACGCCGGCTGATGGATGTGGGAATCGTGGTAACGGTAGTCGGGCGGTGCAGATCGCCGGCGCCAGACAGTAATTACGAGCCTCACCAACTGGGCCACACGGGCCGGCTTTTTTATGCCCCACGGAAACATAAACGTAAGTCGGTAAATAGAGCCGGGCGCCATCAGAAAAACCATCAAGTCAGAACCACCAAAACCGCGTATAAGGACCCGCTTTTTTTATTGCTCCTCTGCGCTCCCTCTATCTCTTTCTTAGCGGAGGGAAGGACACGGGTCGGACGGGGGGAAAGAGAGAGCCCGCCAACATATTTTTCGAGCAATTTTCCCAGTCCCGGACGGCAGACTTGTAATTACAACCCCTCGAGCCGGTCCCGACCGAACCCCTATAATTTCATCACACGTAGTCGCAACCAGCGCCCTCCCTCCCTGCAGAAGAGGGCCCTGCCCGTCTCGGCCTTTTCTATCACATTTGCCTTTGTCTGATTACTCCTGATACGCTGTCAATTACTCCAATAAATTACTCTAATTAGAGCAGCAGATAAGGCGACCGCAACTGTGGTCGTCGCCTTTGTCGAGTTGTGCTGAGTAACGTATGGCGCCTCCCAGGACTCGTGCCTCCTAATCAATAACCAGCCAGCACTCCAGTCCGCCTCCACAGAACTAGACTTTTCTCCATCCCCAAGTACATACAAGGCTGCCCTCAATGAATAAGTATAAACTCAATATTCATGCGGTATCATACGAATGTTCTACAGGTTATTTATTTATTGACTACCTGTTTCCCGCGAATTCGTACGTGTGTAGTTAGAATTTTATTTCTAGAATCGGATATATACAGCTGTAAGTTACGTAAAAGATGACCCAAAAAAGCGGGGAGTCGGGATAATATGATGCGGTAGCTATACCATTCTACCGTTGAGCCTGTCTCAAGAGTAGAGTTGGTTTACTACATATTTATAAATAGAATGTAGCAGAAAACTAGGGAGGGGTTAACTGTGGGACACTACCTACCACAACTCCTCCGGCAGATTCTGTGTTTGTGCATGAAATTTATGAACAGATTATACACAAACTGACTGCGAGAAAAACAAAGCCTGAGCAACCGATATAGCATTACAGAAATTTACACACGCTATCCGTTTGTCCGTCACTGTACGGTTAGTTTTCAAAATTTCGTGACAAAATATTTCGTTTATCCAGAAAAAAAGTATCCTATGACATTCAAAATGATCCTTTGTATTTCCTTGCCAAATTTCATCAAGATCAGTTTAGCCGTTTAGTCGTGAAATTTTAAAAATACAGAGAAACAAAATCACTTTTGTATTTATAGTATTAGTGTAGATAGCACGATATTGCACGGGCTTTACCAATGTCTCTTTTCTCTATATTTAAACCTATCTCTTTGAATATCGTTGCTATGTTATCCGGCAAATACCACTGAACGGATCTTTATGGGTTTTCACAGTCTGAAAGCTAAGGATATACCTTAAAATTTGCGTTATATTTTGATACTCTACACGACACACCACCTTACTAGTAGGCAATTTTTCCACAGTTGCCGAGCAATAAATTTTATAAATGTTTTCGCTTCTTTTGCCGGCTGTAGAATAGAAAACATTCACCAATTAAGTTGTTAGTAGATGGCGTTTTATTTGTAAAATGTGTTCTTAACATCACAATATATGCACCAACAATCTTTAAAACGATTAAGGGGTTGTACACTATATAAAAAGCACCAAATATTCTTATTAGAATTCAGAGGTAGTATTCTAGATCGAAGATTAATATTCTCATAATAGTAAACGCTCGTAGAAAACATTATTGCTACTATCAGTGGCTTGTGACATAACGATATTAGCTTTATTTTTAGTTTAGATTAACCTTTGTTTTTTTCGTGACAACTGACTATTGTCTCCTAGTATTGTGTACACGCAGATAGTTACAGTTTTAAATTCTGACAGTAGTTTAAAGGAAAACGTATAAGTGCAGCTAGTATAGTCGTAAATGATCTCCTAAAAATTATATAATTTTGACGAATAAAACAATACAAAAGAAAAATCTATATGGTTTACTGAAAGATAGCGGCTACCACTTCACAAAATTGTGTTATTTCCGTTACGTCTGCGAGGTGTGAGGCTTGAGTGGATATTTGGCAGGTAATTCTGGTCCAAGCTGCAATTCAACATATTCACAGCCTATGCCAATATTACTGCTAGGAAATCCATTCAAATGTGAGACAATAGCTTAACATTTGGATGGATAAAATATATCCAATTCTTATGTAGTTCAGTTGCCACAAGATGTTCCTTGGAAACTACATTCTAGACAAAGATTACATGCCTTACTTTTTTGATGGAGAATGTTGTTAAGTTTAACGTGTCCTCTCTACCCTAGAATTGTTTTGAGCCGTGTTGGTGGCAGATTATACACAGAAGTGTTGATTGGAGTTTGTACTGTATTCGAGGGTTGTGATATTTTTCGCAGGCTTGAACCGTTTTCTGCTGTCTGCGTTACTCGGTGTAGCAATGTTAAAAATAACGAGGAGCTACTGAATAGGTGTATGTTATAGTGCCCTACCTATAATCCTTATCGTTGCATTGACTTGTTTGTTGTAGGTGTGGTAAGCACAACATTCTGCAACTGAATATACCAATGTTATACAGGTAACAATGCTGCTAAGCGGCTTGGCTGTCGTACACCGAAGAAAAAAGTTAAGTTAGTTCAGTACAATGAAATATGTATTGAAGTATAGGGCTGTTTATTTATTTATCGTATGTTGGGTGTATATGTAACGCTCAAAGATCGAGAACGCTCATTGGCTCCATAGTCACAACAGAACAAGGCCACCTCCATTTGTGTAGTTGGTAACCGCATCTGCCTCGTCCTGTTCAAATCAGGTTTATGTTTCTCTATTGACGTCTGTGAGAATCCTTGTATCAGCATAGGTTTTCAAGTAGTTGTTTATTGGCTACTGATGACTGCTCCCATAGAGTTAACCACAGCTTGTTGAGTTTGAACGAGAACCTTACAAGGTTGATTGCTATGCGCCATGGTGGTTTCCGTGGATTGAAGCGTTAGCTTATTTTGTGTCGAGGTTATTAGAGACGGGATGGGACTAGGGATCAGGAACGGGAAGGAATTAGGCCATGCTCTTTTGAAGGAAGCATCCCGGCATTCGCCTGGAGTGATTTTGGGAAACCATGGAAAATCCAAATCTGGATGCCCGGACGGGGATTCGAACCGGCGTCCTCCCAAATGCGAGGATAGAGCGTTAACCGCTCACCTTTGACGCTCCGTGAATCGTTCGTGTTTTGCTTGTGAAATGTCTTGATGTATGGAAAGTTGAGGGTTCTTTTGGATGTTATTCCAGCCCTTCAGTAGAGCTTCTAATCTTCTTGGAATCGGAGGTAAAATATTACAGAGCGCATGAAGCCATAGGGTACTTGTTCTCCGCATACATCCCGTAAATATTCGCATTGACTGATTGATTTCCATGTCTATAATCTTCGTGTGAACACTATTGATCCAGATCGGGCAGCAATATTCAGCTACAGAAGGTTATGACATTTACATTTTGTTACTAACGCAAAAATCCTTCTTGTTTATTTATTTATCCTATGGGCATAGCATAATCAATTAGACATTAGATATAATTGTATTAGTACACTTGTTCTTTCAATGTGTTTTATAAAGGGTTATGAAATAAAGTTACCGGTACAGAACATTTGACTTTCTATTGTGCTGTATAACAAAGAGCGTTGCAAGTGCAGTGAGAAATTCAATGGGACACTCGTACCTTATATGACTTTCCCATAAATAACTTAAGCAACTGATGATGAATATAAGTTTTATTTCTGAACAATACAATGTTGTTCATGCCAATCCCCCAAACATTCTGACTGCAAGAAACAACTTACCTTTAAATGTATAATAACTTGCAGAGAGTTTTATGATAATTTCTCAGCCTCTCTGTGTGGTACAAAAATGAAACATACTCTACCTTGGGATGTAGTACAGGGTTCCAAACACCATAAAAATCCGGCGAAATGTTTTTGCGTGAATTAAGTTCAACGAAACGAATAGGAAGACGAACAGCCACGGTTTTCTTTAATTCTCGGATTTATGATGCCACATCAAGATAAAATAGGCCTTATTTTAGACCAGGGTCCATGGAATAAATAATACTTAAAATCAATATAATCCTTCGCGCTCCCCAAAATAAAATTTTTCTCTCGCAGTTGAAGCTTTTACATCCAATTATATAAATAAAACTAATGCGTCTGGGTTTTAATGAGATGCAGAACAAGACGTAGACAAGTGGCGTAACCTGCGTAGACCTGCTCCTGCCGCTCAGCTGAGCTCCAATGCTGCCAATGCTCCCAGCACGAGCAACTCTTTCTCGCATCTCCCCATAGAGGCAGAGCAAGTTATGGAAACAGTGGAAGCAGAACAGACAAAGGCTGTTAGGGAGTCGAAGCCAGCACCCCTGATAGTGTCCTTCAAAGAGGATTATAGAAACCTCGATATGACACTGAAGAAGCTTTGTAAGCACGAGTACCGCGTCAAACCTGCGGGACGCGAGTTATACAAGCTCTTCCTCAAAACTAATGCCGACTATCAAGCCGTCTTGGGCTATGCGTCACAAAACAGCATACCATTCTACACCTTCCCAACGGAAGCTGATAAAACCTGAAAGTGGTGTTACGAGGACTCCCATTCAATTTCTGCACGGAGTACATCAAAGAAGAACTGAAAGTGCTAGGTATAGTGGCGAGGACAGTCGTTCGTCTGCGTTCACCAAAAACGTGACAGGAAGTACCACTGTTCCTGGTAGTCCTCTCGGATACCACCGAGAATAGAGCAATTTACAAAATGACGTCTCTATGCTCAGTGATAATTACCACCGAAAAATTACGTAGCACTCGAGGTCCTCCTCAGTGTTACAATTGTCAGGGGATAGGACACGTATCCCGGCACTGTGTTATGCCGCCCAAATGCGTCAAGTGTGCGGGCGAACACCCAACGCGTCAATGCGTTCTAAAAAAAGAAGAAACCTCTCCTAAATGTGTCAACTGCGGCGGTGATCATGTCGCAAGCTATCGGAAATGCACCGCTTTCAGTAGATTTAATGACAAACACAAGGCAAACAATGCCTCCTACGTTGCAATTCTTAAGAAGAGACAACAACAGAAAAAGAAAAAGGAGGAGGAAGAGGCAGCAGCCTCCAACAAGGGCCTGCCCAACCCTGAGCTGAGACCGGGTAAAACCTACGCAGAAGCATCAGTTGGTGCTCATGACAATGGGAGGGACCACCAGAGAGACTCCTCTGCCCAGGCAAAACCTCCGAGCAGGATGAAGAAAACTGAAGAATCGAAGAACTGCCCACCGGATGAGAACACCCGAAAGGATGACGGCTCCATCCTCTTAAACATGGTGCAGTCACTATTGCAGACGGTGACTGCATTAATTCAAGACCTACCGCGTCAGATGGCGGAGGCCGTTAGGATGGCAATAACTGCCGTACAATAAGGTAACCAAGAACGTCATGGCTAATTCCATTAAAGACTTAACCATTTGCATATGGAACGCTAATGGCCTCTGGCGCCAGATGGGCGAATTTAAGGAATTCCTTAGGGACGAAGGCATTGATGTGTGCCTCGTGAATGAGACTCATCTCAAGCAGGGGATCAAAGCTGCTGCCCCCAACTACTCCTGCTATAGGTGTGACCGGCCAACCGCCGGAGGTGGTACCGCGGTCTTCGTTAGGAGCGCCATTAAGCACTACCAAATAGTATTACCCCGCATGGAGACCATAGAAGCCAACTGGTGTCGCTGTCGAGAAATGTCGGGGGAGACTTGTGTTTGTTGCTGTATACCGACCACCAGGACGCCAACATGAAGGGGACATTTCTGCGCTTCTTAGTCTGCGCGGCAATCTGTTTATTGCAGGTGACCTGAACGCCAAGCATGTCGCCTGGAATTCACGAATCACCAACAATCACGGAAGGAAACTCCTACGAGTGGTCGAGAACCACGATGCGGTAGTTTGGGGACCCACCGAACCTACCATCTATGGACGTGGCCTCCCTGATGTTCTTGACATCGCCATAACCAAGGGCCTAAGACACAATATAGCCGTCACCACCAAAACGGTCTTGTCATCCGATCATGTCCCGGTGCTTTATTATATGGCGGCGGACATATCATCACGCAGGGCAGACTAGCCAGAAACTTACGTGAGATTAACTGGGAAGTCTTTAAGAACCTCCTCACACAGCGGATCGAATCTGCAGCACCACCCTCTGCTACTGGCCCCTCTGCCGCCGTTGCTATACTGGCTGACTGGATAAACGAGGCAGCAGATGCGGCTACCCGGCCGCGCCGTAACCAGCCTCAACGATCTCGACAATTGCCTTCCCACATCCGAGAGGCAATAGCAATCAAAAACCAACTAAATAGGGAGTGGCATCTCACTAGGGATCCGGCTACAAGGAGAGCGGTAAATCGCATGCAGCGGGAGATCAAAGCGGAGGTAGAACAGTACAGAATTTCTGACTGGTCTAATTTCATTTCCACCTTGAATATAGAAGACGGGTCTGCATGGCGAGCCACGAAAGCCCGACTCCGCCAGAGGATAAAGATCCCACCTCTGGTTGTTGGAAACAACCATGTCTGCGTCCCAGAAGAAAAGGCTGAAGCTCTTGCTGAGACCTTTGGGGCAAACTTTAAACCTGTCGACGTCCCTAGAGACGATGAGCACATAAACTCCGTGGAGCGACGCCTGAGTCGCTTCCTAGTAGCTGTTCCTTCGGAGGAAGACCTCATACAGGAAATCACGGTGCAGGAGGTGACATCGGCCCTCGCAAACCTGAAAATCAAGAAAGCTGCCGGACACGACGGGATTGGTGGAGGGATTCTCCGACAAATGCCCCCTACGGCAATCCTATACATCACGGAGTCTTTCAATGAAATTCTCCGTACAGGCGAATACCCACAAACGTGGAAACATGCCCACATTATACCCATTCCCAAAGCGGGCAAGGACAGGAGGTCACCCAAGTCTTACCGACCGATCAGCCTGCTGCCTACACTTTCCAAAGTGTTTGAAAGGATATACCTTAAGAGACTGCGCAGAATCATAGACAACGAGAGTCTGCTGCCGGATGAACAGTTCGGCTTCCGACAAGGGCATTCCACTCCTCAGCAGCTCCTTCGTCTTGCTGAAGAAGCCTTTGCCGTTTTTGAACGTCGCGAGTACTTCGGTGCGGTCCTGATGGATGTCAGCCGAGCCTTCGACTCAGTGTGGCACCAAGGACTCTTATATAAACTTCTCACGCAAGGAGTACCTCTTTCTCATGTTAAACTACTCAAGAGCTACCTGGAGGGACGAACCTATCGAGTAGTCATGGATGGGGCCACATCCTCAATCAAGAACATCGCTGCAGGCGTCCCACAAGGCTCGGTCTTAGGCCCGGTGCTATACAGCCTCTACACTGCTGATACACCTACTACAGCACGTGTTAAAAAAGCCCTGTATGCCGATGACACGGCCATGTTTGCCAGAAGCATGAACATCAACAATCTGCGACGTCGACTACAACAAGCGTGCGACAATATTCAGGAATGGGCAACGAAATGGCGGTTAGCCTTTAATGCGCCAAAGAACCAAGCGATTGTATTAACTAGGAAGAAGGTTCCACAAAACCTGACTCCTCTAACCCTCTTCGGCGAAGATATCAACTGGACAAGTACTGCCACCTACCTAGGTGTGAAAATGGACAAGAGAATGACGTGGAAGCCTCACGTCACCAACGACCGCGCAAAGGCATCTGGGAGAATGAGAATTCTATACCCGATTCTCAACCACTCTTCAGCACTGAGGGCGCAGCTGGGAATCCGCCTCTATGTTGCGCTAGTCAGGCCAATACTGGAGTACGCAGCAGTTGTCTGGGGGAACACTGCTGCCTCCAACTTACAGCAACTGCAAGTTGTACAAAACAGGGCCATAAGACAGGCATATCATCTACCGCGTGAGACGAGGACACATGTGCTGCACCAAATAAGTGGCCTACCCAAGCTTCGCGAGAGGTTTGAACAGCTGGCAAGACAATTTTACGCCAATAATAAAAAATCTACCAATCCGCTGTTAACCGCTCTAGGTGCGGATCCAGTATATAATAACACTCTCAGGTGGCCAAAGAAACTGTTGGACCACTAATTATGCACTAAAACATAAGAACAATGACAAAAGCACCGGATACGACAAATCCAGATAGAGACGAACCATTCTGATAATGACAACCAATAACATAAACTGGAAGGAGATGCGCTATAGCGCAAAAACTTCCCCTCAACCTGGGACTTAAGTTTTCCCAGGAAGGAATGTCACTGCTGCTGCTAGGTTTTAATTTATTTTCTTAATCGATCTCTAGAGCGGTTGGGTTGTTTATTGAAAATTCAGATTCAGATGATGCACACTAGTAGAATTTTGCATTCAAAAGTCCATATTAAAATTATAGTTAGAATTACAAGTCGACATAGCACACCCAATGAAACGGTTAACTTTAAATGTTTGTGAAGTGATCCCCTGAAGGCTCGAATTGGCCATTCATAGGTCACGTAGTGGATGGTTTGTTCTTCCTCACCATATTCGCAACTCGGTGAATCTCTCATTCTTCACATGTGAAGACATGAAGCAGGTCTGCCATGGTCAGACCTAACTCTGTTTAGAGCTGCCCAGGTCCTGCGGGGGAGGCCAAGTCCCTTTATTGCCATCCTCCTTGTAATCCCGCGACATTGAATTAAATCAATTTAAATTATGACAGTAATTTTGTGAACGAGTAGCCACAGCATTATCCAAGAAGAAAATGGAAATGGTGGAGGATTCTCCGGCAGTGGGGCTCGCATTTTGATGTCGGCCTCTGGCGGCACGTGCTGGGAGGCGCGTCCTGTTTCCGGTATGTTCGCCTCTCGCACTCGGCGCGTATTAAAATGTAAACAGTCCATCACGCTGTACAAACATGGAAATTGGTGCATTACCAAACAGCATTAGGGCACCAGCCTGTAATTCCCGTATCGCTTCCCCATTACGGAGGGCTTTGCATAAACGGCCGTAACGCCGGCTAAACAAATGGGACGCTGGGCGCCAGCTGTCGCTTTCCGTAACACTCTGGGCTCCACTACCTGCGGGCACGGGGCAGCTGGAGTGCCTCACTCTCAGCACAAAGAGAACGAAACAGTGTAGTCAATACTCGGCATGACCAGAAAATACGTGCGAAACATTAACCCATTCACTCTTCCCTCCTCGCTCCCCTAAAACTAAAACAATAAGAAATAAAATAATAAGAAACAATAATAAACTGGTGTACAAGAAGCGAAACTTCTACGTATTTTTCAATTTTGAGTATTTTTTGATTCTTGGTGTTTCTTCCACAGGCGAGTGGAACGACGGTACTATCTTTATTGCATTCGTACAATAAGTAGCAACTTTCTCCTAATTATCGTCGTAAACTAATAATAATGTGGTCGAATGCCCTGGTGACAGGGTTTCTATTGGCTGCCCCTATAACCTAACCCAGTTATCCTACCGGGTACAGGAGACGTACAGTTTAACGTGGAATCCGAACCACGGAAGCGTTCTGGCAGAGGTGAAGGACAGGTTAAGGGCCTTTGCAAATCCCCGCCGAGTCAGAGATTAGAACCGGGGACCTATCAATCTTCAGTCAGCCACTGAGTCACCAGACCACTCGTAAACAAACGAAACGATTATAAATATACAAAGAGCAACTAATTAACAAAAATCAACTAAAATTACTAATGCGTATACATGTGTGTAATATTGACGACTCCTCTGGATGTAAATATACCGTCTGACCTCGTCACTTGATGTGAATATTAAAGCAATTTAAACCTTAACATTTTATAAACACTTATTTTTTTTTTACTTATGGCTTTGCGCCTTGTCGATTTTGATGTCATTAGACGCGGGATGGGACTGGGAACAAGGAACGGGAAGGAATTCGGCGATGGCCTTTTGAAGGAAGCATTCCGGCATTCGGCTGGAGTGGTTTGGGGAAATCATGGAAAACACAAATAGGGACGCCCGGACGGGGATTCGAACTACCGTCCTTCCGAATGCGGGGCCACTTATACAGTTAAAATATATTCATCAAACATATACATTTACAATAATACATAACCGCATAGAAAACGTAACGCGAACTAACATAAAACGCTGTAGCGAATACACACTGTTTAGCATGAGCTAAAATGATCGTGCAGTATCGTTGCTGTTTGCTTTAGAGCAGTGGTTCCCAACAAAATTTTCTCCAGGACCCCCTCATCGAGCATGGTTGGTACTTTGTCATATCACAGTATCAAATACCTAAAAAAAACCAATCAAGAGTCTTTTTATACGTTTTCTATATTTGGTACTTATAAACAACATTGACATATTCATTATTGAACAAATATTGAGCTTAAAACTTTTTCAATTTAGCCATCATTGTTATTGTTAAATTTTTTATTATTGCTCAAAATCTTTGTCTTCAAATCTGGGTGTTTAGTATAAGAAACTCCTTAAAAAATAAAAATTGAGTATGAACTGAAAATGACAGGAAAAAATTAAAACTGAGTGTATTGGTCTTTCAAGTGTACTACACTTGAGATTGCATTGAGTAGATATGTGTGAAAAACAAGAAAACACTAATTTCATACAAGGTATTATTTATTTGAAAGTACTCCATCAGTATACAGTTAGTTTTAATTTTCAATTCTTAATGAGATGAGTTCAATCTGACCTTTGAGTTCATTATTTCTGAAATATTAGGTTCCAAACTTGAAACTTTCAATCTGAAATCCGACCGTATGTCGATTCGATTCCTATATTTCTTTTTCATGAAACACATGGAAGAAAATGCTTGCTCACACCGATATGTGGTTGCAAATGGAAGAATCTTTTTCATTGCCTTATCTCCAAGTTTCTTGTAGTCCTTGCGTGCTGATGCCCAGAAGTCTGTAATTTTATCACAGATGAAAATGTTTTTCATCGTACCACAGCTGGACAGATCCACAAGTTGATCTTGCTCTTCTACAGTGAGGCCATGGATTTTGTCTATTTCTTCACAGCTGAAAGGATTTCGAATCCATCTGTCGTCAGGGTCAGGTTTAGGGAAATACTCTCTAAAAGTGGTGGCTAGGCTGCGTAGATGATCGGCTACATTGATCTTGATCTGGTCAGGCAGGCTCTCCTCTGATGATTCCAAGAATTGTTTTAAAGTAGAAAAGTTAGTTAGTGACTCGTTTTCTATTCTTGACGCCCAGATTTGACATTTTTTGACCATAGCACTAATCTTATCCTCAACTTTGAACATGTCTACATTTTTTCCTTGTAAACTCAAGTTTAACACATTCAAGTGTTCAAACACATCAGCTAAGTACGCAACTGAGCAAAGCCAAGAGAAGTTAGTGAGAAAATCCGCGTACTTTGTGTCAAGAAGGAAGACACGAACCTCGTCTCTAAGTTCAAAAAATCTTGACAAGATCCTACCTCGAGAAAGCCATCTTACTTCTGTATGAATAAGAAGTTGCTCATGCTCACTGCCGATCTCTTTACACAATAAAGAAAATAATCTGGATTGCAGATGTCGAGTTTTAATATAGTTAATGATTTGAACTACAGTACTTCGTTAAGTATCTTTTGCAAAGGTTCAGGCAATCTTTTGACTACTAAGGCTTCACGATGGATACAACAGTGAGTCCATTTCACCTCAGGGGCTACTGCTTTGATACGAGCTAGAAGTCCTGTTTTTTTACCAGCCATTGACTTTGCTCCATCCGTCGACAAGCCTACACATTTTTTCCAGGTGACATCGTGTTCATTGAGATAATTATTTAATGCAGTAAAAATATCGTCTGCTGTTGTATGCAGTAGTTCGCATGAAAAAAGGAAATCTTCAAACACTTGGTCCTCCCATAAGAATCGTGCGAAAACCAACATTATAGCTTTTTTAGATATGTCTGTGCTTTCATCCAATTGTAGAGCGTACATGTCACTCATGCAAAGTCTAGCCAACAATGTTTCTTCGATGTTAACTGCCATATCAGTAATTCGTCTTTGAACAGTATTATTTGATAGCGGGACAGTTCCTATTACCTTAGCAGCTGCATCACCTAACATTCTCTTGCAAAGTATTATTGCTGATGGCAGTATAAGTTCCTCAGCAATTGTGTGGTTTTTCCCACATTTAGCAACAAGCTGAGCCACCTCGTAAGACGCAAGGGTTGCATTTTCGTTTACATTTGCACCAGAGTGTTTACTAATTGTTTTACGAGATATTTTCAACTCTCCTAATTTATTTTTGAAAAAATCTAATGACTTACTTTTGTACTCTGGGTGCTTTGTTTCAAGATGACGCCGGAGTTTTGCTGGTTTCATACATTCATTCGAAAGGCTTTCATAACAAATTACACATTGAGGTTTAGGCTGTTGCTCAGGTCCAGTGAACGTAAAACCGATTTCCAAGTAATCAGAGTTATATTTTCTAATTTTTCCAGTAAGCTTAACACTGATCTTGGAAGAGTTAGGTTCAAGGTACGCCGACGATTTAGGTTCAATGGACACTGACTTCGATTCGAGAGTCACTGACTTACTTGCTTGCACATCAAATGCATTACCTTCCTCTTCATCTGTAGACCTTTCTCATTTTAACGAACCACTTTTTAACCAACGGTCCATTTTTAACTACACGAACTGTAGCTTCCGCGAAAAACAACGCTTTACAAACACTACTGTTGTAATACAGAATATTGAATACTGAACACGGTCTGTGAAAGCACTGGCAATAAATTAACAATGGCCGATTGTCGTCTGAAATACGAATTTCTGTGTAAAGTGACTGTCAGTTGTCAGCTGCAAAGAGACAGCGCGCGCAGTCTAACGGCATACAGCAGAACTATTTTCTGCTAGACGCAGAAGTTAGCCGTTCGCTAAAGCTCTGCTCATGCAGGAAACGGCCAAAACAAAAAATTTGTTATCATACGAAATATATTTTATATATTTTTTATTCTAATAGCATTTTGCGGACCCCTCTGGCATAGCTCGCGGACCCCTGGGGGTCCGCGGACCACCTGTTGGGAACCACTGCTTTAGAGTATAGTTAAGTATTCATGTGCAGACCGTTAAAAGCGCATGCGCAGAACGTTAGGGTGCATGAGCACTTAACGCGTAACATGTAGCACTATCAAAATTTTTTTCTACTGTGCCGAAAGTAGTTTAGTCTTTTGTTGGGTTGTAGAAATTAAAAACTCATTGAAGTGTAAACACGAAACAGCAAAGTGCACTTACAGTTTTCATTAACTACTTGTATACAGTATTTGATGTCATTACACTATCGTCTTGAATTTGTTGTTTGTAATTTTCGCTAAATGATACAAAAATATTGTTTGAAAAGGCTATACAGAATTGACTAGGAGTAAATACAGCATTTGGCAAGTACAATGGAACACTCTGAATCGTTTGTAACTTATCTTTCGGTGGAAACTGCTGCTAACCTCTGAACACGTCGCTACAAAAGCGACTGCTGTGTTTGGCGGGCTGCGTCTCGCCCACAAAGGAGCTACGGAGAGGTGAACTGTATCCCGTAGACTAACTTTTAATTTAAATTTTGACCAAACAATGCGTTTTAACTTTAAGTAGTAGTTACAGACTGGTACAACTTGGGCTTTTTATGAGCATTTTGTCTCAGAAAATAAAATGGAAACTATTTAGTACTTTGTTGATATTCTTTCTGTTTTCCTGTTAAGAAGGGTGCATTATAAGGATTTCTTATCAACGTGTTAATATCTCCTCAACTTCTTACTCCTACGTTGAAATTTGCTTTCTGCTGTTATAAATACTGATAAACTACAAACTTGTACTAACAAATGTTTGAGCTCTTGTCTACTATCATTATATTCAACTGAATCTTGTATTGACTAAAAATTTTCTATCGTGATATTTTCTCTTGGTCCCCTGTGAAGTATAAACACCTATTTCCAAGTAATTTGATTGAAACATTGTTCAAAATTTCTAGCAACCACTAGCAAGTAGTTTTTCTTGGTCCATATTTGTAACGTCTTCATCCGTAATTACAGTATTTATTATGACGTTTCTCCTACATTCTTCATATTATGATGCAAATGTGTCATACAGCTACCTAAATACATTTAAAAAATAAAAATATATGGCCTTTTGCTGATTAAGCCTAATAGACAGCTTCATTGTGGTTTAATTTATATTTATCATCGTATGTATATTAATTATAGCAATCACTGAGTGCTATTAGAGTGAAAGATTACACTAGATACACATTAGGCTTAGTTAAAACCACCCATGTCCTAGGCATGACTCAAAGCTGCGACTCTCAGCACATGGAACATCATACAAGTTCCTACACTTACGTACTTCCCATGCAATTATTCTATTTTGTGGTTTTCATCTTTTGTAAACTCGACAATTGGTCGCTCTAAATTGAAGATCATCGGAAATTTAATATGAAAATAACCGTTCTCAGAGATACGATTAATGTATCACATACTCACAGGATAGAAACAACTAATTTGCTAATCGTAACAATAGTCGCAGAATAGTGCTTGACGGTCGATCCAAAAGGAGTAAGTTCGCATACCGTTGATGAAAGAATTTAACATCATCCAATACGCGGCCAGAAATAGAGAAATATGATTATACAATTTATAATCTTCCAAAAGTACCGTGAGTGTAAATAAACCTGAATAATTGGCAATAACGAAAATTTGCAAAAATCGCTGGATAGTTTAATAGAAATTGCCACCATTCATCATATATAATCGAAAATTCAATTTTAACAACTGCTGTATTTGTGGAAATAGTTTCATCCACATATATTATACATTCCTTAATGCTAAAATTTCATGTAAGTTGATTATCTACAAGGTATTAGCTTTATTACAAAGAAGATATGTCACTATTGGACACTGGTGCTTGACTAGAGCATCTCATACGAGTACGTTAACTATGTTGTTGTTACTGTTTCTTAGTTATATGATCCTGGTAAATCCCTCAAGAAATATATGTAAACACATGTGTACAATTTTTATTTTTTATTATTATTTTTTTTTGCTTTTATTATGAGTTTTGAAACGAGACTTTTTTTTCTGGGCTTATTCATTTCTTAGTCAAGACGTCTTTACTTCATTAAATTATATTCCAGGATACAAAGGATTACACCGTAAATGGATTGTCTTTGCGTTGTCAGAGAGGTTTCAGAACATGTGGATTGTCAGCTACTTTTTCCATTTGCAATTGTATCCATATCTTATCACACAGAACTGAAATTGCTGACACTCTGGAGCATTTATTCCGTTTATACTTAATTGTTGACCATGAATGAAATACTCATTATTTAAGGAGATCGATGGGTACCAATGTAACCGCCAAATAATGCTAGGAGAGTACTCCTTCGTATTGATTCATACCTAACTTGGTATTTTGATTTTTTAGAACCGATTAAAATCATGCATCTCGGAGCGTCAGTAGCAAAGCTCTAACCATTTGACCATTATTTTCCTTAGACATCCGTCTGTTGGGCTTTGAGGAATATCACAATGATTTTAACAATCGGAAGATTATTGGTTTGAGTCCTAAGCTCGAGAATTACAGTGGCGGAAGCCAGCCGTCATATATTACCGATTGTCTGTTAGATGTTAAGCTCTCCATGGTTTCAGGATGAATTATTGTAAAAGAAATTGTTCTGATACTGTGGACTGACTCATTCGATTATCACAAATTTTTTCACATTAATTTTATAGCTACCTATATAAAAGGCTACTTTGGTCACTGTGTCCGTAGCGCTGACGTAGACGCCCGGCCATCATTACAGGACTAACTGTGGTCAGAGATGCTACGGGCTTTATTTAATAGTAATTCTATTTCGTTAAACAACTGCGAAGAAATGAATTGTCATACACTGAAAAAGTATGTATTAAATTTACATATTAATTAATAGTTGCTTTTTATTTACTTATATTCAGTCGATGTAGATGGTTTATTATATTATCTGTCCAGAGATAACTCTGTTATCAGTAAACTAAGAAATATGTACCACATTACATCATTTTACAGATTATGAGCATTGTTTAATAACAATTGTATTTAGTTAAACAATTGAGAGAAAGTTAACTGAACACTATGTTCATCCCGTTATATTTGACAGCCTTACAAGATATTTACAGTCGACGTAGAAATTTCCACTATATACTGTGCCACTGTTAGTTAACTCGAAGAAATTAATTGCTAGAACTCTGCGTACACCCCGTCATTTTTGACGAGCTCACAAGCTATTGTGGAATAACCAACAGTTAGTAGAGCATTTTGACCCTGTATTGCTTTTTGAACATGGCCTGAACTCTAGTTGTTTCACTGACTGTTTCTGTTAATATATATATTTCTGAAAGGTTCCGTTCGCTTTGACGTTTTTAGTATGTATTGAAGATAGTTTTGCTTCACTGAAATTAAATATGTCAGGACATAATTCGAAGACAAAAAAATATATATACGTGTGGCTATAAATCACAGGTATTAACATATTTACACAGTTTTGTAAATGATGGGTGAGGAAAGAAGTTTGTTGAAGAAGCTTACAAAAAGACGAGATAGGCTGGTATGTCATATTTTAAGACATGCTGGATTGGTTAATTTGTTAGTGGAGGGAACAGTCGAAGGAAAAACTGTAGTGGAAGACAGATATTAGAATAAATGAAGCAGATAGCTGAAGACGTAAGTTGTAAGAGGTATGAAGAGGTTAGCACAAGATAGGAAGGGATGGAGGATTACATCAAACCTGTCGTAAGACTAATGACGGAAAAAAACATGCATCTATTACGAAGGGGTGTGGTGAGATAATATAGTCCGTCACCAACTATATAGAACTTGTTTTTAAAGGACGCAGTGAGCTAAAGGATATAGAAAAATTTATCCATTGAGTAAATATGAAAAAAAACAATAAAAGGAATGGCATAAAAACCAAAAGAAATGTCGAATATAACGATACTACATACAAAGCTGGAACAGAGGAACAGAAATGCATAAGAGAATTTTATTACATAAAAATCCAATTTTAAATACATACACTGTGCAAGAAGCTATTACAAGCAGGAAAAATCTTCAAATGGAGAATCCTTTATGAATCCAAATTTGACGTCGGATGCAGGAGGTGTTTGTAAAAGTATATATGGAGGGCAGAGTATTACTGAATGAAGGTTGGACAAGGAGAAGTCAGGAAGAAAGGAATTTGAAGCACTGGAAATCAGATACTCTGCTGGAAATTGTAAGTGAAAGAAACAGGTATGAAATACAAATGTTGGAAGAAGAATTGAATCAATTAAATAATCCTAGAAAAAGAGTGGAGTTACTGTGTGAATAAAACACGAGGCCTGCAGTGACCATGCTGAAATAATCGAAACATTTGCAGGGAAATTCGCTACGAAATGATCAACCGAATACTGGAAACTAAAACGTAGCATGAATTAGATAATAATTTACGGCAGTAATACGTATTTGGCTAACGTTACTAGTCCTAACGTAGCTTCACTACTGTTTGTTCTGGCACTAGTAGCAATTTTCATCAATCCTGTATATGCTTCTTTCCATATGTCTACACGTAAAACTTGGGTTCGATGTTAAACTGTAGCGTCAGCCATGACAAAGGCGGAATCTGAGGGTCTCTTTTAACAGCTAGTAAAACCATACTCTCCTACTAGATGTTGATTATCCAATAGCAATGCTTACTACGTCCTTTGCGAAATCACTGTCTACTTAATTTCCGGTTGAAACGACAATTTTTTATTTTGTTATTTTTTTTTTGGTTTGGCAGTAATATTCGAAGAAAAATAAGGTTCTCATATTATTTTCTACGTTGATAGTGATATAATTGAAAAGGCTGTATTGCTTAAGACTTTTTTCCTACTTTAAGGTTACAGCATGTCTTCTGATTCCGCCATTAATATATTTACTATCAGACTGTCGCTCAACAAGCTTCAGATGTTCTTGTTACCGTCGAGAAACAGAAACTGAAATACGTTCTATTGTTTAGGACCTTCTGCAGGCAGAGACATAGTCCCGTATCTTGTTGTGTGGTAGCTTGCACTGGAAGATGAATACCTCCGCACCAGCTTTCATACCAAGTCAGTGAATTACGATCCGCTGTTACAGTTCATATACCTGTAAAATTACCTGAATCATGTGAAGCACTTGTCGATTGGTCCGTTAGATGAATGAGAGGCTCAGGTTTATTTTTTTTTATTTTTTTTTTTATTTTTTTTTTTTTATTTTTTTTTTGTGGTCGATAATTCTGAAAGGCCCCATTAATATATGTATGTCCTTTTATTTTTTGAGAGGCTGTCTGGTGTTGACAAAAAATAAAAATTAGAAAATGGCAAACTCTGAGCTTTTCATCTCAGTGCTAAGTTTCACAAGCTTCTCTCCCACATAACAGCTTTCTTATCCGCTCACGAACATGTCCCTGTGCCGGCCTCGGTAGCGTAGGGGCTAGAGTGCTGGCTCCTCGTGCCGAAGGCCGCCGGTTCGAATCCGGCCGCGGGCATGGATGTTAAGTGTTGTGTGTCTGTGTGAATGTCCTGTCCGTCCTGTGGCGTCCATACATTGGAAAACATACACATTGAGCTGGCTGTATGGCCTCCGTTGCCGAATGCCATTTAAAAAAAAAAAAAAAAAAAAAAAAAAAAACATGTCCCTCACGCAACAGGCCTTTAACCCTGTTTCCCAGCGTCCAAGGAAGATGACTCATTTTCCATTAACTGGTAACGTATTATTCCTGTTGACCGACAACATTCTGCCGTGTGTTGGCCGAGCATAGACGGTAACATCCCAAACAGTGGGTCCGCCCCACATTACTCACCATCGGTTGAGATTGTAGGTCCAACCGACGTCTGCGAACTATTTAGCTAGAAAAAAAAGAGATTTAGAATAATTTAACTACGTTTGTATGAGAAGTTTCTTGAAAATAACTGTTGAAATGTGGTTAAATTTGGATTTATTCTTGTAATGGAAGGCAAGTATACAGTAAAAATAATAATTGATAAAATTGCTATGGAGCGAACGCTCCGATGGCATTCTCCCTACACTCCCGTCTTTCTCCTTTCCTCTTCCCACCTACTTTTGCCCTGTGCTAATTTCTACTTTAAATTCTTTCAGTGTTTTTGGTAAATTATTCATCATTTCTCTTGGTAATTCATTCCAATCCCTTACATCATTTCCTATAAAAGAAAGATTTCCCACACCCTTACGCCTAAAATCAAGTTCCAGCTTGTGGTCATGGTCATCTTTCTCCTCCCACGTACCTCTCTTAATTTTCCCATCAATATCTTTCCATGATTCATCACAAAAATATGCCTTGTACACTCCAATGACTCTCTTCACCCTCCTTCTATCGTCCAATCAATCCCACTCCAGCTCCTTCATCATATTTGTTACCGATTGTGTTCTGCGGTAATTTCCAAAGACAAATCTGGCTGCCCTACTCTGCACCCCCTCCAACTCCTGTATTTGATACCCAAAATGAAGGTCCCATGCTACTCCGGCAGTGGTCTGACCAAAGTTTTGTACACCATTTTCCTTACTTCTCTAGTGCATTGTAACGAGAGTGTTGAGAGCGCAGAATCAATAAACTATTATGGTACAGGGACCAGACAGGCAGAGAATACGTTGACTGGTAAGACAGAACAGTGAACTTTAAAATTAAATACAGAAAAAAGGAGTGGAGTGGAGTGAACAGAGGACGATCTCTGGTGTACAATATGAAAGGGAAACACATGATTGGCCAATTGGGTCATGTGAGGACAAGAGGGAGTTACGATTGGCTGCAAGAAAAAAAGTGCGGCGAGCAGCCATGATGTAGTTAGTCTTGAGTCTTATACAAGTAGCGATGGTTGCTTAACATGTCTGCCGCTCGTGGTGAGCTAGTGCGTGTGGCATGTCCCGTGTTCTGCCGTGGCGTAAAGTAGCGATGATGATCGAGTTCGTCAGTTAATGACAATGAGAGCTAATTAGAATGCTAACCTGCTGTCTTCGGATTGTTGTGCGATGCCTGACTTTCTTTTGTAATGTAGGAATGGTGCTGGCCTGGGTTTGTGTGTTTCATATTAAACAGTTCTAAATTGACTGTCTGTATATTAACAAGCTTTCTATTGAAGTAATCATCCAGTGACATGTATGTTCACTAGCAATCCTAATTAAATTAACTTCCCGAAACCCGGGTGGTGACTGTACTTGAACAAAGAATCTCTAAAATCCTACCCAGAGTTAAACAGTGCACCCGTTCCTACTTATCACGGTCAAAATTACCGCAATCGTCTCGCAATCAATGTATAGCTCAGAATCACATTAAGGCATGGAAGAGTGCTGTCTGAAAGACTGAAGCGGAGTAGCGACAACGCATGTGGATTGGCTTCAAGTAACAGTTCATAGACCATACAAGCCGACCTACAAACATCTGGTCGTTACAGCATCCCCTCATCACCCTCTCCAACAGGTTAAGGATTTTGAACCATTTCCCTACTACCTGTCCAATGTGTCCTGTCTAGTTACTGTAAGTCTGCTATCAAATGTTATGTCGATGTATTTACATTTCGAGTCTTCAGTAAGCAGCTCCTTCCTCACTTTATAACCATAATCAACCTTTAGCTTTTTGTCTGTGTACCTAACAATGCTTGATCCATTTAAAAAATTATAATAAAGTTCTACAGAGTTGCAGAGAGTAAAACGATGGTAGACCATTGATCTAAAATAAAGGAGGGTGACCTTCTGAGCCAACGGAGTGTAAAACAGTGATAGAATTTGTCTACGAAACTACTTCTGTGATCCTAATTCATGTTTATTAAACTGAGGCCCGGAAACTGACTTAAGAAGTGACACCAATTTTTTGTTCAAACTGGCTTCTCTGAGGTCTGGTGGGGAGGCAAGACCGTCTGCCATTGGCTGGACAGACCCGTGTACCTTGTGAGCTAAGTGCATGGACTCGCGACGTTTGCTACGTGGGTCAAAGCTGGGTTTAGCGTTCCAGGGAAACTGCAGTGTGGTTTGCCATTGACGGGCAATATCCGGTGGCTTGACAACAAGAGCGTTAAGGCACCTCCACACTGTGTCATTTGGCAAGGTAAGGGAAGGTCACACATCAAAGTCAGCTGGCGAAGCCATATGGCTCCTTTGAAAATTCACTGCGTCAGCATAGGAAATGACATTCGATAAAAAAGAGTTACCCACGAGAATCTGCTTGCCGCTGCTGCGGCAATCATGTAAGAAAGTAAATCGCGTCATGAGCCACGCAAATAATAGTTTTTGATACGTCACAATCTCCGAGGTAGAGCCAGATTCGAATGCAGCCACTTGATGAATTATTTATTAATGATCGATGCAGATGAGTTCAATCTAGGGTACAGAAGTGAAAGTAGTTTCCGGAACTTTTTGAGATCCTCTCAATATGATAACGTCGAGAATCAGCAACAATGACTCATTACTTAGAAGAGCTATTCCAGCCAGTGAATGTTTAGCGCTTACTCTGCGATTTTTGGCAGCAAGGGAAACTTTTTAAAATCTTTATTGAAAAATGTCCAGCTAGGTTCATTATTTTTCTATTAATTTTCCTTATCAACATGAACACTAATTGCTATTTGCGTGAGCGCATCATGCCTTTTATTACCATTTTTGTATTCTTCGAATTTACAATACCACAAAACATATCTAGTAGTGCTGTAAAAGTAACGAGAAATTGTGTACCCGTATGTATTCGTCACTAAACCAATCAGTACTCGTTACTACCCTATCGTTACTCATTACCTTTGGTATGGTCGAGAGCTAGCATGAAGCATTGTATCGAGACGCGCGGCGTAAGGGACGATTTAGTTACTCGTTACATTTGACACATCGAGCACTCGAGTCGCGTACGGGTTACGGGATGACTTCGTTCGTAATTTGTAAAGTATAAGTAAATTGTTCATTTAGTAAGCTAAGTTTAGGTAAAATTTGCACTGTAAAATAAAATACCCTACTCTCTTCATTAATGGCATGCCTTCCTTTGAAGTGCACCGGCACTAATCGGGTGTGAGATGTCAAGCCTTAAAGCACGTTTTTGCCGAATGGCATAAGATAGGACGCGGGTTCGAATCCCCGTCCGGGCATCCAGATTTGGGTTTCTATGGTTTCCCCAAATCACTCCAGTCGAATGCCGGGATGCTTCCTTCAAAAAAGTCATGGCCGAATTCCTTCCCGTTCCTTGTCCCCAGTCCCATCCCGCCTCTAATGACCTTAGCCGTTGACGAGACGTAAAGCAATAAGTAAAAAAAATAAAAGCAACTGTTGATTCTTTTATTAGCTTGCGATATGTTTTCAACGTATCAAAGCAACT
This sequence comes from Vandiemenella viatica, assembly GCA_031002005.1. Classification (NCBI taxonomy): domain Eukaryota; kingdom Metazoa; phylum Arthropoda; class Insecta; order Orthoptera; family Morabidae; genus Vandiemenella; species Vandiemenella viatica. The sequence goes on along the minus strand of JARYHS010013630.1, from coordinate 97,131,466 downwards.
GATTTCAAGAATTATACCAGAAGTATGCAGAGCTATATAAATTTTTTACAATCTTAAAAGTGGAGAATAATGCCTATTCACATTGAAAGAGCTGTAGTTTACAGAAGAGAGTTAGACATCCTGAGACACTGTAATTTGTGTTTCGTTGTTAAGTTCGATATTTTGGAAGACAAATGTTGTGTTTTGTCGTAATGTATCATTTTTATTTTTGTCAAAACGTCTGTCTCTTCTCCAATAAGTACGCTTATTTCGCGTCAAGCATCCTCTTTTTTTTATCGCACTATGATAAAGTTTATTGTCCTGCTTCCACAATAAGGGACGTCTTTCATACTGTTTAAAAAAAGAGAACAACTTTCCGTTGTCCGAACCCATGATTAAAAAAAAAAAATTTACAAAACTCCTTAACTAAAATATAGTGGTTTTATTTAATTCCAACAAACAGCGTTTTTAAACGATGACTGGGTGCCAACGTGAGCGAGGGAGGCAGGCGCGCGACTGCAAATACCTGTCCCCATAGCATGCGGCGCACCCCGAATTCTCTTTGAAGTACCGACTCGGGACGGATGGCGTTCGTATTGCCTCGGTCATTCGGCGAAAGGCTGCAGACGGTTTGCCGCGCCTCGGCTACACGTACTCACTGGTATGCTCACCTCGCCGTATGTGCGTTGCCTCGTATTGGTGTGTGCCCTCCCATAGGCCTTCATACACGTCCACACTAGCCACGCTGTCACGTGGTCTTGACATGCGGCATAGTGTGGACGCGTCCTTAGGTTGCACCGCCCAGTGTCTCCACTCAGAAATAAACTGCCTCTTTCTTAATAGTTACAGCAAATTAAAGGTTTAAGACAGTAGTTTGCGACTATTGGCATAGCCGTCCTCTCAGTGGCCCGTCAGTTTATGAGCTTTCCTAAATAGAGTGGTTAATTGGCTGATTTCACCTCACGCAGAATCAGGCTGTATATTAACATTGCCAGTCTACAGGAAATTACAGCGTGTTATGGATGAAAAGACACTTCTCATCTCGAACACATTTAAGCTGCCGCTCGTTTAATTTTTGAAGTCAGAACAACGTCAGTTAGTTGATCTGCAAAAATAACAGGAAGGAATGATAATCACGGTTCCCAAAAACTCTGTTTATTCTGCAACTATATTCTTTATCACAACTAATGTTTCAATGTGCTTGACATCTCTTCTTGGCTCAATTACAGAAACACATTACAATCTGTTTAATTCCTCCTTACTAAGGTGCCTCAGACACACATGGCTGCGTCACTACCATCCGCGCACCACAGTCTTAACAAAGATCTTGACACTGCTTGTGGATATTAACTTTTTTTATTCCCCAAAGACCGCACTAACTACAGACTGTGGAAACCTGCAACACAATAAATCAAAATACATACATTAGTACAATTACTTATTAACATATACAACTAATTATGATTGGTGGGGTGTTATATTGTCACATGTTGCAGGATTTCCCGTGTTTACTTCTCTAATTCGTCGCTTAGCTGTTGGCACTATTTTTTATTTTTAAACAATATCACCCAAGGAACGTGTCTACAAATTTTCATGCCAATACGGCAATTCCCTCTGAGGTGGTTCGCATTAAGGTAGAGCCCAATTTATGATTTGATAAATTTCATGTCACCGAAGTATAATAAAATAAAATTTGGATACTTTAAACGGTCAAAAGGGCATTCAATGATATCCAATTGGCAACACAAACCACATTAATTACAAATCGGACTTCTTAGATTTATGCAAGCTCTCCTAACAATGCTTGTATAAAGGATTTCCATTTATAAAAGGTAAAGGTCACGGGGTTCCGACGGCTCCTGCCGCATCCCGTAGGATTCACGGAGGTGGAGCTCCACATTTCCCATTACAACCTTCGGCCCTAGAATGGATGTGACTGGGCCAGAGCCACGCTCCAGCCATTCTTTACCTTCCCGCGGACTTTCCTCCACGGAACTCATTGAATAGCAGGCTGGGTGAGCCTGGGCAGCCGTACCGTAGTTTCAGCTTCGAGGAAGGATCCTCGGCTTCGTCCGGGCCGCAGTCAGAGGCACTGCGCCTGAGCTACGCGGCCGCCCGTAGTCCATTTGTATATGTATAAATATTTCTTCATTTATATACAATCATATAACTCTTCATGAATATCGCTTTGTGGTGGAAATATAATTATGTGAGTGGTTTCTCTAACTTCAATTAACAAACTAACTAGTCAAACTCATTCGTACGAGTAGATACCCGTTGCTAAGGAAACTCTACATTCTTCCTAAAAATAAACAAACTTGACTTAGTCAAGGAGGCTCAAATTTAATGATACTAAAAATATTAGAATATATGTGATAATTGTAGGGTATCATACCTGTTATCCTACAATGTTCATAGATCGACATAGCATACACAAAGCGTTTGGTGGTCAACTCCCCATAGCGTCGACTCGCACCCAACAGCAAAGGGACCTCACACAGTATCGAATAGAATTCACTGTCCAATAGAGATGATATCTTTCTAAGCGTTTTGTATCGGAATAATTTTTCCTCTTTTACCTTAGAAAGATAAATCTTTTCGTCTTGATTCAAGACTGAGAAGATTCATATGAAACAATTAACTTCGTCGCGGTTTGCATTCTTACTCCAACCTGTAGTCTAAAAAGTAATTTAGTTGCCATACGAATAAGCTTAGGGAAATAATATGCCAAATTTTTTCTCTTTTTCTCACCGAGCGTGGTGGTGTAACGGCTAGCGTTCTGGCCTCGCATTCCGGAGGACGGCGGTTCGAATCCCCGTCCGGGCATCCAGATTTGGGTTTTCCATGGTTTCCCAAATCACTCCAGGCAAATGCCGGGATGCTTCCTTCAAAAGGCCATGGCCGAATTCCTTCAGATTCCTTGCCCCCCCATCCTTTCCTTTCTCTAAAGACTTCGCTGTTAGAGAGACGTTAAGCAGATAAAAAATTTCTCTTACGAGCTTATGAACAATAGTTTTTTAAGACCAGCTTTTCAATGGCAGAATGGACAAAGCCAGAAACGAATAGATGAGGAGAACTTGTGCCAGCTGTGGAGGTGAGCTGGTTTGGGCGCGAAAAAATATGCAGTAGCGGGCCATGTACGAGCAGAGAGGTACTACTAGGGCGTCCTGCAAGTAAACAGTGTTAAAGGAAGACAAGAGCAAAAGAGCAAAAAAAAAAGATATTTCTCCACTAAGTTCTGGAGTGTACTTAAATAACCAGTAGTCGCAGTTACAAAGCACTTTGCATGTTGGAAGTATTGCTATTCCTGGATCACTACTACTTCCAGCGGTCTGCTAGACCTCATTTTACCCAAGTCTTTAGTAAAGGTAAACCAAATATTACTATGGAAAATACGGAGTGAAATCCTTATCTAATTTTATTTCGTCCACTTATGCTTGATGTTGGTTAAACGAATATTGTGCTCAGAAAACGAATTTTAGATCTTGTACTTTCATACCGAGGAATGTTCTAAAATTGGATATGGTGGAGAAAGACTTGATGACATTTTCAGCACAAGTGCAGTTACCACCGCAAGATTAAGGTGGATCCATCGTAAGAACGGAAACCGATAATACTCAGCGGGCAGTGACTCCGGTCCCTTGCTTTATGCTGATATTTATTTAATTCATTACACAGCATGACCCATTAGAATTAAGCGCCTAAGTGGGCCATATACCAATCAGCGTCGGGAAGATGTTTTATTCAGGGTGGTCACATTTAAATCAGGTCGGCTTAACAAGTAAGCAAAGACCACGGCCTATTGGTCAGCGTGGAACGGCAGTTAAACACCGATTACGTGGCAATCCGGAACTTAAAAGCTTCGGCGGGTTGTTGTTTACGGCCTGTAATATAACATAGCCCAGAGCGCAGAGTTTACAGCTCTATGCAGATGCGCTTTGTAAAAAGAACGTGGAAGGAACTGACAGATTTAGTTCCTTTATTGATCTCATGGTTTTATCATTAATCCTAAAAAATTCTTAGTCAAATCGAACCATAAATAACACATGCTGCGAGTCATAACACTTAATCACGAATAACAACTGTCCATGTTTCAATCAGTGTTATTTGCTAATATCAATTAACTAAGCAACTGCGGGAAAGATGGCCGACAACAACATTGCACTTGCTATACTGTTTAATTATTATTGGCAAAGAGATCTATATAGATCACTCAAAACTTACTCATTTTTTGTCTGAGTTTCTTTTGCCATTCCAGTATCCTCGCATCCGTTTACTGAAGGCAAGTTTTCTCTCTTCTGTCAAAGTAGCGCCGGTCTTCTTGGTTTTGATTTCTGGCATGACTACCCAGTTGTGTATTTTTTGATTGAAGATTATGTGATCTAGGATTTCTGATCTCTTGAAATTTGCTTTTTCTCAGTCTTGTCTTACTTGATCGAACCAGCTGTTAGGTATTTTTGATGGTTGCATGAAGTCGAATATCTGCTTAGTTAATGTGTGATCTGACAGCCTGTAGATGTGACTGTATAAGTTTAGTCTGCGTTTTCTGATGTCGTTGGCTATGTTTGAGTGGGAACCTACTGTTTTCTTTGACTTTAGTCTGTAGCCTTCTTCCGTTTTGGTTGGTCCAATAATTTTCTGATGATTCTTCGTTCTTCTTTCTGAATGTTCTCTATGTACCGCTTAAAGTTTAGTGTGAGTGTTTCTGTGGCGTAGAGAGCGTTGATTTTAATAACTGTATTGTAATACCTAATTTTTGATTGGATTCCTATGTTCTTTTTGTTTTTTTTATATTGAAGGTCTGTCCGAAGGCCTTTTTCATCATGTTGAGTCTGTTTCGTTGTGCTTCTTTTCAATTCCTGTTGGACTGATAATTTCGCCTATGTACTTAAACTCAGTGACTCTGTTGATTCTCCCATATTTTGTGTCCATTGTTTTATGTTCAGTTTGTGTGCCAAAAACCCCGTTCTTTCAAAGGAGTATTTTTGTCCTTTTTTTTTTTTTTTTTTTTTTTTTGGTGTTTCTTTGAAGAATTCTATTTGGTTCATGGCTTGTTATTCGTTTTCTGACAGAATAGTCAGATCATCTGCGAATGCCAAGCATGAGACATTTAGTCGGTTTCTGCCTAGTTTTAATGGAGTGTTCATTTTCTCCCATTCTCTAATGACTTTATCGAGGGCTATATTAAATAGGATTGGTGAGAGTCCGTCACCCTGTCTAATTCCAGTTTTTGTATCGAATTCTTTGTAGAGTTCTTCCATGAATTTTACTTTGTTTGGGGTGTTTTTGAGTGTCTGATTGATTAATTCTTTTGATTTATTGTCTAGTCCATATTCCCCTAGGATGTTCTGAAGGCTTTTCCTGTCGATGGAGTCATACGTCTTCTTGAAGTCTGCGAAGGTGCATATGGTTTTATTGTGCCCCACTTATAATTTTGTGTTAGATTTGTTCTTTTACTCTTATACTCTTTTACGGAGAGAAGAGAGAATTTTGTAGGGGACTGACAGTAGAGATATTCCTCTGTAGTTGTTCACATTAGTGCCGTCGCCTTTTTTGTGAAGGGGAAGTATGAGAGCGCAATTCCAATCTTTTGAGACTTCGTTTGTCTCCCAACAATGGCCGATGATTTTGGTTCTTGGAGTGAACTCTGACCTCGATTTTTCAGGAATTCCGCCACTAGGCCATCTTCTCCTGATACTCTCCCGTTTTTTTTTAGTTTCTGTATCTGTTCTCTGATTTCTTCTAGTTTTAGCGCGGGTGAATTCGGATAAATTTCTCCTAATTGTTCTGGGAACCCTTGAATTGGTTATGGATAATTAAGTAGGTAGCGAGGAGTTCACAGTTTTCGCTGTCGTTTAGTGGCAATTTTCCATTTGCGTTGTTAAAGCCAAGAAGCCCTAAATTTTGTCTGCAAATGTTCTATAATAGTCTCTACCATTATAATTTCTGAAGTTTACTTCGAATGAATCAAATTTTTCTGTCTTCTTGCCTTTCTGAGGTTTTTCGTGGCTAGTCTTCTCTTTTGATGGAGTTCTGTTTGGTTTTCTGATGATTTGTGAGCGCTATACTTCTTTTGTGCAATTTACTGTACTCTATTACTTTTTAATTGAATTACTATTTAATTTAATTTATTTAATTTTTTAATTTCAATGTAGCGCACGAATCGGTGGAAATTTCCCTACACACCTATTTCACCCTTTCCTGCACTCACCTACATTTGTCATCTACAAATTTCAACTTTAAATTCAGTCAACGTTTTTGGTAAATTATTTATCATTTCTCTTGGTAACTTATTCCAATCCCTGACCCCCTTATCTAAGAAAGAGAATCCTCTTGTGCCTGAAATCGAGTGCCAGCTTGTGGTCATGGTCATCTTTTCCCTTCCATGCACCACTTTTCATACCTATTGCAATATCTTTCCATGCCTCATCGCCAGTATATTCCCTGTACACTCCCATGACCCTCCTCATCTTCCTCCTGTCTTCCAATGAATCCCATTCCAGCTCCTTTATCATATCCGTCACTGATTGCATTCTGCGATAATTTCCAGAAACAAATCTAGCAGCCCTTTTTTGCACCCTCTCCAATTCCTGTATTTGATACGTAAAATGAGGGTCCCATATTACACTACCATATTCGAGCAATGATCTGACCAAAGTTTTGTAACCCAGTTCCTTAAATTCTCTCGTACATCCTCTCATCACTCTCTCCAACAAGTGCAGAACTTTGAAACCTTTTCCTACCACCTGTCCAATGTGTCCTGTCCAGTTAAGCTTGTTATCAAAAGTAATTCCAAGATATTTATATTTCAAGTCTTCAGCAAACAATTCTTTCCCCACCTTATATTCATAATTAACCTTTTGTTTTTTATTTGTGTATCTAATAAGCTGACTCTTCTTTGCATTTATCTTCATTCCATGTTTACCAACCCAACTAGATATCCTATCCAGATCACCCTGCAGCTGTTTACAGTCCTCTACCGTTTTGATCCTTTTATGTAGCATTATGTCATCTACAAACAATCTAATTTCGGATAGTAAACTATCAATACAATTATTCATTAGAATAATCAATATCGATGGTCCCAATACAATGTTGCACTCCCATTTTTACTTCCACTTCTTTTGATACTACATTTCCTACCCTGACGTTTTGTTTTCTACCTTTTAAAAATTCTTCTTCCCAGCAAATCACTTTCTCATCCACTCCAATAGTTTTTACCTTATTTACTATCATTTTATGGCTCACTCTGTCAAAATACTTGGAAATATCTAGTGCTACACTATCAATTTGGCCTCCCTTGTCCATTTCATCTGAAATATCTTGCATATATTCCACCAGCCGAGATTCGCATGAATATCCTTGCCTAAAGCCATGTTGCCTACTTGAAAACCACTTACGTTCCTCACATATATTTCTGATGTGGTTTCATATCAACTTCTCCATTAATTTACCTGCCACTGATGTCAAACTGATTGGCCTATAATTTTCGACTCAATTTCTCACCCCTCCTGTACATACCTGGCACTACTGTCCTCAATTTAAATAATATTTCAAGATAATGTACAATGTCACATCCTGCTATCTTTAAGACATCGGTAGTAATATTAGCTACACCAGCCCCTTATTTTTTTCAACTTTCTTAGTTCCTTCATGATATTCTCTGGACGAATTTCAAATATTTTGGTCTGCTCATTTCTTATTGTGTTGTTAATCTTGTTCTCCAAATTAGACCCTTCCGTCTCTGATTCATTGTCCCTAATGCTCTCTCTAAACCAGTTACTTAACATCTCTGCCTTTTTCAAATTCTCAGTAACGTCTTCTCCATGCTTATCTTTAAGCGTCTCAACACCCTCTCTTCTCCTCAGTTTTCTAACATAGCCATAGAAATTTCTTGATGCATCAGTCCATGGTACCCCTGAATTGACAATACTCTTCATAAACCCAAATTTATCCACCTGCTTAGATATTATTAAGACTTTATTTAGTTGTTTTAAATATTCCCTACTACCCTGCTATCTCTTAACTTTGTTATGTTCTCTTCTTACCAACCTTTTTAACCGCCTCACCTCCCGATTATAGTACACAAGTTCTCTCCATTTCTATATTTTCTGTTTTAGAATAAATATTTCTTTCGCCTTTCTTTTTTTGCTGTCGTCAGTCTTTAGACTGGTTTGATGCAATCCTCCATCCCTTCCTATCCTGTGCTAACCTCTTCATTTCTACATACCCCCTACAACCCACGTCCTCAATTACCTGCTTCATATATTCTAATCCTCTACAGTTCTTACCTTCCACTGTTCCCTCCACTAACAAATTAACCAATCCAGCATGTCTCAAAATATGACCTACTAGCCTGTCTCTTCGTCCTGTAAGCTTCTTCCATAAACTTCTTTCCTCACCCATCATTTCCAAAACTCGTTCATTACTTACTTTGTCTGTCCACCTAATTTTCAGCATTCTTCTGTAGCACCACATTTCAAATGCTTCAAGTTTCTTTCTTTCCGGTATTCCTAAAGTCCATGTTTCGCTACCGTAAAGTGCTGTGCTCCACACATAGAGTTTTAAGAAGTTCTTTCTAATTCCTAGATCAATATTTGAAACTAAAAGGTTTCTCTTTTTCATGAAGGCTCTTTTTGCTAGTGCTATTCTGCTTTTAACATCATTCCTGCTTCGGCCATCGGTTGTAATTTTGCTTCCCAAGTAACAGAACTCACTCACTTCTCCTATTGCATCAGATCCTATTTTTATATTTAATCTGCTAGTATTGGTGTCATTTCTGCTACATTTCATCACTTTTGTTTTACTTTGATTTATATTCAGTCCAAAATCTTCCTTCACTATTTTGTTCATGCCATTCAATAACTTCTCAATATCCTCAGCCCTCTCTGCTAATAAGACAATGTCGTCAGCAAATCGTAGCATACTGATTTTTTCTCCCTGAAAACTTATGCCAGATGGAAATTTTTCTTTGACTTTCTTCATTGCTTCTTCTACATACAAGTTGAATATTAACGGGGATAGACTACAGCCTTGTCTCACACCCTTTTTAACTGATGCATGTCTCTCATGATTCTCTACTTTTATCACAGCCACTTGATTCTTATATAGTTTATTTATATATATAAAAATCTCGTGTCACGATGTTCGTCCGGGATGAACTCCGAAACTACATAACCGATTTAGATGAAATTTGGCTTAATGTGTGTGATTTAGTCCAACTTAAAAGATAGGATAGTTTTTATCTGGATTATAGACCTCAATATTTATTATTTGCGAAATAAATGTTCATTAAATGTTTGTCATAGGACAATGGTTTGTAATTATTTGTAAGCCACCAAGGCTAAGCGGTCTGCTGGCTAAGTGGTTAGGGCGTCTGACTGGAGATGGAAAGGTCCCCGGTTCGAGTCCCTGTCTCGGCGAGGATTTTTATAGACACTTAACCCGGCATTAACCCCCGGCGCAGCATGCTGTATGAGGTGAAATACGCCAGGATGGTACTGTGGTTCGGATTCGACGTTAAAATGTAGGTCCCCTGTACCAGGCAGGATGGGCGGGCTAGGTAAAGGCGGCTACGACAGGGGCAGAATGCCCAGCCAGTAGAAACCATGTCACCAGGTCATTACGACCACACGTAATTATTATTATAGTTCCATAAGTTTCTAACAGATGGCGATGTGTTAACTTATCTATACAACACTTGGTTAGCTAGGTTGGGTAATCATCCAGTAGATCACGTTCTGTTTCAATTTATTTATGCTACAGTTTATTCCTAACAGATGGCGGTGTGTTAATTTATCGAACCATCCAGTAGATGGCGTTGTATTTCGATTTATTTATGCTACGGTCTATTCCACGCCATATGTGTGAGTTTCTTCAATTTTAATTGTGCTGTGTATTGTGTTATAATTATACTGTATTGTTGTTCATCGTTTGTGTGTCTTTATACCTAACGACAAAGTAATTACACACATGAATATAACATTGAAGAAAACGTTACGATAAATTCGAATCGTGTAAGCATTTCTCGCTAACTTATCATTTTTCTTCTTCTTTTTGTTATGGTCAGCTAGACTCCACGTGTCAATTTCAATTCCTCTCCTGTTGTTTTTTCTTTCTTCCTCCCCAGTACTCCTTCATTATTGCACTCCTCTCTACCTTTGAATCCTGCCATATTCAAAGTCTGCTATCGAAAAAATTTTCTTTCCATACGGTTCACTGGTATTATTTCGTTTCAAATCTTTCTAAACCTCTTGAAAGCCTGGTGTCATCCATGCTATAAATGTATCAAAAAAATATCATTCTTCTTTTTCTGTTATTTTTTTCAATGCTATTTTATATTTCCTCATTAGTTCTTAACTTCCATTTTACTGTATTTTTCAATGGACCCAAAAATTCCTGTTTCACCACTGTATTATAGTGTCTTATTTTAAGGCTTTCAGAAAGGCACTTTTTGTTGTAATTCAAATATTTTTCAGTGAAATGTCGCCAAAGAATCTAACCTCGACAATGCGTGTAGCAGAGAGGCAAGACGCACGACGAGAGAGCTCATCAATCAGCAACACAAATCGCGGCAAGTAAGGAAGTTCAAAGAATCAGGACAGCTGAGCATCGTATGCAAGAATCTCAAGAACAGCGTGATGAACGTCTGTGACAGAATATATCGAGAACAAGAGCGGCACGAGAACAGCACATAGCTACATTTAGAGAAAGAGAACGAGAGAGACAGTAAATCAGCCGTGCTTTAACACGTGTATCATTTGTTCGTCTTGCGTTCCAATATGCACCAGCCATTGATTACTCTGCACATTCAAAAACTGCAATCGGTGCAGTGAGCAAAATATGCCAGTATTATCAGGCGTTGAAATTCCGCAATGAAGCAGCCAGGCATGTGTTGTGCATCAGGAAAAGATGTATTATTACCACTACCCAATCCGCCAGAACATTTACAATCCTTCTTGCTGGCGAATCAAACGATTCGAAATTGTTTCTGCGCAAGACACGCAAATTCAATTCTTGCTTCCAGATGACGTCTTTTGGGGCAACAAAAATTTGCGATCTTACATCTGATGGACGTCATTTTGAAACTAAATTCAAAATACAAGGCCAGGTGTACCATAAGATTGGGTCGTTGATACCGATGCCAAACGATGACCCGAAGTTTCTCCAAATCTATTGGAAATTGTGAGGAACGCTTGAAAACTAGGTGCCAGTATAATTTCATCGAACAAGCAGAAGAGAGAGCAATTGTGGTATTGTTGGAAAATTGTTTGGAAAATAATAATCAACTTATTCAATTGTGTCGCCACAATTAAAAAATGACAACTATCAAATTGTCATCAAAGCTGACAAATTACCATCAGGAGAATACGCTGGCAGATTCAACGCGCCAACCGTAGATGAAGTTGCAGTTTTTATGGTTGGTGACTCAGTTGATTAAAGTCACACGTCAAGATAGAACTGTTAGTATAATTTCGGATCTACACCGTTCGTATGACGCACTCCAGTATCCACTGATATTCTGGCAAGGGCAGAATGAATATCACATCAACATCAAACAGCGTGATCCAGTTGCTGGTAAATTTAATATTCAACTACTTAATTCGTTATTTTATTAGTACAGTAGACCCGCAGTATTCCGACCAGGGGCCGGATTATAGCGGGCCCACTATATTGATTTACTTATTCTTTTTTTTACTATTTAATTTATTATTTTTTCAGGTAATAAAACAAATAAAAAAGTTACTTCAATGATGTACTACGCCCCCCGATTGATGATTAGACGTAATTAGGATAACTATATCCTTCGATATCGTCAACTGTGCCTTCAATACGTCGTGGATATGTACGCCAAGGTTGAAAACAAGCATTTGCGATTTATTCGATACAACCAGGTTAAATTACGATCGGAGGAATACATCCTCTTACGAGATACTGTTATCGGCAATATTTATGAAAATTTTAACGCCAATGATATCGGTAATGCTATTTATTTTACCTTCAAGCTACATCGGCAGTTCACGGAACATGCAGGAATATATACAAGATGCGATGACTTACGTACGTCATTATGGTCGTCCAGATTTGTTTATTACATTTACATGTAATCCGAATTGGGAGGAAATACAAACTTTGCTATTACCAGGCCATCAATCAATGCATCGTCATGATGTCACGGCACGTGTGTTCAAACAAAAATTAAAATCATTGATTGATTTAATCGTAAAACATTCAGTTTTCGGTAACACACGTTGCTATCTGTATTTGATTGAGTGGCAAAAGCGAGGTTTGCCTCATTCTCACATTTTGATTTGGCTTGAAGTTAAAATCCGTCCAGAAGAAATTGATCAAATAATTTCAGCCGAAATTCCGGACCCATTAATTGATCAAGAATTGTTTGATATTGTTACCAGTCACTCGATCCACGGACCGTGCGGTGCTTTTAACATGACATCGCCATGCATGGAAGGTGGAAAATGTAAGAAGCGTTTTCCAAAGGAATATACGAATGATACTATTACGGATATCGATGGTTATCCGTTGCATCGCGGCAGAAACGCTGAGAATGGTGGCCAAACATTTACAATGCGAATGTCAAATTCTAGAAACCAAGTTGAAATTGACAATCAGTGGGTCGTACCATACTCACCATTGCTTTCAAAAACGTATAAGGCTCATATTAACGTCGAGTTTTGCAGTTCTGTAAAATCCATTAAGTACGTTTGTAAATATGTTAATAAAGGCAGTGATTTGGCCGTATTTGAAGTTCAAAATGTAAATAAAAATGACGAAATAACACGATACCAAATAGGTAGATACATCAGCAGCAACGAAGCTATCTGGCATATTTTTAGTTTTCGCATCCATGAAAGAGACCCTTCCATCCAGCATCTTGCAATACATCTTGAAAACGATCAGTGTGTATATTTCACCGAAGAAAATATTTTCCAAAGAATACTTGAGCCACCAAAAACGACAAACCACAAACTGAATTTTTCACATTGTGTCAAAAATCTGATGTGTTCCGCCAATTCGCAAAAACATTATTATATACCGATGTTCCAAGCTATTTTTCATGGAACAAATTAGGTAAAAAATGGTAGCCACGTAAACAAGGAGAACCACATCCTTCGATCGCAGGCATATTCAAAGCAAAGACTTTGCATCCAAAACAACGTGAATGTTTCTTTCAGCGTTTGTTATTGGTGAATGTTCCTGGACCAGCTTCTTTCGAATGTTTACGAACAGTTAATGGTCGAGTGTTCAATACATGTCGAGTGTTCAATACATGTCAAGATGCATGTCGCGAGTTGCAGCTGCTGGTAGACGACAATTATTGGGACCTGATACTTGCTGATGCAGCGTTGACAGCCACGCCGAATAGTATTCGTCAAACTGTTTGCAATTATTTTGACAACATGTTATCCAACACAATCTTCGAGTTTGTGGAAAAAATATAAAAACAGAATGACTGAAGATATAACTGAAATTTCAGTTTATATAAATAAATAAAAATAATTTTTTATAAATATCAATTTTTATATAATTTCAATTATGTAATTTGTAATGAAATGTAAATTAAATTTTTTTATGATCGTTTGTCCTTAATTTCAACTCTCCGTAACTCTTTTGAATTTCCAAATCGACTACAATGTTTTTATCTTTATTAGTGAATATTAATTTGACTTGAGGAAGTTTAGAATCACATTAATCCAACGTACTATAATTAGTAAGTCACAGCAACGCGTGACCGGGTCAGCTAGTATAGTTTATAGAGGATTCTTCTATCTCGATACTTTAGACCTGACTTCTTTAGAATTTTGAACATCTTGTCCCACCTAACATTATCAAAAGCTTTTTCTAAATCAACAAATGCCATAAAAGTATCTTTGTTTTTCTTGATCCGCCCTTCAAGTATTAATCTTAAAGACAGAATTGCTTCCCTTGTACCACGATTTTTCCTAAACCCAAACTGATCTTACACCTACTATCTCTTCTACTACCGTTTCCATCCTTCTGTATATTATTCTGGTCAGTAATTTTGAAGCATGTGATGTTAGACTAATTGTGCGATAATTCTCACATTTGTCAGCTTGTGCTTTCTTTGGAAGTGCGAAGATGATATTTTTATTAAAATCAGTTGGAATTTCTCCTGTTTCATAACTTTTTGATATCAGCTTGAATAATCTTTCGATTCCTTCCTCTCCTAGAGATTTAAGAAGTTCTGCAGGGATCTCATCAATTCCAACTGCCTTATTTGCTTTCAAGTCATTCAGAGCTTTATTAAATTCTGTCCTCAAAACAGGATCTCCTAAGTCATCCATGTCGACATCGCCTTCCTTTTCCAATACACTATTGCTCAAGTCGTCCCCAACATACAGTTTCTCAATGTATTCCTTCCATCTGTTAGCTCTATCTTCTGACCTTAAAAGAGGTTTCCCATCTGCAGCTTTAATGTTCATACCTCTTTTCTTCATTTCTCCAAAATTCTGTTTGATCTTTCTATATGCAACATCTACTTTTCCTGCCTTTCTTATTATCTTATTGAACTCTTCCCACCTTGAGTCTACTGTACTTGTGCCTTCCTTCCATTTGTTGAAATGTTCTCTGAAAAATATCCTCAAGTTCGAAATTTGTGCCTTTTTATAATTGTATCTATTTTTCCCTTCAGTTTTGGCTGTGGTTCACTGAATCCTCTAATATCCATCAGAACTGTTTCATGATCACTTATTCCTATTGCTAAATGCGTTTCATAATTTCAAGTTATCACTTACATACAGATAACTAATAGAAGTAAACTTTTAAGCAATGTCACAGTTTTCAACTGCCATATAATCAAGTATCATTTCATTTACTGCTGGTCATGATTTTAATTGCTTTCTTCCATTTCATTTATATATATATATATATATATATATATATATATATATATATATATATATATATATGTTAGCATGTTTGTCCTCTACGCGTTCCTAAACCATTCATACGATTATGGCGAAACTTTGGTGAATTGTTGAGTGCACCAATGCGATGACTTCTGACAAAAAAATTTCATAAACATCACCCCAACCCCTTAATTATTATCGATGATCTTTATACAAATCTGCAGTTTTGCGCAATTTTGAAGGAAGATTGCACACGTATACTTTAAAACAAACAGAAAAATACTGTCTACATTTCGTCTCCTCCTTCACCCCCTCTCCTCTTAATTTCCAATGATCATTATAGAAACCCACAGTGTTTATACAATTTTGATGGAAATTTGAACACTTATACTTTGACATAAAGAGAAAAATTCTGTTCACATTTGTTTTACAAAAAGTCTATCCCTCCACCATTTCCATCTCCTTAGTTATTGTCAATGTTCTTTATACAAAGCTGCAGTTTATATCCGATTTTGTAGGAAGTTTCCATACGTATACTTTAAAACAAAAAACAAAGTACTGTCTACATTTCGTTTGACAAAGCCCAAACCCTCTTCCCTTTTACCTCCTCCCATCATAATTTCCAATGATCTGTATACAAACCCACAGATTGTATCTGATTCCGAAGGAAATTTGCACACATGCTTTAAAACAAAGATAAAACTATTTTGCACATCAGTTTAAAAATAAAAAAACTGTATTCATCCCTCTTTTCCATCCCCATAGTTATTGTCAATGTTCTTTATACAAAGCTACAGTTTGTATCCGATTTTGAAGGAAGTTAGCATACATATACCTTAAAACAAACAGAATAATATTGTCTACATTTGGTTTGCCAAAGTCCAGCCCCTCTCCCCCTTTACCCTTTCCCCTCTTAATTTCCAATGATCTATATAAAACCCTACAGTTTTTATCAGATTTAAATAGAAATTTGCACATTTATACTTTAACTGCTTAACGTCTCTTAACAGCGAGGTCTTTAGAGATTTATACTTTAAAACATAGAGAAAAATACTGTCCACATCAGTCTTACAAAAACTCTACCCATTTCACCTTTGCACTTCTTTAATTATTGTCAATGTTCTTTATACATAACTGCACTTTCTACCCGATTTTGAAGGAAGTTAGCATACGTATACTTGAAAACAAACGGAAAAATACTGTCTACATTTGGTTTACCAATGGCCAACGTCTCTCCCCCTTTACCCCCTCCTCTCTTAATTTCTAATGATCTTTATAGAAACCTGCAGTTTTTATCCCTTTTCAAAAGAACTTTACACAACTATATATTAAAATAAGGAGAAAAATACTGTCTAAATTTGTTTTACAAAACCCAACCACTTTCCCCCTTTACCCCACCCCTCTTAATTTTTGCATTGTTTTTTATATATACCTACAGTTTTTAGACGATATTGATGGAACTTTGCACACATATACTTAAAAACAAGAAAAATGCTTTCTTCATTTGTCCTTTACTCCTTTACAACCCCTTAATTTTTGCTGACCATTAAATTAAATTTTGAATTTTGGACTAAATTTGTAAAATCTATGCTTCTCACATCGACTACCGTATGCGACTTGCTCACGGGTTGGGTAACCTTTTGACGTATCCGTGTACGCACCAGGCGGAAATATGAAAAATATTGTGTACCCAGAAGCACTTCAGTAAACAGATTATTGTTATTTATTATTATTATTATCCGCGATTCAATAAAAGTGTGTTGCGGAGGGTGCATAGCACCTATCCAAAAGTGTAATATTTAGGAAAGGATATACGGGATATGGCCAGTACCGGATTAACCACGTAGCAGTAGGTAGCAAATGCTACGGGCCTCGCCCCTTGTAGGGGGCCTCGCGCCTCCTAGGGGGCCCCGCACCTCCGCACCTAGGGTAGATGGGCGACCTTTTCCCGGTATGCGCCTAGAGCGATCTGGGAAAACCATGGAAAACCCATATCAGGATGGCCGAAGTGATTTGTGAAGAACTACTCCTGTCGGATTTTATGTTTACTCGCCCGGTAAATCATTCCTGTTCCATTCCCTATTTACTCGTGGAAAAAAATGAGTGCAGAAATGTATCGGTTCTGGACCTGATTTCTCTGATCTTGTTTTATCATATTATTGCAAAGCCAAACAATTTAATTTTTTTTTTTGTATGTTTCATTGCAACGCATGCCGGGTGCAGCTAGTATTTCATAAATTTGATGCATGACGGTATTTTTCTCAAACAGAATAATTCATTATTTTAAACAATTAACTTATAAGGAAACCAGATGTTATTACAACTCTCAATATGTGTTCTCTCTCGTGTCAATTTATTGCATGTTCCGCATTCCCTACTTTTACTGTCGCGCGTCTGTCAATTATCTTCATTGCTTCTTGTAGAGCGATGACATATTTTTATTCACGTACCAGTTACATTTTAACCTTTGTTTTCTGCAGCCGAAACTGTACCAATTGTTAAGAAATCAACCATAACTTTATATCTGAGAATATAATACCTCTTCCCGTATCCCATTTTTAGGAGACGCATGCGTAAAACGTTTCATCACATAATTTCTAGAACATATTCATCTCGCTCTCCATTGAGTCTTGTAAAATGTCAAAGTAATATTTCATTCAAATATCTTTCAGATGACAGTTGTCAGATAATAAAGATAATTCCTTTCGTAAAATTTAATTTTGCTGGTACTTATATGTTTATGATGTCTTTTTACTTACGCTATCAATTTTAATTTGGATTCCTCAAACAACAGAATTCATTTTCATTGTCAGTACAGGTAAAATTTAATCCAAATTTTCTTCTAGCATTTCTGACATGCTATTTCCTCAACACCAATTGCAACAGTCATAGAACACACCCTTAACAAAGGCTTAAAACATAGTTTTTATTAATTTTATAAATTATCTTTGAGATTAGTTGCTGATAATGCAGACATCTGTAGGAAGGTAAGGAATTCTACCGATTGCTTAAAAATTAAACTCGGTCTGGAGGTCTTTTCGGCATGGTGTGGTCAATGGCAACTTTAAATTTAAAATAAAAGGTACGAGGAAAAGTGCATAACTAACAAAACAATTCGTCTGCTGAGGAGTACAAACTAAACAGTTCAGTTATTGACATGGTTGATTCCCTGAAGTATTTGGGTGTAGCAGTATAAAGCAACATGAACCAGCACATCACTTCGGTCGTATGTAGAGCTACTTCTAAACTGCTTAGTAAACTATTGTGCATCCACATTTAGAATATTGTTGTGCCATTTGGGATCCTTATCGTAAGAGATTGAGTGTCAGTATAGAGAAAGCACAGAGAAGAGACAATTCTTACGGGAGCGTCTCAGGCTGAGCTGGGATTGTGTGGCAGAAAAACGACCTAGGTATCGTTTGAATTTATTGGTAAACACGTGAACAACTCCTTTAATTTATGAGTGTGCTAAAATTCTTCGTCCCCAAACGCATTTGGTTCGCAATGAGAGTCGAGATAAAAGTAGAGAATAATTAGCGTCATGCATCAGTTAAAATGGGTGTGAGACAAGGTTGTTGTCTTAATATTCAACTCGTATGGAGAGGAAACAATAAAGGAAGTAAAAGAAAAATTTTCATGTGGTATAAGTGTTCACGGAGAAAAAGTCGGCATGCTACGATTTGCTGATGACATTGTCTTGTTAGCAGAACAGGCTGAGGATATTGAGAAGTTACCGAATGGCATGAACAAAATACTGAAGGAAGATTTTGGACTGAATATAAATCAAAGCAAGACAAAAATGATAAAATGTAGCAGAAATGGCACTAATCACAGTAGATTAAAAATAAAAATAGGATCGGGTGCAATAGGAGAATAACTGAATTCTGCTACTTGGGAAGCAAAATAACAAGCGATGGCCGAAGTAGGAATGATGGTAAAAGCAGAATAGCTCATCACAAAGAGTCTTCATGAAAAAGAGAAATCTTTTGGTTTCAAATATGGATCTAGGACTTGGAAAGCAATGTGTGGAGCACAGCACTTTATGGTAGCCAAGCATGAACTTTAGAAATACCAGAAAGAAAGAAAATTGAAGCATTTAAAATGTGGTGCTACAGAAGAATGCTGTAAATTAAGTGAAAAGACAAAATACTAAATGAACGAGTTTTGGAAATGATGGGTGAGGAAAGAAGTTTGTGGAAGAAGCTTACAGAAAGAAGAAACAGGATGGTAGGTCAATTTTTGAGACCTGCTGGATTGGTTAATTTGTTAGTGGAGGGAACAGTCGAAGGTAAGAACTGCAGTAGAAGACAGAGATTAGAATATAGGAAACAATAATTGAGGAGCTGAGTTGTAAGGGGTATGTAGAGATGAACAGGTTATGACAAGATAGGAAGACTAATAAAAAAAATTAATCAGAGAAATTAGATGTCGTACTGACGCTTATATAAATTATTTCTTTCCTCGTGCTATTAGGGGTTGGGATGCACAGAGTAAGTTTCTGTGCAGAGCACCCTCTGCCACCCACAACTGTAAAAACTGCAGAGTATAGCTGTAGATATAAGTAGGACGGATAGTTGATTTCCTCAGCGACCTAACGGAGCAATCACACTTTAATCTATATACACAAAACAACCTTTGCCATAAATAAAGGTTATGTTAAGGATGCGTAAAACATCCTGCATAACTGGAATCAAAGCCGGGAGCCTTCATTTTTCAACCTCTCTAAAGGGGTCAGTACGACACCTTGATTCCTTCTCAGGAATAAGTGTATAATTGTTTCAATTACTTTGCTTCTTAACAAACGTAGTCTTCCCTGTACTGGAGAACTGAGAATCTCAGGCACTATAATATCGTATCTGTCTGGAACATTTTCAAGAAAGCGCGTCACATCACAGGGGTATACGCATAAGATCAGAAAAAAACTTTTTTTTTTTTTTTTTTGTAACTGCTTTACGTCTCTTTTTAACATCGAGGTCTTTAGAGACGGGAAAGGATGGGGGGCAAGGAATGGGAAGGAATTCGGCCATGGCCTTTTGAAGGAAGCATCCCGGCATTTGCCTGGAGTGATTTGGGGGAAACCATGGAAAACTCAAATCTGGATGCCCGGACGGGGATTCGAACCGCCGTCCTCCCGAATGCGAGGCGAGAACGCTAACCGTTACACCGCCCCGATATTGAAATTTACAGTAAAGCTAGACGATCCAGCTCAGTAGCAACTGTGAACTAAAGATAAAACATAAGCGCACCGTACATTCATTTATGGCGCTATTTTACTTACTGTCAGTAAAAGTGATTGATGATAGTGCTTCCTTCATGTTTCTTCGCTACTGTTTCCTTTGTTTCTTGGGAATGGAAAGACGTAAACTGGTGATTGAATATGGTGTAGTTGGCAACACCACTGTCGAGAGTCTTTGAGCATTTGCCACTTGTGCTGTGGCGGCTACATTAGTTCGGCGCATGCAGCCAGCGAGCAATACGTGTTCACGTGATGACTGTAGCTGTGGCGTGGGCCAGCCAGCACATTGTGTGTTAATGCGAGCCACGCCGTATCTCACCCACCGCTACTTCTCCCGTGCCTAGGGTTACAAGACCTTTTGTTTTATTTATTCTTTGGACGTAATGGTGAGCCATCCAGCTGAAGTATTTAGTCCGCTGTGAATAAATAGTAGTTGTCTCTGTTAAGAGACATGTCCCTAAAATCTTAACCTTTACTCGTAATCAGGAGAGCCAAATATAAAGGGTATTAAAAAAGTGTAAAATATTTTAGGAGGTGATAGTACGCATCAAAATAATACAAAAATGTTGTGAGGTACAAAACCTCACTTTTTTGTGATTTTAACATTAGTAAAGTTATTTTTTAATAATTGTAATTGTATATACTAACATTGAATTTGTAAGTTCTAAGGTCACAGAATGTTAAGATGAATATACGAGATCTTTGGCGAATAAATAACAGCTGAAAAAAGTTGAAGAAAAGGTTTGGTCGGAAGAGAACGAGTTGGTTTTGGAGAGAACATGTATTGAGAGAAGAGATGAAAGAGAAAGGCTCGATGGAGAAGCCGGGAAGAATCCTAGCGGGATTAGTAACAGGAAGATATTAGCCTGAGGGCAGAGAAATTAGAGTAATGATAAAGATAATGGAATATAAATTTCTAATTGATAATTGGTTGTTTAATGGAAAATAGAAGATAAGTAGAAGGTGTTTTATTTAATATTGAGATTGTAATATAGACAAAGGAGTTGATTTAAAAGTTCGTGTGGTAAGATTTTGTTAATAGTGATTTGATTTACAGCGTGGTATCTAAATAAAACCAGCGACGGACAAAGAGGGATAAATGAAATTCCTATGTAGTGGTCTGATGCTGGAAATATAAGCAAAAGTATTATATTTAAAGTATTATAAAGTAACATTCACATATGATCTCAAAATAAGAGAACCATGCCAATTGGGGGGATACAAATGAGATGTTACAATGTCTAATAAACATTGGGTGGCAATGACATCCATCGAAAACGGACAGGATCAACCAAGACAGTTTCAAAGAGTGCGTGCTTCCTCACGCCGAAAGGCTGAGTCATGCTTTGCCGTGGACAGCGTCACATTACAGACCTGTTATTAACTCCGAAAGTAAGCGTTTGCGACTCAATGTATATTAGACATTTTTCTTTACTTTGATGCATAGGCCCACTATCACCTCCTAAAATATTTTGCACTTTTTTTAACACCCTGTATATATCAACGATTCTGCATAATATCCTGACCCGCCAATGTGGCTCAGTGAGTTGAGGCTCCGCACATGACGGGACTGGACACGAACCCAGACCCTCGCGTACCAGCCGTCCTGACTGCGGCTTTAGGCAGCCACCAAGGCCATTGCAGGGACTGTGCCTAATCTCAGCCTCATGACCTACACATTTCAAAAACAAAAATATACTTATTACACACAGAACGTAGGTATACGCTTCACAGACAGGGGGGTTACATAGTACGAACTGGAAGTAGACATAAAATAATGGTGTCACAAAGACAGGAGGTCGTAAAGCCAAAGCTCCAAAACTGATCACGCCAATGATGAGTAAGACTCATCAAAGACAGCCCCGATCCCTGATGTCGGGTAAAGGTGATGAAGAAGTAGATTACTGCATATAATCCTGAAATGTTTGTGAAACTATTTTATTTTTAGAATTTAGAATCTTTCGCACATGATGGGGTGATAGGTAACACGAGTTCAGATCTCCATCTAGTCATCGAGACTTCGTTTTTCATGGTTTTCCGAAATCACTCCAGGTGAATGCTGGGATGGTTCCTATAAAAGCCGATAGCCTAATTCCTTCCAGTTCATTATGCTCCATCCTTTCCCGGTTCTGACGACCAGGACCTACACGTCGACGAGCAAGCTACCAACAAAACCATTTGAAATGATATTTTGCATCAAGTAATTAAGTTCAGAATCTATACTGTTAAAAGGCTAAACTTGGTCATCGTGTAGCCATATCCATAACGCTGACATAAAGCACTCGGCCTTCGTTACCGGACGAATTGCGACCAGAGGTGTTACTGCAAAATTGAAGTTAGGGCATTATTTAATAACAACTTTAATTAGCTAAGCAAAAGAAATAAATTGACAGAACACTGAAGGAAAGTATGTATTGCCTTTAAATTCATGTATTAATTATTAGCTGCTTTTTATTACTAAAGAAATAATATAATTCACATGTAAATAGTTCCAATGGGTCAAATTTATATCGCGATACAGTGAATGTATTCATATACGGCTTAATTAGTTTAGGTTTTGGAGGTAGTGGCTCAGAATGACAACTGACGCACTACATTACACCATAATTCACGATGAATTTAGTTTTAGAAACTATTTAATATGCTTCCATAAGAGCCATGTTACCGAAGTTATTATTTCATGCGGCCTGTATCAGCAATAAAACTAATATTGCGCGGTATAGCATAACGTTTTTGGATTCCTAACTTATATTTAATTTAGTTGTTTCCGTACTTCTGTCGTCATTAATTCAATAGAAGTTCCAACTTTATCTCTATGTAAATTACAACCAAAATATGTTTAACATTACAAAATCAATGTTTTGAGCATTATGTAATAATTCTGTTTAGTTATGCAACTTCAAATAAACAGAACATTACTGTTAACTCTTAGAAGCTAGTATAGTACGTAATATAATCGGATTCTGTTGTTACTTCTTCTTTAACCGAGTAGATTAAACGAAAGAAAGAACTGAAAACTTCGAAAATTTGGAGTTTGTAATTAGTATGTAACTGACAATCGATGACTAATTTCTGTATGTCTTATGACCTTGATGGATTCTTGTGTAACGGAAGCGTGAAATACGGAATTTTGTTTGAAACTAGATTTTCAGTATTCATATTGCTCTTAAACATTATTCTGGGTGGTCTTCAAAACATTCTGTTTTAAAGTGAGTCCCAAAAACTTACTACTAGAAATTATTATTATTTCTTTTACAGTTCTCTGCGCCCTACATACGAAGTTGTTAATGCTGACTATATCACTATTTTTAAAAGTTATAGTTTTCCGCTGCTGAATAAAGAACACGAGACCCGAAGGGCTCTTCGGCCGTCTGGTGGTAAAGTTTCATTGCCACGTATCCCGACTTTGTCGTGATTGGACCTACTGTTTAAAGTGGAATCTAAGCCACAGAACGTTGAATGCACACTTCACCCATGCTTCGTTAGAGGCGAAAGTCATGATAAAAATCCGTAAGCATTTGTGGGCCAACAAGGATTTGAATCGGGGTATCTTAGTTTTGGAAGAAAATGCTTTTGTGGACTTCTTTATTGAAACTTTCAGTTTATTGTAGCGGGATACTTATTTAACATGTATTACGAACTTCAGTTTATTGCAAAACTATGCTAATGGTAAAAACAATCTGCAAGCGTTTTAAACATTTCGATTTATTTTGATATCAACCGAATGAAGACTGCAAATAACGGGAATTTAATTTTATTATTTTCTGCATACTACATTATGTTTTATTGTGTATGTTATGAGAAGTTTCAAGCAAACAAGAATATGTCACAACGATTGACATAGTTTTTTTTACCATATAGTTATTGATTAACAGTTTGCTTGTTTCTAATATGTTTATGCTGTAATGCTTACTCCAAATCTCTGTTGATAAATAATAATTATTCGAAGTCCTGCGATTTTCTTACCTTGTTGAATCCAAACAGTACCAATGATCCAGCGCTAGCTCTTTCGTTACGACTGAGACTTAGCTGGGTTCCCTGTAATTGATTGTTATCTTCAATTATTCCTCTTGTTGGCCTTAGTACTCCCACGTTTACAATACTGCAATAATGGATACACCACAAGTTTTCATGGTTTTACCTTATTTCTTTACCTGTAGTGCAACCTACAAAACGACTGCTTATAAAGGTGTAAATATCATACCCTATAGTAAAATTGCACAAAATTTGTGTCTGTAAATGAAATTTATGTCAGAAAGGGTACTTTCTATGTACACTACTGATGGCAGGGATGTGAAATTTTGAATTTTTGTCTGTCTGCCTGACAGCCCAGCACTGCACGGCACGTTCGTTTCTTCCTCGGAGCCACAGGCATTTAGATATTTGAATCATCCTATCCCATTACTTTTGGTACTTCAGTGGATTTTTGAGTTAACAGCATAAATCTCAAATTCCTCATGGAAGAATTAATATAAGAGATATGCATATCTCAGTACGCGCGTTCGCAAGTAATGGTCACACTGATACATGTTTCAATAAGTTTGTCTTTCTCGTGTGCATATTGGCAAGTTATCGTTAAAGTTTTTTACTTGATTGGTAGGTCATTAAATTAGGACCATTTATTTTACTTGCACTGAATGCTTCAATGCTGTGATAAATTATAATTCGCATGAGTGAATGCTCAAATGTGTCCCTTTTCTAGGAACAAGAGAGTAAAACTCATCCACAAATAACGTTCGAAACCTAGTAGATCACATTCTGCAGATGAAGTGTTTGAATCCCCGTCCGGAAATGCAGATTTTGTTTTTCTATAGTTTCTAAGGTTCCTTCAAAAGATCATGGCCGAATTCCTTCCCGTTTCTTGCCGCCGTTCCTTTCCCGCCTCTAATGTCCTCGACGTTGCCTCAGAAAACAAAAAAGCAAACAAAAATCTATAACTGCACAAAACCTCATATGTTTGGAAAAGTTGAGCGAAACCAGTTGCAAATATACAGGTGTTTCTCCAATTGCGAAGAGCCGTGCAGCCCTGTCTAACAAGATTTTATTCGGTCAACGAGAATCGCAGTGAAAATTAACGATCGCAGCGCGTGGAGGTGTAGGGTTAATCAGACGCGTTGCGGGTCCCGTAATGACAAGGCGCTGGGTTATGCAGATCAGTGTCCGCCGCGGGCCGAGTTATGGGCCTATAAGCGGCTACGGCCCCTCCGACAACATACACACCTCTGTCCCGAAAACGTCGGTAATCAGAAAATTACCGTCTTAGATTTTGGGGGCGTACTTTATCATTTGTGACAGAACATTTAAGGACAAATTAGCCTTAAAACATCTGCTAATAAGTCCAAGGCTAACCAGGGAACGCTGTAGGTGTCAGCAGTTCCAATAGCCTCCATGTGTCACATCAGTCCAGAGATAAACATTACACATGAAGTTTCAATTTATGAATCGAACACAACTGTCATCTCTGGCTCGCTCGAAACAAATATTTATTGTGATGACAATTACTTCCTCCGCGAGTTCTTCTTTATGTGGAAGTTTATTGTCAGTGACTTAATGCTATGGAAGAAATAATGTAACTGTTTCAGATGCTTTCCTGTACCAAGACAGTTAGTTACACAAATTATTACCTTAGAAGGTTGCTACTGTTTGCGAATAACCTGTTTCCCTTTAGCATCTCTTGATAATAAAAAGGTGCGTCAGGTGCGAATCACTTTACAACGCTGAAGATTCCGTTCACAGATAGCGTAGTGAATTAAATTCACTAAATTTTATTTCAAAAATCTGTGTAAGAGGCATACACCACGCATGAAAATATTATTATAATTGTATTAATATGAGTGTAATAATTATTTCGTTGAAAGTGATTTATACAAGAACTTCTTCTCGGATTTTGATGGAGTGTCAAAAAATGGGCAGCCAATGGTTCAAAGAAGGAAATAATGTGTTTTATTGTGGTGTGACGTCATGAAGTAGAGAAACTACCATAAAAGTATCCTCAAATTAGTACCAGTTCAAAGGAACATAGCGAAATAAGTGTCAGAACCATTGCATTATTCTGAATTAAAATAATATTTTTAAACCTATATTCAATTCTGATACGCTCCATAGTTTTTACTACAGAACCCCGTTATGTGGTAGGATTACTGTGTTAGTTTGAGCTGTTATGACAATAGGGCAAATGCACGAAATTCAAATTTACATCTAGTATTTTTATTTTTAAACTTTATTAGTGTAGAATTACCGCTATAACGTTTTTTTCCTATTTATTCGATTTTTATTTGCTGATTTTAATTAATCAAAAGTGCTAAAAATACAAGGGAAATTTAACTTCGCAAAACACAACGCTATTGGTCGAATCGAATCGTGACGACCAAGTACACGATATTATTGTGAACGAAGGCGTAGTTGCTGGGAGTTCTAATAGCTTTGCTATTGTGTTGAAGTTTATATTAACATATCAGCTTAACTGGTGAGATATTGTATTCCTGCTACAATACACACACCAAATAATGACTGAAAGCGGTTTTCTGAAAGCACAGTCGGATAATCTTCCAAAAATTGATGCTTTCATGATGACAAGAAATTTTGCAACAAATCCGAATTTTACGACCGCTCAGCTCAGAGCATTAAAAGCTGCAAGGTAATTAAGTTATAGATATTTCAATATTCCCATGCAAATAAACAAAAACATTCTAGAAGTCGGATATATAGTAAATTATTACACGTTTTTATCAAACGGCAGCGTTGTCTATGCGGTAGGGTGTTAACTTCATAGTTTTCTGACCCATGTTCCATTCCCCGCAGAATTAAATATTTTTATCTTCAGAAATTGTCAAGCTTGACATTTTTATTTTGTTAAAACTTCATTTACGTTTTTTTATTGAGTGAAACAAATCATATTACCTACAATTCAGCGTCATTTTTTCCCATGAATTTTTTTTTCTTTTTTTTTTCGTAATGAATTCACGGGTCTACACACTCTTAAAAACTTCATTACAGTCATTCGTCAAGAAAGTCTCCATTCTTTAATTTTTTCCACTTTTTGCTAAAAAGTTGAGTGCGTTTTCAATTGAAATAGTTCCTATCATGTTATTTATTTCATCTTCGTCGTTTCTTTACTTGTATATCATCAAGAGGTATTTTAAACGAAATACTTAGCATTGGGAAGATAGTTTTTTCTTTCTTCATTCTACACTCGATTTGTTCCAAGAACGGTTGCGTGTAAATGGTTGAAAATAAAATAATAGGCCTATCCGTGACGAAAAATGGAGCTCGACAAGGAAATGGAAGAACAAGTGACAAATGCTTATAAACATTGCAAAATTCTTGTATCAGATTCCAGTTTACTAGCAGATTCGCCTCATGACTTAATTTCATTGGGTATGGAGCAAGTCATATTAGGAAGCCAAGGTTGATAAATGGGCCGAAATTATGTTTGGTGAATTTGTTATAAGCAATGTGACTTGTTTTAAATTTTAATTCGCTCTATAAAAGTATGTAAATGAAGTTTTAACAAAATAAATAAGTGAAGCTTGACAATTTTTGAAGATAAAAATAAGTAAAAATATTTGATTCTGCGGGGATTTGAACTCGGGTCACAAAATCATGTAGCCATACCCTACCCCGAGTAAGATATGATTAGAGTTTAAACAGGTAACGAATTTTTATGTAACATTTCCTAAAATACATAAATTCTAAGTACTTACGTAAAAATGATCTCTCCAATAATATAAACAACTAGTTGCAGATCTATTCTCATAGCGGAACACCACTTTTTTCTTATATTCGCATCTCGCGGGACAATAAAATACACTTTATAAAGTGTATTTCTTTTAATATTTTTGCACATAGGTACAATACAGTACTTATAACACGGTTTTCGACCTCCTTCCATATCGACATTAGTTAGAAAACACGAAAGTTTTGAGATGAAACACTCCACGCTATACAGTACGCCAATGCGGTCGTGTACTTACAGGTCACAGAGCAGCGCGCCAAAATGGCAGCGATTAAATCGGCAGAACTGGATTTCAGTTTTAAATTATTTATTTTGTTGTTAAATCTTAATATTTACATCAATATTATATTTTTTACGGTTATGTAGGAATGTAAATAATTGATAAAAAAATACATGCATATACCCTATTGAGGACTGAACAGGTGGGAACTAAATTTGCCACTAAGGCAGTAACAACGCACGAACGAAATTATTATTAT
Source organism: Vandiemenella viatica (assembly GCA_031002005.1). Lineage (NCBI taxonomy): Eukaryota > Metazoa > Arthropoda > Insecta > Orthoptera > Morabidae > Vandiemenella > Vandiemenella viatica. Next base: position 97,103,149 of record JARYHS010013630.1, on the reverse strand, counting down.
TTCTTCTGCTTTTGCGATTTGGCCTCTATGGACCACGTGTTTCTTAACCCTGGTGAGCTATCTTTTTGGTCCAATATGCTTTTCTTTCTTGGGTCCATTTCACCCCGGATTTAGCTGTTAGTGTCTGGAGAGAATCCGATCAACGTTCTGTACCTATCTCTGTTTTAAATTTATTGGGATCTACTCCCAGTTGCTCTAGATCTTTTCTGCCTAGCCTTGTCCATTTTGCATTAGTCGCTTTCCCTCTAGTCACGGTGTTGAAGATTTTGGAGGAGAGTCTGTGATTGTTCATCGGAACTGTGACCATAGAACATTAATCTCCTTTTCCTCATGGCTGTTGTAATGCTCTCCACTTGTTGGTGCAGTTCCTTATTATGCCTTAGTTTGTATTTTGCTTTCTCTTTGAAAGGACTCATGATTATTTTCAAGATTTTACGTTCCAGTTTCCTGAGTTATTATTATTTTGTTATAGTTAAACCGAACAATCAGCAGATGCGTAGATAAAGACTGTTAATATAAAAGGTCTGCTGTACTAGTTGTGAAAATTTCTCGTCCCACTACTAATTTATTATTATTTGTATATTTATGTTACTTTTTTATTGATTGTGTTATAAATAATTGTATTAATATTTGTAAATTGATTTGTTTTTGAAAGGGTTCCACACGCCGCAGTTTTGTATAGTTTTTGGGTAGCGTAAGTTTATTATCGTTGGTTAGCAGTGTAAGAATCTTCGGCTCTGTCCAGCAACAGTTGAGTGAAAACTGTGCAAGGTTGGCGCCTGGACTGTGAATGAGGCATGGCGCGTGTTCGGGCTTCATGTTAAGGGAGCTGTAATACAAATGTGGAGGGTATTACGAGCATGTTAAAATGTATCACAAGTGTTTAAATGTTGATTTCAACTAACTGTGGTTAATAAATTAATATTACAATTTTTAGGATTAATAACAATACCTATTATTTGAGGACAGTTATAAGTTATTAACCACATCTAATTTATAACAAAATTGAGCTGCAACCTGTTAGGTATCTTGTTTAAATGAAATTATTAGTCCAAAAGGATTACTTTGAAGTTGGAAGACATCAGACTCCAAAGATACTAAATTCAAAAGTAAACAAATGCTTCAGCGATTAAAACTTTCAACACCAAAACTCAAACTAACTTTGAAAAACTACTTCTCTCAATACTACTCTGAATACTAAAAACTCGTCTCTGCCAATCGCTTATATAGTTTTACAGAATATGCCAGAATAATTCAAAGACTTCCGACCGACATTTCTGGAATTCTAACAATACTTAAAACAATTAAAATTATATTAAAACAATCAGAATTAATGTTAGATCGTTTACAAACGTCATGAAATGCACTTAAATGACAAATAAAGGTATTTACACACAAATGTATTCACTTAAATCAGTCCCAACAGTCGCAAATTGTCCTCTAAACATCGTAGTTCACCTCAGTACTTGAAATTACAAACTTTTAATCAATTTTTCATGCATAGTACTATTCTTGAAGATATTAGATAGTGTTTACATAGTTTCTTCCATAAAACAATGTTCAATTACTCAAATTCACTATTAATTGCAAGAAAAATATACAAACCATGTCTGCTCAACTCCCAGCTGACTACAAATAATTCTTAAAATACAATTTCACTAAAGGTTTGGGTCTGAGGGACGGTGTAAGCTGTCATATGTTTTTGTCCATAACCCGCTGTTACTCAATTGGGGTAAAAATACTATTAGTTTACGTTATTCTTGAGATACTGTATGGTAACGGTCGGCAGCTAATTATTGCACACTAACTGAATGGAAAACTCACACATTGTTTTACTGACATTTATAAGTGATGCTCCATGGTTCTCGTTTTTTTTATTGTGACTGAAAATCATTACCTGTAGCTTAACTCATATATTTGAGGGTCGTAATCGTAATGGATTTCTCACTGGATTTTTGAAATTTCCGACTACGCGTTGACTGCAAATACGAAGGTCAAATCGTTCGTGCGAACAACTTCGCAACTTATTTCATAAACGACGGTAAAAAAAAAGTGATCGACGTAACGGACAACCGCATGTTATTATACAAGGCTGCTGAATATAGATGCTATTTTAGAATGGTTGAAATTCGCTCTCAGTACAACAGAATAATCTGTTAGACAATTCAATTTATAAATTTCTCTGAGCACCATTAACCATATTATTATCATTCAGCGTATCGTCTATTTGCGGTTAAGTTTGTAAGTACTGAAAAATGTTTCGTTGTAACATTGTTCAGTGAAATCTTAGCAAAAATGTCCGATTAAATTTCTGTTATATGCTGCTAGCTCCTTGCAAATGGTATTTGTTCTTCAGAATTCGGTATACATTAGAAAAAAAGAAAAATGTAAAAATTATATCCAGTTCAACAACTAGTTCTGCAGAAGGTTTTTTTTTTATTATTATTTTACGCATCGTGGACGTCAAGGCCATTAGAGGCGGGAAAAGGCAGAAGGCATGGTTTTTTTTTTCGCTTATGGCTTTACGCCTCGCCGACTTCGAGGTCATTAGAGGCGGGATGGTACTGGGGACAAGGAACGGGAAGGAATTCTGGCATGGCCTTTTGACGGAAGCATCCCGGCATTCGCTTGGAGTGATTTGCGGAAACCATGGAAAACCCAATTCTAGATGCCCGGACGGGTATTCGAACCGCCGCGCCGTCCTCCTGAATGCGAGGGCAGAGCGCTACCGTTCACCTATCACGGTCGGTCGGAGGGCATAGAAGGGAAGTTAATTAGGCCATATCCCTTTGAAGGAACCATTTGCGTGGAGTGATTTGTGGAAACCATAGAAAACCGAAATCTCGATGGCCGGACGAGAATTCGAAACCGAGCGTGGTGGATGAACGGTTAACGTTCTGGCCTCGTATTCGGAGGTCGCGGGTTCGAATCCCCTTCCGGCCATCCAGATTTGGGTTTTCCATGGTTTTCCCAAATCACTCCAGGCGAATGCCGGGTTGTTTCCTTCAAAAAGGCCATGGCCGAATTCCTCGTTCCTTGTCCCCAGTTCCATCCCGCCTCTAATGACTTTAGCCGTCGACGAGGCGTAAAGCAATAAGTAGAAAATAAATAAATAAAAGAGGATTTGAATCTGCATCCACCCGAATCAGAGGCCAGAGCGTTACCTGTCACCCACCATAGGTGTTACGGTTAAGAAAAGCACATGAATGTAACGACTATTGTTCGGTAGCGGCTCACTCCATGTTGTTACTTTGAAGCCAGCAATTGCATGATATCAGATTTGGCCTCGGAAACCTGCTTCATTTGGATTTTGTATCCAAAAGTAATGTTTTTATTTATAATCTTGATTATATGGTAGTGGGTTAATGATGCCTTATGTAACATTCTTTTATCAATAAATCTTATCGGATCGGCCGGTGGAGAACACTATTTCCGTTCATATGGACGCTAATATTTTATGTAATATTGAATGACCTATATACAACATTACATTTTCATTTTGTAATTACTACGTCGTTTGACATGAAGAACTCAGTTGGTGTTACTAACTGTCAGTACACCACAGAGCGTAAATAAGGTGGTTCAGTATATATTACTGCCTGGGCTGTTCAATTGCTAATCTCCGTTTAAGCCGCGAGCAGCGAAATGTGAGCGTCTACAAGAGTGAGTGACGGTGATAATTTGTTTCGCCAGAGGACACTTCATCAACGCGCGCTACTCCGTTTAATTGCCGCGTGCGGCTGTGTGACGTGAGTTTACGAGGCAGTGCCGGCGTATACAGCGCCGGGGACGGAATCAATTGCCGTTATAGATCCACCTTCCGTCGGGTCGGAGGAGGCTGGGAACAGACGCAGGCAAAAGAAATAAACGTTTGCTTCTTCACCTCTGACCCGGGCTTAATTAGAAAAGGCGAGTAATTAGCACGTCACATTTAAATAAACCGCGGCCGCATCCGGCCAGCACCCTGTGATTACGGCGGCGGGGGTTGGGTAGGCCGGTCGCCAGGTCGGCGCCACTGGCGAATCATTTGTCTGCCGCCAACGAGCAGCACATGGCGTGGTTCCCACCGCTACCTGGGCCACTGTCACACCGCGAAAAGTGAATCCATCTGCCACGAGATGGAGTCGTAACAAAACTTTTAATGAAGCGAAGTATCAAACAAAATGCAATAAATAAAATGTCCCTAGTTAGACTCGACTGCTTCTGAGCAAAATATCAGTAAATACCCAAATTCGTTTTGTTATTGTCCTCAGAGCCTAAGAGTTATGTCAGTTTTATCTTCTTACACACATCCATGACGTCATGATTGTGACAACTGACTGACAATTACCTTGTATCTATGATTAAGATTCCACATTAAACTGTAGGTCTCAGAGGAAACGTACTTCCCGTCCTACCTCTGACACAATGGCTTAGTATGGCTTCTTCCGGACAATTTTACCAACCTTCAAATTGTGGACTAAGTTAGTCTTTTATATAT
>JARYHS010013630.1:97072613-97097669 GCA_031002005.1 Vandiemenella viatica | reverse complement strand
AAGAACACTGCAACTGTGCGCTGCATCTTGCATCTTTCCTTTCGAGAATGCGAGTAGAAACTGTGATGCAAGAAAAGTAATTGACGCATTATGCACAATTGGGACGAAACTGGACAAAGTGTAGTAACGCACCTGTTGTCCGCTCAGTGCGGTGTGCGTGCCACTTGAGGGCAGGACATGTTGTGGACAGCTATGAGCGACTGCCTGCTCGTGTCCTCCCCAGCTGCGGCATACCTCACCTACAGCTGTCCACACACACACACACACAGGTAGCCGTCGCATTAACACCGAATTACACGCTTACCAAGTCTGTACGCAGTCAACTAAAATAAATTTGTATCGACAACATACAAAAGTGCAAGTGAAGCGACGAACACTTGAAGCAAATCCATGCAAAATCCAATTTTCACCATCGTTATTCACGTGCTACAAGAGTTTCTATATCATTCCAACCGAATGCTAGGTTGGATCCTAAAAATACCTTAACGTGGAAATCTGTAAAGTGATCCATCAGTGCAACAATGGTAACAGTAACTGTTACAATGTTATTAATTCCATAAATCAATTAGCATAGATCATACTGTACGTCCCAAACGCATTTTTCATACACATATACTCTCAATGTTTGCAATAATTTTTCGAGAATATTTGTAGGTAATTTTTTCATAGATACAATAGAAATTTGACCAACTGCTAGTTTATGATAATGAATAACTTTTTTCCACGTAGTGCTCTTAATTGTTCTACAAATACCATTCCAGGTTTCATGAACAACATGCGTCTTATTCAGCCCACCACTCTCCCTACAGTCTTCCAGCAGCTCCCATAACAGTTTCTTTACTGTAACAGTTACTGTGTCCTGCTGCGTCTTCCACTAACAAATCTATCTGCTTTCCTTTACAGTTTACACCCATTCTAAATTATGTATTTCATAGCCATGTGTATCTCAAGCAACGGTTAGTCGAGGGATTTTATATTCCAGTTCCTTAATATCCCCGCATCAATTTCTCCATCAAATTCAGAACTTTTCATTCTTTCCCTACCTCCCGCTCAGCTAAGTTTATTATTTAATGATGCGACAAGACATTTACACTACATACCATAAGCAGGACCTTCTATTCTCTATTTGATAAGCATACAAAAACTTAACCTTTCGAATTCCGCATGTAATTATATGATTCTTTTTGTCATTTACCTTCATTCTATTTTGACCTACATAATAAAACATCCTGCCAATGTTTTTACTATCTTAAGTCTTTCCCCATTGCCCTTCAGAATTCCTTCTGCCAGGAAGTCACTTTTTCATCCACGGTTTCATACCTCATTTACTGCCATTCCATGGCTCGCTCCATCAAATGTGTTGAAGGGATCTAGTGCTACACTATCAACATAGGATGCCTTGCCTATTTCATATCTACTGATTTCCCGTAGACCTCTAACTCAGATTAACATTTAACACGTTGTCTGCCAACGTCTAGTGTAGTTGCACATTCTATAAAAGCAGTAGTGTTCATGGAATTTTGGAAACAAGAGTAGACAGATTTCAAACACCCACAGAAATACAGAAGAAAAATACCAGCCGCCATCTTTCTGACCGCCAAGTGGACCTATTAACTTTAGAAGAAATCTAAGTTTTGGTGGAATTTTGAGATCCGCTTAATTTGTTGATAAACGAAAAAAAAAAATATACTTCTGTCAGAATAAAATTTATTTCCATTGTTTAGTGTTTGTATCTCACTTGAGCTATCACCAGTGTTTAACCAAGTCTTGCTGTCTAAACGCAGTCCAAGTGACTTACGTGATCTTCGACTGGTTATGATGGGCGTAATTCGCTTTGCATACAAATGCGAGCGGGTGTTAATGAACACGGCACGGTGTGTCCGCGATACTGGAAAGATAGACGCCCGCTGTCACCCTTATTAATTACGGCTCCGACTTTATCGCGGCGAGAACATCTCTGGCTCAATATTCATTCAGACGGCGCGCAGGCGTGGCGGGGTAATGAGTGATGGCTCCGCGGCGCGCACTTAATAACACGACCGACGCTGCGGCGATGATGGATCGCCCGCGCGGGGCGCGAGTTCGCATCTCGTCTGCACGCCCACGCGAAATCAGCATTCGTTTCCCTGCGGGGCCTTCAGGTGCAGTGGGAACGTTGAGGTAAATAGCAATCTATTTCGATAATAATATACATCTCTCTTTCATCCCGTGCGGGAGTACATGATATGATATCAACTGAAGCATTTTGTTCACAGATGTTATCTACAGAGTCAAACGTCATGATATTATATGATTTTATCACAGAAATTGGTAGTAATTTATTAATAATGGAGCTATCAACTTGGTGTCTTGCGATAAATTTAATTCTAGTGAAACAAATTTAATGCGAAACATTTCTACATTGTCTTTATCCTACCAGCTTTCGCCACCAGCGCTCTAACTCACAGCCACAAGATAACAAAGACCTTGCCAAAAGATCTGACCGAACCAATGGGACAGCGGCCTGCCACTCCGAAGAACTCTGGTTCAAATCGCTGTCCTGACATGCAGATTGCTGTTTAATATGATTTCCAAAAATTGCTCGGGTTTGTTTCTTCAAAACGACAAGGTCGAATGGGTTCCAGGTCTTTGACCCTAGTTCTTTATCCCATCTGAGGACCTCTGCATTGACCAGGCGTAAAAATGAAAGAGAAAGATTTGAATTTCAGCGGTCGCATTGTGATTGTGTGAGCAGATTAATATTCTGAGATATTAATCCCACTATTCATGTAAATTCACGCGGCCGACAAAAATAGACGAATCTCCACCAAGGAACAGTGTTCTTACACTTGATACCTGGTTCAGTTCGTGATACCGAGTATAAGCATGTCCTGTTTGTGACTTTTCGCTATCTAACATTTATATTATTTCTATAAGGGTTTTTTTTGGTCACAAGCCATTATCTCCCTTCGTATCTTACCGAAATCGATAAATGAGGTACCATTTTAAATATTAAGGTATCCGCTTTTGTCACATCGCATTTTAAGAAAACAATTTTTCCAAATTGGACCCTTAACTGGCAAAAATGTCAATAGTTCTAAAATGCAATTTTTTGTACCACAAATCATTTATCTCCCTTTATTGCTAACAGAAATCACTGAATCAAAGATTAAGATCTCCGCTTTGGTGACATCACATATTAAGAAAGGAATTTTTTGAAATTTGACCCTTAAAGGACAAAAGTATTAAAATTTCTATAATGCATTTTTGTGTCACGAGCCATTTATCTCCCTTGATATCAAACCGACATAAATAAATGAGTAATCATTTTAAAGATTAAGACCTTCGCTGTGGTCACAACATAGTTCAATAAAGCAATTTTTCGGAATTTGTCCCGTATAGGGCAAAAGTATCATTTTTCTATAACGTATTTTTTTTTTTTTTTTTTGTCATGAGCAATTTATCTTCTCTGATTCCAAACCAAAATAGATTAATGAGGAATTTGACCCTTGAAGGGCAAAAGTAATAACTGTGAAAGTCGCGCGCTTGAGATAGTTCAAATTCAAGCCCTAGATACCAGCAGCACATATCACAGGGATATTAATAAACTGATTCACTGGCGTTGATTTTTGTTACGTACCTATTACACTAAACAAATAAAAAATTGTTACAAATGAGGTGATTCATCTTTCAGACCTATTATAAACCAACAACCTTACAATTCATCGTATTCGCGAAATTTTCGCACGGGTCTCTAGTTATTAAAAATCAAGTAGTTCAATAGTCAAGGTGCTTGCTTGCAAAGTTTAGCAATGCCATCGAGGCCTGGCAATTTTAAGAGCTATGATTAATCGTATGAACACGCTTCGAGGTTCAGATTCCAAGTTAGGTACCACCACGACAGAGGCGCAATGAGCGGCAAATCGAATATCTGTCAGCAGGACGTAGGAACTTGCTTTTGCAGTGTGAATAAGGCGAGAAGGCAGCGTGTACCTCGTTCCCGTTGTGATGTTATGTGGGTCGCGACGTCAGATAGCATCTCCCCGCTGCCCCGGGCTGGACTCTACTCACCTGGGCTGGTCGGCCCCGCAACGCATTCCGGGCTCACAGGTAACAACAAAAAATAACGTCAAACCACTCACATGTATGACGAATCACGCCGAACATCCGGAATGTAAAAAAATTTCGTTAGGATGCAGATAGTTTATTACTCAGAATGGAAAATCAGCACGAAATTACAACCATTTTTGGAAGCAATTTTCCACAGGGCAATAGAATTTCTGCCTAGTGATACTTGTACCACTGACTGAGAACATCTTATTTAAATAATTCGGCTTTTTTGCTAATTGCTTCATGCCTAGTCGACGTCGAGTTCATTAGAAGCGGAAATGGACTGGAGTCGAGTAATGGGATCTAATTGGCCCATGGTCTTTTGAAGAAACCATCTCGGTACTTGCCGGGAGTGATTTCGGGAAGCAATGGAAAACCGTAATCTGACAAAAATTCTTCTCGAGTATTCAGCCGGATAAGTTCTTCTGTCCACAACGTTTCAGCAGCTACCTCCACTGCCTTCATTAGGTGAGATGTCACAATGAAGCTACCACTACGACAACACAGCACCGACTGGGAATGCCTCGAAATCTTGGCTCATGTAAGTACCAAGCGTAAGCTGGATGACCGTACGGGAATTCGAACCCGCGTCCTCCAGAATGATAATCCAGAGAGTTAAATAATTCGAACCCACTAGAAGATTTCTGACCATATTAGTTTTCAGAGTGCATAAGGGACACAGTTGCAAGTACACTTAACTAAAAAAAAACATATTGTTTTTAATTTCTTTCAACCCGTATAGCACGACTGACTTAACCCGCTAGGTCGCAGGCTTTGTGTTGATCTTTTGTGATTCCATTTCCTCTCACACGGCTTTTCTCCCACTGACTTCAATTATATTACTTCCAAGTCGGTTGCTGATAATGATCGTAACGTATAGGTTTACATTCTTGCATTCAGTAGCATCATTCACGTCATCCGTAAACCATAACTGTCAGTTTTAATAATCCAGATCATTAGGAAAATCAGTAGGATATTAATCTATTACATTATAGAACTAGTCGTTCCGTATTCTTATAATCTTTGTTGATTTCTATATACACTAAATAACGTTTTTTTTTTTTTTTGCTGTCATCAGTCTTTCGACTGGCTTGATGCAATCCTCCATCGCTTCCTAACTTGTGCTAACCTCTACATCTCTACATATCCCTTACAACCCACGTCCTCAATTATCTGCTTCATATATTCTAATCTCTGTTTTCCTCTCCAGTTCTAAACTTCGACCGTTCCCTCCACCAGCAAATTAACCAATCCAGCATGTCTCAGAATATGACCTACCAGCCTGTCTCTTCTTTCTGCAAGCTTCTTCCACAAACTTCTTTCCTCACCCATCATTTCCAAAACTCGTTCATTTCTTACTTTGTCTGTCCACTTAATTATCAGCATTCTTCTGTAGCACCACATTTCAAAAGCTTCAATTTTCCTTTTTTTCCCGTGTTCCTAAGGTCCATGTTTCGCTACCGTAAGGCTCTTTTTGCTAGTGCTATTCTGCTTTTAACATCGTTCCTGCTACGGCCATCGGTTGTAATTTTACTTCCCAAATAACAGAATTTACTTATTTTCAAATTGCATCCGATACAATTTTTATATTTAATCTGCTAGTAATTGTATAATTTCATCACTTTAGTATTGCTTTGATTTATATTCAGGCCAAAATCTTCCTTCAGTATTTTGTTCTTGCAATTCAGTAATTTCTTAATATCCTCAGCCCTTTCTGCTAACAAGACAATGTCATCAGCAAATCGTAGCATACTGATTTTTTCTCCCTGAACACTTATGCCAGATGGAAATTTTTCTTTTAATTTCTTTATTGCTTCTCTCTACATACAAGTTGAATATTAACGGGGATAGACTACAACCTTGTCTCACACCCTTTTTAACTGATGCTTGTTTCTCATAATTCCCTACTTTTATTACAGCCACTTGATTCTTATATACTTTATAAAGTATTCTTCTATCTCGATACTTAAGACCTGACTTCTTTAAAATTTTGAACATCTTGTCCCACTTAACATTATCAAAAGCTTTTTCTAAATCAACAAATGCCATAAAAGTATCTTTGTTTTTCTTGATCCGGCCTTCAAGTATTAATCTTAAAGCCAGAATTGCTTCCCTTGTAGCGCGATTTTTCCTAAATCAAAACTTATCTTCACCTACTATGTCTTCTACTACCCTTTCCATTCTTCTGTACATTATTCTTATCAGTAATTTGGAAGAATGTGATGTTAGACTAATGGTGCCATAATTGTCACATTTGTCGCCTTGTGCTTTCTTCGGAAGTGTGAAGATGATATTTTTATTAAAATCAGTAGGAATTTCTCCTGTTTCATAACTTTTTGATATCAGGTTGAATAATCTTTCGATTCCTTCTTCTCCTAGGGATTTAAGAAGTTCTGCAGGGATCTCATCAATTCCAACTGCCTTATTTGCTTTCAAGTCATTCAGAGCTTTATTAAATTCTGTCCTGAGAACAGGATCTCCTAAGTCTTCAATGCTGACATCACCCTCCTTTTCTATTACGCTATTGTTCAAGTCGTCCCCATCATGCAATTTCTCAATATATTGCTTCCATCGGTTGGCTCTATCGTCTGAGCTTAAAAGAGGTTTCCCATCGGCGGCTTTAATGTTTACACCACTTTTCTTCATTTCTCAAAAATTCTCATTGATCTTCCTATATGCAACATCTACTTTACCTACGACCATTTCCTTTTCTACTTCTTCACACTTTTCTTGTAGCCATTTTACTTTTTTGCATTTCCTGTTTATTTGATTTCTAAGTTGCCTGTATTGCTCTCTTCCTGCTTTATCCTGAGCATTTTTGTACCTTCTCTTCTGATCCATCAGTTCCAAAATTTCTTTTGGGGTCCATGGTTTTCTGGCAGCTTGCTCCCTAAGGCCTAATGTTTCTTTACCAGCTTTCATTATATCGGTCTTTAATGCACTCCATTCGTCCTCGGTTGAGCTCCTTTCAGAGTTATTCCTTAGACCTAAGTCTACCATTTCTGCAAATTTTTCTCTCTTACTAGATTGTTTCAGCAATATAGCGACTGAAACATAAACAAATACCACAAAACTGCACCTTTAGCAGTTAAATGTACACAGATTGATAATAGTACCTTGTGAAAAATTAATAATACTGCTTATTTAACAATCTATAATATTTCATAAAAATGAAAAACATTACGATAACAGAATTCAAACTCCTGATTATAATCTTAAAATATTCTCTCATATAAAAGAATGGATTAGTAAACTCTAGCACTTTATTTGTAAATGGAGCTATCAGTATGCCTTTGAAAGAAGAGAAACTTTATTAAATAATATTATGACCTCATTTATTCAAGTCTGAATCTCGTCAAATTGGTTATGTAATTGTACTGCTTACCGCAGTCATGGACAATATTTTAAAACTGTTTATATTTATTCCTTCTTACCTAATAAGCGCTAACAAATATTTATGTGAAAATCTTCTTCCAATTCTTTAAAAAAATTGGACAACGGTGAATACATGTGTAATTGATTCATTATTCTAATTACTTTCTTTTGAGAATTTAGAACCTGATAAATTAAAATGATATTTTATATTATTATTAATCCTTAATTAATAACTATGTGCAAAAAAAGGAGAATCGTGTTGCTTTCGCAGATAAAATATACGCATCATCAAAAATTGTTTACCAACTATATGATTACAAAACGTCCTGAGAAGGCTGCAACGGAATGAAGCTTCTGTGTCTATTGCGAGTAACGATTTATATTTTTTTCAGCAATGATTTCTTACTTCAAGCTTTTAAGACATACCAGGGCTTAATTTCAATGATAAATCGTATCACTGCGTGTTGGGAAAACCCAAATCTTCACCTACTCGTAAGAAGTCGGTATTGTCATGTGACATTACGCCACATTATGCATAAATGCGGTTCGGGGTCGTTAAACATAATCAGAAAAAGCAAAACATTAAAACTGATTCCTATGGATCACCCATCCTCATCTGCCTGAACACCAGTTTCTTACAACTTACCTCAACAGATTAAGTACTGAAGAATAGCTCGAAAAAAATAACACAGTTTGAATAACACAATTATGTGATGAACACGATAAGATGCCTCACTCATATCATATGCAGTAGCTTGAGTTGGTATATTGGTTTTCTATGGTTTCCCCAAATCACTCCTGGCGAAAGCCGGGTTGCTTTCTTCAACAGGCCATGGCCAAATTCCTTCCTGTTCCTTGTCCTCAATACCATCCCGCCTCTAATGACCTCGACGTCGACAAGGCGTAAATTAAAAAGTCTTCACTGACTGTAAACCACCTTCTCAAGAACCTTTATGTTTATAGACACGTTATTCGTAGATAAATTTCTCTCCTCTTATCATAAGATCCAGTGCAGAACGTTCACTCTGTATGTTTATGCATTCCGGTTTTTGTTGAAAAAGTTATTAGGCCTCACGATTTTGGAAGATTGAAAAATTCTTGATTTTGCTCAGTACTTTATTAAAAACCAGTAAACTAGTAAATTTTACTTTATTTTCTTTCGTTGTAGCCAGCTTCTTGCAGTAGGAATTTTGTTTGTATTTTTTAATTATGTACTGTGACTTGTTACAGAGCTTCTCGTCTCTCATTAAATAAGTCCGTTACTACTAGAAAATAAGACGAATTTGTACGTAATCTTCAGACTAAAAATGTATGGAAGTCTCCGCGATCAAAGTGCTGGGGAAAGATTTGTGAGCGCAGTGCACTTACCATAAAGGCTGGTGACACAGCGGACGTGTATCTGATAAGAAGCTAACGGTGCAGCGCCCATTAAGATGCGGTACGCTGAACAGCTGAACGAGGTGCGAATGCAATCGCGGCATCTCACGCATCAAGTGTCCAAGCCGCCATCTGATACGCCGCACCCCGTCACACACAATTTACTCCCGGCGGCACACATCAAAGACTCAGCACGTTCCTCGTCACCTGCATCGATACGTGATGGCTTATACAGTCAGTAAGCACAGCCCATGACATGTAGTGCCGTATGAACAGAAATTCAGAGTATGTTCTGAGTTTGTTGCTGGATATCAGTTTGGTATTTTGCTTCTTCTTCTTCTTTCAATTTCCAAGCCGATCGTGGTGGGTGAACGGTAAACGTTTTGGCCTCGCATTCGGGAGGACGAGGGTTCGAATCCCCGTCCGGGCATCCAGATTTGGGTTTTCCATGGTTTCCCCAAATCACTTCAGGCGACTGCTGGGATGCAGTCCTTTCTTGCCTCTAATGACCTCGACGTCGACAAGGCGTAAGGCCGTAAGGAAAAGAAATCAATTATCAATCCAAAGATTGCTTTAAAGCAATTCTTAACTAAGCCACTTCTCTGCCGTCCTTTTTAATTCTGCATAGCTGTTGCATTTCACGTTATTAATAATTTGGTTCATATAGCCTAATCTTCCTAATCCTCTGGAATTTGTTCCTTGTATCTTTCCTTCCGTAAACAACTTAAGCAAACCATTGTGATGTAAAACATCGCCTATCACTTTGTTTCTTCTTTTCTTTAAGTCCTTCCGGAATCTTCGTTCCTCAGAAACTGATCTGAATACTTCATCATTAGTGATATAATGCATGCAGCTTGTCTTCAGCATTTGTCTGTAACACATGACCTCAAATCTCTCCTGTCATACTTTCCGTCATTATTTTACTTAAGTATGTTGTAATAACAAGTTAAACAACTGTTTAAAATTTAAGGATTTTCCTAGCAGCGTAACGGAGTATGGTGGGTGAGCGGTTAACTTTATCGGGACAACGTTTTTTCGATTCTCGGATCAGCTATACAGATTTCGTTTTTCTACGGTTTCTTGTAAATCACTCCGGTGTATGCAGAGATGGTTCTTTCAGGAAAGGTTATGGAAAATTTTCTACCATTTCCTTTGCCCCAATTCTCTGTCGACCTTACAGACGTCGACATCGACGAGCCGCAGTCTTCCCTAATGTATGGTCGAACGTTTATGAACGGAGATAAAAAGACCGGTTGTTATATGTACTCACGGTAATAAGAGTCATGTTAGACATAATATGGTGTAACAGAATTCTGTTTCTAATACCGAAATCGGGGGGTAATTGTTTGCACAGAAAGACATTCTTAGTAAACTTGTAAACTTTTCCCGTGATTTCAGTAAAGCTGTGTGAGGCAGAGACCGTGGGAGCGCCACCCCCGTCCACCCCATTCAAATCGAATCGCATCATTCCGAGTCAATGACTACAGCCAGTCGGCCTATTCAATTAGCCCTAACGGCTATCCCTGAATTATTCATGGCGACCCGTCGGCAGCCGCTCCGTCCCGCGCGTCGCAGCCTCCGCCTCCGCCAGTTTGCAAGCATTTTGCACTGTAAATGTCTCCGACAAATTGCAAACAATTCATCACACACTGAATATGGTCGCCTCGATCCCACGTGTTAACAGTCTCGAGGATCTCATTCTTAACAAACCAGCTACTGATTGCGGCTACATTACTGACTTAAAAAGCCTTGTGTATACTCAACTTCCAGTGTTAACTATAATGACGTAACATCCCATGTTAATTGCTGCAATAGATTTCAATTTCCAAAGACTCGACATAATTGCTACCTTGTACGCAGGTCCCCAAAAATTATTGTTTAACATATCGAAGGTTGACAATCACTTTGTCTCCTTCCTTTCTTTGTCCCGAAGAATAGGTAATTTCTCAGCACCGAATGTGCAGGTGGGTGATAACTCTCTGGCCTCTCAGGAAGACGCGTGTTCGAACCCCATCCCGCCATCCAGATTTCAGTTTTCTACGGTTTCACTAAATCACTCCAGGCAAATGGTTCCTTAAAAAGGTCACGACCGAATTCCTTCGCACTCCTTGTTCCCAGTCATTGCCCATAACAAACACATTTTATCAGTTTCTTTTAGTTACCAAATTCTAAGAAGACAACTCTTTTAAGAATTGAATGGTTCTAAAGATAGAAAGTTGTCATGTTTTTGTAGATAACATCGTTCTATTTCCTTTGGTACGACATTGAAAAAACAAGCTCCAGGAAATGATAGGTATTTATCTAAAAACCTACTTAACGATATAACTCAAATAAAAAAATCAGTTTAAAATAAATAAGATCTTGATAAATAAGTAATTTCGTGGAAAAATGGCCTCCAGACAGTAACCTTTTTTTTTTTTTTTTTGGCTTGAGTCAATCCTCCATCGCTTCCTATCTTGTGCTAACCTCTTCATCTCTACATATCCCCCACAACCCATGTCCTCAATTATCTGCTTCATATATTCTAATCTCTGTTTTCCTCTACAGTTCTTACCTTCAACTGTTCCCTCCACCAGCAAATTAACCAATCCAGAATGTATCCAAATATGACCCACCAGCCTGTCTCTTCTTTCTGTAAGCTTCTTCCACAAACTTGTTTCCTCACCCATCATTTCGAAAACTCGTTCATTTCTTACTTTGTCCGTCCACTTAATTTTCAGCATTCTTCTGTAGCACAACATTTCAAATGCTTCAAGTTTCTTTCTTTCTGGTATTCCTAAAATCCATGTTTCGCTACCATAAGTGCTGTGCTCCACACAAAGAGTTTTAAAAAGTTCTTTCTAATTCCTAGATCAATATTTGAAACTAAACGGTTTCTCATTTTCATGAAGGCTCTTTTTGCTAGTGCTATTCTGCTCTTAACATCATTCCTACTTCGGCCATCGGTTGTAATTTTACATCCCAAGTAACAGAATTCACTTACTTCTCCTATTGCATCCGATCCTATTTTTATATTTAACCTACTAGTATTGGTATCATTTCTGCTACATTTCATTACTTTAGTCTTGCTTTGATTTATATTCAGTCCAAAATCTTCCCTCAGTATTTTGTTCATGCCATTCAGTAACGTCTCAATATCCTCAGCCCACTCTGCGAACAAGACAATGTCATCAGCAAATCGTAGCATACTAATTTTTTCTCCCTGAACTCTTATGCCATAGGGAAATTTTTCTTTTACTTTCTTTATTGCTTCTTCTACATTCAAGTTAAATATTAACGGGGATAGACTACAACCTTGTCTCACACCCTTTTTAACTGATGCATGTCTCTCATGATTCTCTACTTTTATTATAGCCTCTTGATTCTTATATAGTTTGTAGAGTATTATTCTATCTCGATACTTTAGACCTGACTTCTTTAAAATTTAGAATTTCTTGTCCCACCTAACATTATCAAAAGCTTTTTCTAAATCAACAAATGCCATAAAAGTATCTTTGTTTTTCTTGATCCGCCCTTCAAGTATTAATCTTATACCCAGAATTGCTTGCCTTGTAGCGCGATGTTTCCTAAACCCAAACTGATCTTCACCTACTATTTCTTCTACTACCCTATTTTGAAGCATGTGATGTTAGACTAATGATGCGACAATTCTCACATTTGTCCGCTTGTGCTTTCTTCGGAAGTGTGAGGATGATAGTTTTATTAAAACCGGTTGGAATTTCTCCTGTTTCATAACTTTTTGATATCAGCTTGAATAATCTTTCGATTCCATCCTCTCCTAGAGATTTCAGAAGTTCTGCAGGGATCTCATCAATTCCAACTGCCTTATTTGCTTTCGAGTCATTCAGAGCTTTATTAAATTCTGTCCTTAAAACAGGATCTTCTAAGTCATCAATGGCGACATCGCCTTTCTTTTCCATTACACTATTGTTCAAGTCGTCTCCATCATACAGTTTCTCAATGAATTCCTTCCATCGGTTAGCTCTATCGTCTGAGCTTAAAAGAGGTTTCCCATCAGCAGGTTTAATGTTCACACTTCTTTTCTTCATTTCTCCAAAGTTCTGTTTGATATTTATATATGCAACATCTACTTTACCTACGACCATTTCCTTTTCTACTTCTTCACACTTTTCTTGTAGCCATTTTTCTTTTTCTTGTTTGCATTTCCTATTTATTTGATTTCTAAATTGCCTGTATTGCTCTCTTCCTGAGCATTTTTGTACCCTCTCCTCTGATCCATCAGCTCCAAAATTTCTTCTGTAATCCAAGGTTTTTGGGCAGCTTGTTCCCTAAAGCCTAATGTTTCTTTACTATCTATCATTATTTCGGTCTTAAATTCATTCAATTTGTCCTTGGTTGAGCTCCTTTCAAAGTTACTTCTTAGACGTAAGTCTACCATTTCTGAAAAATTTTCTATCCTGCTAGATTGTTTCAGTTTATTCAGTTCCAGTCTGTTCTGCTTATACTGCTTCCTTATTTAGGGCAATTAATAATAATAAATACTAATCTTACACTAATAACAAACATTAACTTTCATTCATCTCGCAACATTATCTGAGATACTCTACGCAAAAGCTATGTGCAGTAGTAATGAACTATGACAAAGCGAAAGTAACTCCTTGAAATGCTTAAACTTTAATACGGCAATCGTATTCTGTAGCCGATTTGTTCTTACCGTTAGCAAATCAAGCGCAATATCTATATTGTACAATGAATTCCTCTGCAGCCGATTATGCATTCATTGTTGCTACCATCCAGTTCTAACACTTTTACGTTAAATTGTGACGGGGAAAAAATCTAAACTAATTTTATTTCTTTCTTCTCGCATTCCTTACACGTAGATGCAAAAGTACTCCTCTGATTTCTGCTATAAATTTGCATTATATAATGTTTTCCATTCAATTTCTTCTTCGACTCCGTATGCCTGTGTAAATTTTGTGCAAACGCCAAATAAGAAAGCTTGCTCAATTTAGTTCTTATTTATTTACAATTCACTGGACTATCTGATGTTCGTTCTCCCCCTCCCCCCCTCCAACCTTCCCCCACTCACTACATTATTCTAACAGAGAAGCACAAGTTTTAAGTAAATTGCAATATTTTGGCTATTCAAAATGTTTTGAATTAAGTCTACAGCTACACCTTTAATAGTGTAATCCAGTGCAAAGTTATCTGATTTTTCCGCTTAGGGATGCTAAATGCAAGGGGTCGGCAGATTCTATCAGGCTCGCCACATAAAATTTCTTGTATCACTGAGACTATGCAAACTTTACAGAAAGTTTCTTTTTTTTCTTCTTTGCGATAACGCCTTCTGGGACCACGTTTCAATTTCAATTCATCATCCTTTGTTGTTGTTTTTTCCTCCGTTCAATCAGATATTCCTTCATCACTTCATTTTGTTTCTTCCTTCTCTCCTCAGAACACTTCGGAGAAGATTTCTTCTCTCTTCTGCATAGGAATCCTTCAAAAGTTAATACCTTCTTTCTAAAGATCTCTCTTTCCTCTTCTCTTATCTTCTTTCACAATCTCTTGAATCCAGCTGGTTGTTGATTTTTTTTCTCTACAAAGGTAATTTGATATCTTTTTCATTAGTCTGTTATAATTCACTCTGTAGATACGTAAAAAAAAAGATTTTTATCATGAGTCTTCTTTCTAGTAATTCCATTTCATCCAATCTATAGTTCACCTCAAGGCACTCACTCGCATATAGACATTCTGGTTCCACGACCGAGTGGTAATGCCTTATTTTAAGACTTTTAGACAAGCACTTATTGTTATAATTTTTTTTAGTGACACCATACGCTCTTTTCATCCCGTCTATCCTTTCTTCTATGGCGGATTTACCTAATCCATTTTCTTGAATTATTTCACCCAGATATTTAAAGTTCTTTACTTTCTCTATTCATCCAACATCTCTCGTTAAAAATTTTGGAGCGTTTTTAATGTGGGTAATAAATTTAGTTTTCTGCCAATATTCTAAATTGCCTTTGCTTCCAAGAAATTGATCTGCGTTTTGGTCTTTCTATTATAATTATTACTTTTTAATCATTATAATTATTTATTGATCCTTTATTAAACTAGAAACTTTTCAAACGTCACTGTCTGAAACATTAAAATCGTTAACTGGTGGGGATTATAAGATGCTATTCTGTCACGGAAATGGTGATGGATGCCATTGATGTCAAATATTCAAATATCAAAATCGAGTAAAATAGCATCCAGATACCACATAAAAATTAGATTAAGTAAGAAGTGGCTCAACTTCTCGGTTAAAATTCTTAACTTACAGGAGTCAAAATTTGTCGGATATATTGGAAAGAACCAAAAAAATTAATTTGAGTTAGAGTTCCTAATTTAGGACTACATTATGAAGGAAAATAAACATAATGAATTTAGAAGATACATTCGTTAGCAAAAAAAGACACAATGACCACGAAATATCAATCACTTGCTACATGAATACTGCAAAACAGACACTCTCAACCCACATTGAATTAGGGGAAACTTTT
Organism: Vandiemenella viatica; assembly: GCA_031002005.1. Taxonomy (NCBI): domain Eukaryota; kingdom Metazoa; phylum Arthropoda; class Insecta; order Orthoptera; family Morabidae; genus Vandiemenella; species Vandiemenella viatica. Next base: position 97,082,322 of record JARYHS010013630.1, on the reverse strand, counting down.
AGACAGTGGCGTTGGTTACAAATTTGTAGGAAACTATAGAGCACTAATACCTCGTGAAAGCACTATTTCGGTTGCTAACGACATGCCCCAGTGGGAAAGTATGCAACGTCATAGTCTTCTTTTGAAGATGATGTACAGAAATAATTTGTAATTGTTGTATGCCATTTCTTAGGCAGTTGCTTATTAAAATAATAAATTATCATTTATTAGAGCTCCAACGGAATCTATGAAATTCTTAATTAAATATTCCACTTACTTTTTTCGGGGATCGCACTGCTTTAATTGATGGTTCAGTACCATCGTTTCGGCGCCCAACCAGGTGCCTTCATCAGGGTTTTCAGACTCGAAATGGTGTGGTTTTCACACAACTCTGTCGCTGAGCTAACTAAATTAAACGGCTCAGCGATGATAATGAGCTTTGCAAAGGCAGAAGTAATTGACCGCCTTCTACCATTCGTCATGTGCAACATTCGACGAAAATACCGCGAAACACGTCTGAAAATATACAGATATTTCAATAGTTGAGTTATTAGATATAAAGAGTTAGGATTTATGACTGTAACTTGCAACGGCAAAAACCTTATAAGTGCTTAAAAGCTTAAGACGTGCTTGAGAACAGAGAAAACTATCACCCATTCCGAAAAGTCTGGTAAATGTATATTTCTTTTATCAACATCACCTGGCATGTCAATAATTTGCGATAAACTATCGTGGGTGGCACCCGTGGCTTGGTTCAGCTGTGGGTCTTGCGAAGTGTACCTTTCTGCGGGTAATAGATTAAAGGGGCGGCTGCTATGACGACAGAGCGGCCATTACCGTGACGTCACCTGTGATTAACGCGTGATAAATCCCCGAGCCGCCGACCGCGGCGCCACGCGACGCAGACACGTAAATCTAGAGCGCCTCGGACAGCGCACACATCACGATCAGCAACAGTGAACTAAAAACTCGACGGTGACGAACAACTGAGCTGCTACCCGGTCCTACAAGTTCGAAGAGTCCGCCGTTTCCCTTTTCCCAGAGATTCACTGAAACACAAATCTTCTGGTACGATCGGACTTGCCATCCGTGAGAACTCAAATTCGGTTTCCTCCCAGTCAATCAAATTTAGGTTTTCCTTTGTTTCTCTAAATTTTGCAGGTGAACGCCGTCATTGTTGAGGCCTACGTTAGCATAATTATGTTTTGCTTATGAATTAATTAATAATGCTTGAGAGTTGCTGCAGAAAAAGAAAACATGCATTTTAAGGATCTTCTTCTTATAATCCCATGCCCGAGTCCGGGCATAGGCGACTACCATGGAGGGCATACTCCTACACAGGAACTATCTTTGGAAGATTAGTTGGATCGGTTTCTCGTTGGTTTCGTGTGTGTTGTTGCAAGCGTGGGTAGTTGCGATAGAATGTGTTTGGTGTAGAGTGCTCTTGGTGTTGTATGAAACCAGAAGTGAAGAAAGAAGAGGAGGACACCTGGTGCCGGTCCATTCTGGCCTACTCTTCCGAAAGACACATAATGGCTTCCATGATTAATGTCCCCATCCGACGGTCGAATCACCCTCAACAGTGCCTTTGATGTGTGGGATCTAATACAGGAGTTGGCGGCGCACAATATGGTGATGAGGAATTGTGTACCGCCACTTCACCTACACTTCCGGTCTGTTGATGAAAATTTATTCCACCACCAGGTCTCGACAAGCTAATCAATCCTTTGTTAATGCCGGACACCATCACGGTGCCGCTACCAGTTTATTAGGGAGCATTAGCATTAGGCTTTAAGTTATTGATTTTGAGCAAAAACGTGTCCTGAAAGAAATTTCTGTTTCCCTGTTTTTTTAACAATCTTCTGCACTTACTTACAACGTGCTCTCGGGAATACACAAAATCCAGTTTGTAATCATCATTAATTTCAAAAGTAGCCACAGTTTGGTTGGAAAATTCACCTGACGCAACAAAGCAAATGTTGTAACATTTTCCTTACAATGAAGTTGTAAGCATGCTACTAGCTCTGTGGTTATAAGATAACCAAATGTTTAACACTATGTGCGAATCATGTCGCAGTTTGATGATAAAGAAAGGCTTTTAAACAGCCTCACTCTACTCAAGGTGACGCTGTTAGTTTATTAGAAGTGGAAATTTTGTGCAACTTTGGGACAAAATCATACGTAATAATTACACTTACTAGATATTTTCTCTTATACAAAGAGTCGAAATTGAAAAATCATTGCTTGATTCAGATGAAGGTAGAGAAACCAGCATGTCATTTTTGTCCGGAACTTGAAAGTTGGTCAGTTGTGTTCTAAAACGTACTAATGAGCTTAATAAAGACGTAAATGAGAAATTTATAACAATTTTGTTAAATTTTTTATTGTTCTTATTAACTTTAACAAGGAAACAAATATATTTCTCTACCCAATATACCTGTTCGATTCTGACGGATATAGATTTTTCTGAACCGCAGAGGTGTAAGAATCTATCGTTTTATTGGAAAATTAAATCATTGACACGTATCAATTACAGCACGGGTATATTGTGATTGAGATGTAGTATCTTTAAAGGGTGGCGACCAATTCGTGTTTTCGGGAAGAAGCTGGGCTGTATACGCACTGTAATTGACTGCATTAAGGAAATTTTGTATGGAGAAATTGAGTCGTCAGGTTCCTTCTTCGAGTGATGACCTTCACAACTCTTTACAGAGATCAGCTGTGAAGTGACAGGAAGTGCCGCGGCTGGCGGTACTTACCTCGCTGAGTTATCCCAGTCATAAAGACGAGACGCATATAACCGCCGACATCGTTAAACACCGCTCGTCACCAGGAGATTCCCTCTGCTTTGACACCGCGGCGAGCGTGCGCGTTGAGGTGTTGACGCTGCAGCACCCTGCGGAGCGTGCGTCCGCTGACGGACAGAAGCATTGTCCGCACCTAATGAAGCTGTCAGCACACAATGGACACGCGTCCCGGCTACTGTTCCTGCCCGGCGCGTTTTAAGTAGCCTTTCAGGCCTCAGCAGGAATTCGCCTCAGGCGACAGAAAACACTTCTGCAGAAGTGACATTCTGAGAGTAGCCTCGCTTACCTCACAACCAACGAACTAATGAAACTGTCTGTTTCCTAACATAAGCGCAGAAAGTTCTGTCATTCAGTGTTACTTCTTCATTCACATGATTCCTTCTTTGCTGCTACTAATTCCTCGCATAGTTATTTCATATAATACTCTTCCTGACTACGACAGTATGTAACATCTATTTCTCTCCGTAACTGCACCCTGAGGGCATCCTTTCACTAGCCATATTTTTTTCTGTTGGTAGCTCTCATCCATATTTTCTTATCTCTCCCTACACTGTTCAGTTCCCTATCTTCCCCTCACAGAGAACAGCTTCGCTAACTTTATAACTAGAGTTCGGATCTTTATGGCAACTCATATTTTTTTCCTGCCTTCTTTTTGAACTGCAATGCTGAACTCAAAACGTTTCTGATTGTATTTAAATGTATTTTAAATAGCATATAAATGTATATTCAGGCTATTCCTAGTTTTGGTCATATTGCGTTGGTATTTATGGTAAATACATCGGGGGAAAAACAAAACTAACTGTCACTAAATTGGTCAGAATTCCCTAGTCAAAAATTAAATTTATATATTATAGTCAATTTCTAAACGTTAATGTTCCGCATGTCTTTTAATCTCGACAATGCACAGCAACATGCCGGTGTCGATCCTCGTCAACCAGTGTCTCATTGTCTCCAATACTTCTGCAGTGGGTCAGCGAGTACCGCCATGTCGAAAACAAAATTTTCTGAAAGTGCAGAGTTATGCAGTTGCGTAAAGGAATTTGAAGAGGAGAATTTTAGTACAGATGAAATTCTTTTCTGCAAACGATGTGAAATTAAAGTGACTTCAACAAAACATTTTAAAATTTAATTTCCTAATGGTGCTGTGAGTGCTCGTAACAAATTATGCTGTCTACATGAAAGCGACATTACTAGATAAAATAAATGATGTATAATCAAACATGTTTTTACGTATAATAAATTTAAATGTTTGGTCATATTTTGTTATTTTAAGGTCATATTTACCCGTTTTTAAGTTAATATTTGCATGCATATTTCTGTTTATTTTTTTTTATTTATTTTTTTTTTTTTTTTTTGTCTTAAAGATCCAAACCCTACTTACTAAAATCTGGTGACTTTACCAAAAAAAGTCCGTGCCAACAGTCATATAGAATTAAAATCAGCAAAAATATAATTAAAACCTACCAATCGCCTGGAATGACGCTAGATACACGTAAATAAATTTCAATCTGAACGTTTCATTCTATTTTTTTTAAAAAAGCCATTAACTACTTTAAAATTAGTCAAATAAAAATGTAAACCTCGAAAAGCAACCACAGTTATAGTTCACACTCTTGATTGTAATGAAGAAGATATCTGTGATGGAAGAATTCATGTAAAGCAATTTTTATGTGTACCTCACATGATTTTCTACGTCATTCCTCATTTACGCAACTTACGATCACACGAACCTCATTCCAGGCTAATAAACAAATGGGCACTTCTGTCTTCTATCATTCTACTAAATAATTTTCTTTTACTTCTTTTTATCTACGAAAACTTGTGGGAATCAATGGAAAAGGAAGGATGTGGACGACAATTCCAATGGAGAATTTCCGTATGCTCTTTAATCAGTAATTTTCACATGTCGAATACACAACTACGATGAAAGCTAAAGTCAAATTGACTACTATATGAAAAAAATCTTGAATGAGTACCAATAGTTATTACGCAAGAATGAAAAAGAAGAGTAGTAGCTAACAACCTCCAAATAAATATCAAGTTTAAAGCTTGAGAACAAGATGAAAAGTAAAATCTTTCATGAAATTTGATTGAATGCCAAACAAATACCGCTATTGACCATTGATGGAAATCATAACTTCCGTTTGCCGACATTTTTTCGAATTTGTTTCTGTTCTTCGTATCTTTTAAGCAGTGGTTAATTGAAAATGATAGTTTAAAACTAAGGAGTGATGTTAAGTTTAGATGAGAAACCACCAGTGTGCCTACGAGCGCTAAGCTGACATCACATTCGACAGGAGAGGTACAATGGGACCAGGAACCCACATTCCAGCTGTTCACATTAAGATTATTAGGATTTTTTTTTTTTTTTTTTTTTTTTTTTTAAAAAAAAAAAGACTATAACGCTCTTTCGAAAAATACTTTACTGAATGAAAAGTCTACAAAATGGATAATATCATGATCGTCTGACTGAAATTAGAACTTTCCACCTATTTTAGACAAGCAATTACAATGCTAGTCGGAAAGCACGAGTAAGATGATGTATTAACCTTTCCAACTGCACGGCGTAAGAAGACTTATCAGAATGCTGCTTAGCAACCAGACTAAACAAAGCAATCAACGAATACCTTTCTGACATGAAACAGTGATCAAATCATACCACTGTTTCTTCTAGACAAAAATGAGTATGTGTTGTTGCTAAATCGATTTATTTTTCCTTTCGACTAACAAACTATATCAAATTTAGAAAAGTTTTTCTTTTTTGTCTGTGTAAAAACTTTCCCACTTACAAATTTATACATTGTGTGCCTTATTGATGTGGCTGATAAATCTGTGTCAGAAATATGAACCTTCCTTTAGGCTTATTCAATATCTTTGGTTAATTACTGCCGGTACATATTCTCTACATCAGTTCGGTAGGTTACTATTCATCCCCAATGATTTGTCGCTTAAAACAATTTTTCCATATATATCTTTAATGAATGCGTGATAAATAAATTTTCCAATAGCTGTTAGTCTAACAAAATACAGACTAGCAAACAAATATCACTATTTGCATGGTTCCAGCCGGAGTGAAGTTTGCCATGTATTAGCTTTGTAATTTTTATCTTAAACTAAATATCAGAGATTTGTTACGCTTTTTGGGGTTTTGATTTGTATCTAACGGTTTTATTAAGGTTTCTCGTGTATTCTAACCAACTAATTTCAGAAAACTTACGAAATAAATAAGCAAATCATAAAAAATAATAATAAAAAAACAATATTAAGAGAATCCAAAGGGTGGAGTTTTTTTATATTGTAGCGTTATCTTTGGTTGGTATCTCATAACGGAGTGTTCATTTGAGATGCAGTGTGATCTGTGATGGCTGTATGTTATCGGTGCGAAAGAACTATCATTTCTTCCCCGGACATGCAGAGTCATCAATTATACCGTAGATTTTAAACTAGACTAGAAGTTTTCAAACTACGAATACCCCGTGAAAATTGATTCTCTAGTTTTTGCTTGGTAGATTTTCCATGTATTTTAAAATAATCCTGAAGATTTTACTTATGCCAAAGCCTTCGTAAGTTACTGTATTTTTTAAAATTTTACCCATCTGGACGATTTATAAGCAGTACTTAAATTACAGAAATTCAGATAAGAGTTTACGTGCTCAAATGAACCTAGTATTGAGGTTGCGTAGTTTTCGATTATATCTGAAATTATTTAACTGCAGTGTTATTGCCGATCTATAGGCGACATTCTAGCAGCAGTATTTTCTTGGTTTCGAGGAACGATGCGTTGGCAGAGGTTGACGGGAAATGGCCCCAAGCACAGAGGAAGAGTCAGACATTTACATATGTGTAGTCGGTTCAAAAGACGATTGGAAATCGATGCTCGAATTCGTAGGCTCTCATGCTGCAGAACTACTTCCACGAAAGATGAGAAACAGAAGAGCAGATCATTCGTCAAACATCACTATTTTCGGCAAAATTTGTGAAAAAAGTTGTAAACATTTACGATACTCCGATATTCGTTCAGAGCGAACAGTTTTTTTCTTTCATATATATAATACCTGAGTAGGATCTGTGCAAGAAATGCCTGATTTTCCATCGTACCAATATTAATTGTTCAAACCTACTTTAACTACTTGAAAACAGTAAACATTTCGACTACAAGAGATAGTTAAAGTTAGTTAATTTTCACCAATCAATATTGATTAACTAGTTAATATTAGTAACCATAATTATTATACTGTTACCGGGAATGAGACTGTGCTCAAAGTTTCAAGTCAAAGAAACATCAGTGGCAACATTCTCAACATACAGGTAAAATAGGCGGTTTGGTAGGTCAGTGCTTAAAGTGCTGCCCCCAACATTCGGGGACCTGGGTTGAAATTCAGGTGAGGCGTTGAAACTACAGTAAGCGAGGTAAAATTCCATAAAAGTCCAATGTGGCCACTACCAGAAACGAGAACAATATCTACTCGGTAATCGGATTCACGATTTCCAGGATGTCCGGTATTACTGCTGCAACAATTACCCTCGTTATCAGTTCACCAGTGTTAGTCAACAATGGCTGAAATAATAATAAACCTTAGTCGCTCGGGGAAAAAGGGGTATGTTTCAACTTGATATGACATCGTGAAGTGATAAATATACGATAATTTTTCGTCGAACGTGATTCACGCAAAAACTACTGGTCGGATTGTAATGAGATTTCAATTAATTTACAGTCCGTAGTTCCGTAGTAAAATACCGAATGTATCATTTTGATGAAATAAGGGGAAGCTGAGAAATTTAAGATAATTTTTGGTTGAGCGTAACTCTCACAACAACCACTGGACATATTTTGATGCGGTTTCAGTTAATATACATCCCGCGCTCCTATAAAATGTTCCTATGTTCTATTTTGGTGTGAGATCGAAAAGGTGAGAAATTAAGATAATAGTATCTACAAATTAGTAATCATTTAAAGGTAAGTTACTTCGTGCAGGCCAAATGTTCATTGTGTTTTCAGCGTACGACCGTCATGGTACTATTGTGAAAAACGAAGTTATAGTTTGTTGTGTAAACCCTTCATTCGATGTGTGAGCGGTAGCGCTCTGGCCTCGCATTCGGAAGGGCGCTGGTTCGAATCCCCGTCCGGCCTTCCTGATTTGGGTTTTCCATGGTTTCCCCAAATCACACTACGTGAATGCCGGAATGGTTCCTTTAAAAAGGCATTGACCGAATTCCTTCTCGTTTCTCTCCCCAGTCATTTCCCACCTCTAATAACACCGAAGTCGACGAGGCGTAAAACTATAAACAAAAAACCTTCATTCAAAAAGAATTTCCGTGCAGTGAACCACTTGGACTGTTGACCACGTAGGCTTGATGATGTTATCTTGGGAGTGAAGCCTGTACACTGACAATCCACTCACATGATGTTGCGTCAACAGCTGGTGGTAAATATAGAGAACGAACACTATATAGATTCAAGGTATAAAGAATCTGTTTCGTCGAAAATTCATCCCTGCATTATGCTTGACCTACCGCAGGGTTTCTTCTAGAAGTTTTAAGATCATACTTTGAACTATTTTGTTAAACTGTTTCTAAATCTGAGAAATAAAGCTTACTGGACGATAGTTGCTAAGGTAACATTTTATAAATTTTTTATTGAGTAAGTTTTTATATGATGTGATGCACTGAGATTTTAGAATAGTTTCTCAGATAAATGAAACAGCAATGGATGGAAAAATACTTCTTTGTGGGCCACTTATTATTGTATGTTATATGTTCCCATGAGGGTCTAAGCTACTGAAGTAGTTCATTCCTCTTGCGTGAATTATTGGGTTTCTCCGTCACTTACCCCAGTATTCTCCGCACTAGCACCTCAATTGCTGTACAGGTTATAGAAGAAAAACGCGCCTGTTTATAAAATGTCAGATCTTACTGTCTAGGTATAACGCCAACATCGCGTGAAAACTAACAAACTCTTTTCAGTAAATGTAATACGCATTGACCACTGCAGATATTTTATCTAGTACTTATCTGACTATACCGGTTTTATTTTGACTTTGGTAATTTATTACACCTTTTCTCCAAGTTATGAATGTGGTTAGGATCAATCTTGTTGTTTTTGTAGTCAGCTCTCTTCGCCTCTAAATAATAATATCTTTGATGTCTCCAGTAAGGGCGAATAACTGCCAGAGAAATAGTTTTCTTCGTAGTAAATATAGTTTGGCTTTAAATTGATCTGAATCAAACAAGATAAATTAACCTTGTTTCACGAACATATAAAAACATTAATGTAAATAATTGAAAAGTTTAATGATCTTGACTCCACTCTTTCGTAAGAAGACAGTTTTGGAAACAGATTGCTTCTTATTATATTTATTAGGATTATTATTCAATATTTAACTAAGGTAGACGCCGCTTTAATTCCTTGAGATTGTGCCAGTATTACGATCAGAATAAATATATACACTCCGAAATTTTCTATTAGAAAGCAATATGGAATTTATTGTAATTTCATTTTCAAGAATATATTTTATAGTTTCATCATATAAACATTAAAACGAGGATGTATTCTTCAAAAAATATAATTACTAAACTAATAGAAAAATTATGTGTTAAGTAATGGAAACTGTAATAAGGAAAGAAAGGTACCGAACGTAAAGAGCTAGATACTGTTCTTGATGTGTTCAGTTGTTGCATAGCTTACGGTAAAAGCTACTACTGCTTACTGCGTATATACTATATCATACTACCTTCACCGGATGTGGTGTTCAGATAAATCCATTAGATGGCGGAAGATGACAGCTTACCGGCTGAAACAAACAAAGAGACGCTATGGAATGTATGACCAGCTAGAAATATCCTGAAACATGTCAAACAGATACATAAGATTTAGCAGGTTAGTTACTAAGTGCAATACTGGCAGTCTATCAGATTGCATTACT
>JARYHS010013630.1:96955998-97071613 GCA_031002005.1 Vandiemenella viatica | reverse complement strand
TATCGGGATTTTACGTAACTGATAACCAGGAATAGATCAATTGCGCAGTAAATTTCCTGTAATCAGGCAATTACTTTCCGTTTTACTTTCTTCAAATATCTGCTAACAATCAGAAAATTTCGTTTGTGGCAGACTAAAAAGGATACGACGCAATGAAATCTAAAAATATTTTCAGGAAAGTATTTTAAAAATATTATTTAATATCGATGACTGTAATAAATTTCGATACATGAGAACCACATATTCTATACAAGCAGATGGGCACTTGACTTGGAGAAGACAACTTAAGTGGTTAACGGACAGATGGGGACACTAACGCAACTTCAGTGAATTAGAGGACCACTCGCTTAGCACACGCCATTTTAAATAACGTTTTAGCACTTTCGTAAGCGATTTTCTTCTTTTTTTATTGTCTTTTCCATCATTTTTCACGCAATGACACTCCCAAATAGTTTCAGCCAAAATGATGAACTGACGTCACTGTTTGATTGCTTTGTGCGGTTCAGAAGTGTCGTTTATGTGTCGCATATGATTTGAATACATAATACAGTGCTCAGTTATTAAAGAAAACATCTGCGGCGAAAGAATCGAATTAATTGTTCTCATTAGATACATACATTACTAACGATAATTAGGAAATGACCTTGAAACTGAAAAGAAAAACATAAAACCATCTGGCCACGAACAATAGCTATCGCGCCAGAAATAGTGAATGTTTGTTAGAAGACACCGAAACAATAAAAAAAGGTTAAAATTTTTAAAATATAATGCTACACTGTTCTTTCCCTTTGTGATCAAAATCACTGAAGAAGTTTTCTGAAACAAATTAAGATTTAATTTTTCTAAGATAACATTTGTTCTCTTCGTTAACAAGGAGTTCAACTTTGTTTGAAGCACTTCAAGAAGAAAATCGGCGAATTTTATTTGTCAGTGTAACTGACATAATACGGGGTAACTTTCAGAAATTATACTGGACTTCACAAATGTCGTTAACTATCATCAAGATTGAGTAATGAATTACTTAACAACCGTTGAAACCATCAAATTATTTAAACTTTTAACATCGAATTTTTCTCTTTAACGTAACTATGATCTCCAAGGTATCGAAGGTAGTTTAAGTCAATACCTAAATTGACCTATCTTCTTATCATCTTCTTCTATTGTCAGTTTTAAAGAGATTTTGCATTAGTTAGAGAGAATGGTCTAAATTAAATTTTATAATATAGAATTAGCTACACTTTTTCGTCTCAAGATCTATTTCTGCCAACCGTGGAAGCATAGGGCCTTGCATGATGGCCTCCAGTTGCTGTGGTCGCCGGTTAGAGTCCGAACTCTGGCATGCTCGTTTCTAAATAAGTGTTGTGTTGTCTGTGCTATTATGAAAACAAACACTTTAATTATATGTACACTGTGGTGATAATAACACACCTTTCTGCCCATCACTAAGCCTGCAATCTGAGAGCAGAAGACCACCAAGGCTTACAACAGATTTCTCACCAGTAATAGAACACACTTTACTGAATATTGAAAGAAGCGTTCACCTCGCGTGAGCACCATAAGCTTTTGAAGTCAATATTTATTTTTCTTTTTTATCAATGTAATATTTTCAATGTCAACTTAACAACATTCATCTATCTCACCGACAAAGATTCCTTTTTACAACAACCATGATCGCATTTATAGCGACACAGATAATTTGCTCTGAGGAACTCCGCATAACTTACATTGTAAATTCGCAACGCTAACACTTGATAATTGTTGCTATAAGTGTAACGCAGGGGTACACCCTTATAACCTTACTAATCGCACAGAACTGATAAGATTTGTAAGATAAGTATAAATATATGCAGTGTTAGTAAGGGCTTTGTGAATATGTCTGTAAACGCTGGAAGTACTTCATTAAAAAACAAAAAAAATAACAAACAAATAATAACCAATCAAAAAACAAACAACAAAAAAGTCAGTCCTTAGTAGGTGAAAGGAGAATCAACTTACGTATTCTGAATTTAAATAATCACGAGAAAAATTTATATATTCGATGAGAAACCTAAAAGCGATAGGTATTATTTTTAAAAAAATTACACACACACACATTATAACCAGGTTTCTGTATTAATAGTATTCCACCGATGCGGGGCAAAAAGGTGGTCATCATACTTCTTTATATGGAATGTACACCGAAATGTGTATGTGTGTTAGACTTAAAATTGTCTGATAGTGCGGCGGTAGCTTGCTTTCGGTGGAGGCGGTATTATTAATTAGGGAGACAGACTGCGGTCGCACAATCAATTTATGTGTTGCGGCGGGGGTGGCCTCCCCCGAGGAGCGCACTGCGATGGCCAGATAGACGAAATGCATCGCGAGGCGTTATCAGGGGCGCCCACAATTTACTGGTCCTAATTATAGGCCTGGCGATATTTAATTACAGGGAGGCCCGCATTGTTCCTCGGCGCTCCTTATTTATTTCTTACTTTTGTTTGACTCCTCTGCGGCAGCCAGCCGCGTGTTGATCGAACGCTCCAAAGATTAACTCCGTATCCCTGTCTTCTCTCTTTTTTTCTCCACGCTCTTATCGCTTACCCAGTTTCCGAGCGATCTTTTTTTTTCCCTTCTTGTTTTGTATTCCTCCTATTCTGGTTCCGCAATTATCTGTACAGGTATCCATTTCTTGGTACTGAACGCTGAAAACTGGTTCCTTCTCCTTTTTCCTTTATTTGGTTTAATCCGTTCATTAAGTTCGGTGTTTGCCCGGAAGTTTCTTCTTTTATGTCTCGGCGAATCTCCCGCTATCTAGCAGAGGTAAATCTTAATTGGGTGACGTGGGCGGTAATTAGGTAATGTCAGAAGCGGTGCAGATGATAAGCATTACCTGTTTACTCACTTACGTACCGCATCTCTAGCGAATTTTACTGCCTTCAGAAACTATTTCCAGAACCTCTGCTGCTCTATGGACCAGCAATTTTGTAGGTTACGTTTAGTAATTTTTTCCAGTTAACTAGCTCACGCGGCAGATACTGTACGTAGTAATACGTTTTTTTGTTTGTTTGTTTTTTCCTAGCAACAAACCATAAATGTTTGCATTGTAATATCTTTGTAGCTTTTCCCGTAAAATAAATTCCACAATTTCAACACGCTTATTGGAGTGTCAATCTTTGATTAAGTACTTTGATGGAAGTTTCCTGATTTTTTAAAGCACTATATTTCGGAAAACAGAAGAAATAAATAACTACTGTAACGTAGACAAATATACAATATTAACCAAATCCTAACGAATAACTATTCATCTGAGTGTGATGACAACCTCAATGTGTTTCGTACACATTACGCCCTACTTATTTTACAACAGACTCAAAAATATTAGAAACATTTCCCCGATTTTTTTGCCTTCAACGTCAAGTCATTAGAGGCGGGACAGCATCGGCCGCAGGGAACTGGAAGGAATTCGTTTTTGGAAATTTTGGCCTTGAGTCATTTTTGCAGACGATGGAAAAACGAAATCTGGTTGGCCGGACGGGGATTCATACCAACTTTTTTCTGAATACCATGCCGCAACGTTACTTCACAACGGATATTGCCAGATTTAGTTCTTCTGTCAAATTGTTTAACAACTACTGTAGCCCGTGACAGTGTTTTGGGCATGGCGACTGGTCTAGGTAATTTCCATTTTTAGCTCATAGATCCTGACCATTTCACCCGTCGTGTATCAAATACAAACTGAATCTGTATGTTGCTCTAAGTATTCACGTTGCAAAATTTGAGAAACACGGTGTCAAATAACAATGTTATCTGCATCCCTATTTTATACATTTTTAGCGACATTAAATAATTTTTGTAAGGTATGTGTACTTTGGCGTATAATGGTCACGTGATCAAAGAGTTTGTTGAGAAATTATGGCGGAGAAAAGTCAGAGAAGAAAAGGATGGACATAGTTATGTGTGCAGCTAGAGAGCTGAAAAATTGCGTTTAGATTAACTTCGGGCCATATTGGTATGCGTGCTATTGTGAAATAAATGAAAAGCCATAGCATCAACTAAATAAATTATCAGTAATTGAATAAATTACGCGAAGAGTAAAGATACATCGAACCATCTTTTTGAATTGAGTCCGATAGAATGCCTGTACGGGTATTCTCCCCTCAACTCCCGAATCATATTTGCAGTTTACAGCTAAAAGAAACCACCAGTAAGAAAGAAATCAGTCTGTTGCAACAAAAAGTTATTGTGTACAAGCGGAGCTAGTACGCATTATTATGTTTGGTAAGCATACAAACATAAAGCTTGCAACAGTCAGGGACGATCTCGCAATCGTATAAATATAGTATAAGGATTAAATGTGGATACGTCTGGCTGTAAAACAAATTTCCCTGTATTTTACTTTTTGGGTTCGCTCTGCTAAGTTTGAACAATTTCTTTTGAATTTGAGGCGAGTTAGAGGTAGGAAAGAAGAGGGTTTTCACGTACAGAGATGCTCTGTCTACTGTAAAGAAGATGTTTTGCTATTGGAAGTTCTTGCACCAGTACTAATTTCATGAAGGCGAGATCATAATAGTAAGTAAATATATTTTCTATAACTTCAAAGATATTATGTGTCGTATGTTAACTTTAATTGCTACACATATAACCATTGAATCAAATGAGTTCGGACAGTTTTTAGATTAACTAGACAAATTTCTTTCTCCCCCTTAAATACTGACAGAGCTGTTAGCAAACATTTCTTAACAAAACGTCTTTCCACGCTGTGAAATAGCAACTATTTCAGAAGTACGCCATTTTGCTGAGTAACTGCTTGGCTGTAAGTGGGTTAAATACACGAGGAAGGTCATCGGACGACTTTCGGAAGCAGTTTGTCCAATTACAGCAACATACTGCAGAGTCATTGCTGATTCCGGGATCTGGTATTGTTCTGACTCACGGACGGGGAAAGGTATTTTTGGGATGTAACATTAATAAAAAAAAAAAGTACTTTCTCCCCAGATCTCGATCGACACACCTGCTGCTGCACGCTCGTCGCTGGTTATTCAGTAGCTGTGAATATTTTACGCTAGTACCTATAACCTGTTATTTTCTTGCAGACAACGACCACTGCCTGTTCTGTTGCCTTGTTTGGGAAGATGTTTGTTCATTAATTTCTTTCACTTAATAATGCAACTATCTAGTCTCTTCATTCAGTTCATATCATTAAAGAACTTAAAATTTTACAGAACTCTGACCTTAAAGGAACTTCAGTTACCATCAGCCTACAAAAGGTTACCTATATATATGTATATATATGAAACTGAACTTTGACTGAATTTCGAGTAAATTCCGTTAAATATTTTGGAGATTTATACTGATGTGTAAGTTAACTTGTTAACCATTTGGCACAACAAAATCGAGTGGTTCATTAAATAGTGAACACTAGCACGAATAGTACCACAGAGAAAACATGGAATTCATTAAGACATTTTAATCTTGTCAATCGTAATGATTTATTTTTTATATATATATATATATATATATATCCGCTGGGAAATAGTTTACGTGTTTAGGAAAGGTAAGAGCTGCGAACTCATACTGAAGTTTTGCTTCCTATTCTGTAGAACTTTCCCCTGTAATATGTATGTTTCTATTTTATACGAGTATAGGTTATTTCAGGTCTGTTTCGCACTATGAACGGAAGATATGTATGGCGGTATTTATAACTGCTAGACAATATTCACTGAAATTTTTTGACATACAAAATAATGCAAACATTAAAATTATCTGAGGTACTTAAACATTCAATTTACCCATTTAGTCAAATTACAAGGACAACTTTACGTACTCCGCCATGGTATTGGGCTGGACTTAACTAATGAACAGTGCTTCAGTTTTTCTACAACTAGAGTGATAAACACTAATTTCGTTCACATTCATTCGGGTTACCTTCTTTTATTTTCACCGGACGTAGTATTTATGACTGCTTGCGGTGAGCTCAAGGTGGTGAAACTACGTAGAATGTAATACCTTTCATGGAATGGAAGTTACAGGAAAAACATTGTGAAAGACGAAATAGGAGCTAGAAACAAGTGTACGTTGATAACACTATGAAACCTCAGTTTCTTCTCGTGGAATTTCCACTTGTTCTGTAGCTACATCAATGTTGATTTTGATCTAACCATGTGAATACAACTTCTTCAAACAAATATTTCACTCTGTTCTTTCTATTCTAAGAACGTTTCAATTTTACAACTAGTTTATAACAGATATTAGCACCAACTTTTTTATTTTTATTTAATTTAGAGGAATCAAAATTGTTTGGTATTGAAGTAGAACAGCACTAATTTTTCTTAGCATAGATCACAACATATTCTAGTTATTGTCATTTAGTCAGTAAAAATACTGCCTGTAAAGTTGATATTTTTACCGATTAAAGCAGCTAAAAATGAATCTATCAAAAAAGTATTAATTTTCAATCGTACGATGTGTAATTGAATAGTGTGCATTTATTTATGTATGTGGTTTGATATTCACAAGAAAGTCTTACAAATAAGGTCACACATGGTTACCTCCTGCACTTACACGGTAACATTTGTGAGTCGGTCGTTAAGACTTGTAACAGGTACTTCTCAAACAAACATTGATATTAGTTTCAGTGTAAACTATAGAAGTAAATAAATTTCTTATCAGAGCAAAAAAAAATAAAAAGTGACCAAATGTCTTTTAAGTCGTGGTCTTAGCTCCAAAAAATGTAATACGGAATATTTAAAATGAGACTACAAACATCTCCTGCAAATCAGCTGATTATTTCTTGAAATACTGTGTTCACGAAATTATTCAAAAACAAAAGATATTGGTTTCCGTCATTGGGTGTGTCAGTGAAAGTTATTATTTGCCTCGTATAAATCTTAATGAGTGCCAACATTCTGAGCCCATCTGTAGAAGTTCTAGGATGACAGGACCGAAATTATACTTCTTTCGCAAAGGCATCACGACCGATAATTTAATGTACTTTTGCTCGTGTTATGGGTACTAAAAAGCTCTTGTGTACACACAGGGACAGAGCAAATACAACCAGTTTCCAAACATCACTTAAAAGCAGGCGTTTGAGTGTTTTTCCTGAGCATTCTTATAGTGGTCAGGAATCGTGTATCGTAATGTTTCTTCTGGTTTTACTAGTCTGTGTATCAGGTATCACAAATACTATCTCCTACAGAGACACTGTTCCTTCAGGTGGTTTTAAACTGTTGATCTCTTATAAGAATTCGGTAACAAATGTTTGACATTATTATAAAGTGTTATCGTAGTGGTTGTAGCATCCATTTGTCACGCTTACATATTAACATGTATAAATAGAATAATGCATTAATTTTTTGTTATGTGAGTTGCTACTAATCTTATTTTATAAGTATCTTTGAAAGCAAAGTGTAACTGGTGGCCTTGAAGCCGAATCAAAGTAATAAATGTTAAGATAGGAATGGAGAGACAGATTAAGAGAAAACCAAGAATGTCGTAAGAATGCGGTTGCAGCGTGGCGGGCGCAGCGCAAATCATGTATAAATTAATTGAGCTGTGCGAGGAAACGTCGATTATATTATGCAGTGATTATTATGGGGGCTGAAAAAAGGACAAGCATCAATGTTAGTTGTAATTGCTTTGTGATATAGTACCAAAAGTTGAATAATAAACTCGCAACGTTTATTTGGTGGAAGCTTGATCGACTAATATTTTGGAACAAAAGAATCAATAGCACGGAAATGTGGTATAAACGTTTTACTTGAGGGATTAAGAGAGGAAGACAAGAGTGCTTTGGAGAGTGCAACACGAGAGCTATCATCATAGATTATCCAAGTTACAAAGATGAAGTCAGAGGTTATTATCCAGCTGGAAAAGACTGCCATGACGGATTAACGTAAAAATAAGACAGTAATAATCAGGGTAAGACAGGTCATTAGAAGTAAAAGACTGATAGTTGATATAAGAGTAACAACAGTAAGCCTTTTTCTTACGGGAAAGTTATGCTAATTTGTATCCAGTGTTTGGACAGACTGAATGTTTTCAACCAGTACGGCAGGGTAGGTAAGATGTTTCTCATCCTTTTTCACCCAAGGACCAGTATAATATCAAAAATTATGCTGGGCCTAATTTTTTACCTATATGTATATTATTGACATCTGGATCATATTTTACTGTACCATTGTAACCTAATAAATCGGAAAGCATTTTCCTATAGTAACATTACTACTCATTTGGTTACTAAATATTAAGAGACTGGTTAACTTTTAATAGTTCAAAGTTAATTACATGTTGACTTTTAATATTTAGTAACCAAGTCAATGAAAATATTACTATAAGCTGAGCGCTATATTATACCACCTGGCTAAACGCACAAAATAAACTAAAATTGCTATACCTTATATCTTTTATTTTTGTGTACTTCATGTCCCTTCTGTTGCCGACCACACCACGTACCGCATGACCTAAAACCTATTTCAAGGCCCCCAGAAAATGTCATTTACTTAAACCTCAGTCCAAAGGGCCCTTTTTGGTGCCAAGTAGAAATGAATAGACTTTTAGAACCAATGCTGTCCTATCCTGATTGTGGAATGCCATATTCTTGCCTGTTCATTGAAATATTCGTGGCTTTTAAAAAGTGAGGCTTATAGTTTATACCCCCTTATAGCCTTATATAGTACGAATATTGAATCTTAATTTATAATATCTTACCTGCGGACCCCCTCAACCATCTTCACTGACCACTAGTGGTCCGTGAACTACAGGCTGAGAAACACTGGGCTAGATGGTTCTGAGTTAACGAACCGTGAACTGAATTGGAAAAGAACATCGTCAGTTACTGACCAGACTTAGTGTTGTGTGTTTTTGCTAAGCGATTAGCAATCGTGGGTGGTCGGGAGTGAAATTTTTGCACCTTGTGCGTATGATGTGAGGCCGTGAGGTCGGCCGGCCGGCCCGGTGGAGTCGCCCTGTAATTGGCGGGTCTGCCGCTGGCGGCGCCACTGCCATTGTATTTACGGCGCCGCGGCGCCCGCAGTGGAGATGCACACGCGTCTCAATACGTCTGTCGGCCGGGCCTCCCTCATTACAGCCAACCTCACCACATAAAAACGTGGGCGTGCGGAGATATTTATTGGCGGGCTCCTTCGCGGAGCCTTCTCCCTCCGCGAAACTTGTCGGCCCGTTGTTTCCCTCGTAAACACTGTTTTTAAAACTTTCCGTGGAACTAGTTTTTAATTACAGATTTCATCAATCACTCTCGCGGCTGCTTGGAGCCCCATGTGATTGCAGGGTTCGCAATGATTTGTGGGGTTACAAATTTGTCGTAGGCGCCCGACTTCTCGTGTGTGAACTATGGCCTTTGAAGAATTGTTTGTTTCAATTTATATACGCCCGACTAGCCATTTGAAAGGCATAATCATAATGTTTTTATGATAATAACGCTGCGTATAATAACGGTTTCGGTATCCTTGGAATTTGTTGTTTATTATCTTGGGGCCGCTGTGGTAGATTGACACAGGATCCATATTCCCGGTAATTTATTAGCGGTTGTGTTGCTGCCTTCGGAATGTTTAGATTTCTCCGAATGAGTAATGGACGGTGCAGCTGGATGTCTACTGCCTCGCATCTAAATTAACAATCACAGTCGTATCGTCGGCGTAGCCTTTGTCCAGACTCGCCATTCCACAGAATACAAACGTTTTTCTCTCTTGTTTATCTCCTTCTTTTATACTGGCACTGGCAAAGAGGCTACATTGCCATTATAGCTTTGGCACCGTATCACAGTAAATGATTTTTAATAACAACCAATGTCCCTAACCAGAAGGCAACTCTGACTAGCTGGCAGCTTTCATTTGTAATTAATTAGTTTCTTCAGCAATGTGTTGCGGTGGCTGACAAGTTGATTCGAGCCAAGTTTTGCATTTTGAGCGGTTAAATTTAATGAAAACACAAGAAATAACTATATTCACCAGTGTAACATCGCTGTAGTTCTCAAAGCTCCACTTCATATGATAGATGTACTGACAAAGGTTTGTAACACTCTTTCCCTATAAATAATCTGCAAATACCCTCGTTGTTTCCAGATTGTGGTGTAGTTATAGCAAATAGTAAGAGTCATACAGTCGTCGGCATTAATAAAATTATGAAATAATCGAAATGAATTTTCAAATTCTTTCAAAAACATTTTAAACTGTCATTTCTTCTTTAAACGAACACACCGACCGATATTTAAATTTAAATAAGGTTTTCTGAATATTCTGCCGCATACAATGATAATGACACCACTTTGGAAATGCTAATCAACTGCTGACTCAACTGTTCGGTTCAAAATTTTATCTGCCGTTACGTAAACAGTTTAAAAAAATTCCCTACCTATTCACATTAACTGAAAGCTCTAAATATGCGCAACACACTTGTCTCTAACAATAAAATTTCTCTACCTGGTAACTGCATTTTAACCGAACGTGGTGGGTGAGCGGGTAACGCTTTGGCCTCGCATTCGGGAGGATGCCGTTTTGAATACCCGTCCGGGCATCCAGATTTGGGTTTTGCATGGTTTCCCCAAATCACTCCAGGCGAATGCCGGGAGGCTTTCATTAAACAAAAACAAAACAAAAAAACCTGTATTTTACACAGAGTTTAATGCATCTGACTATTTTCACTTCTCTAAATAATAAGTGTTGCTTCGTGTAGTGATGAAAAACAATTATATTTACTATGTAAAATATCACGTAGATATTAAATTTTCGCTCATCTACTCCAACCTGTCTTTTTCTTTATGAAAAGAACAATTTAAAACAGGAATAAATTTTTTCTGATTTGAATATAAATACTGCTGAAATTATACTGGCCCTCTACTACACATTTAAAATTTACCACAATTTCTCACACGGAAGTTAAATACTGGGCCTCCAGACAATATTCTGAGTCTACGATAATTTTCTGAAAGACGTTACGACATCAAACAACACTCGGCCGAGGCTTCATTTACTACACATAATACGATGAACGAATTCAGCTAGAAAGCTAATCGATGTCTCACTGCCTGTAAAGACTTCGGTACATTCTCCCACTGCTTTAAGACTCAATGCCCGACATGTTTCTCGGTCTTGTGATATTCAGTGCGTTAAAGAGCCACACACAAGGTTAAAGAGGTTCTCTGGGACAGGATGGAGTCCTGTCGCTTGAATATCGGCCTTTCTGAAGGCGGTTTTTAGGCAGTTATCCGTAATCAACAAGGCGGAAGTTACGTCTGTCTCCAGTCACCGCATCATAAACTACTCATTACACAAACAAAAATTCACTTAGCGCACACAGAATATAGTTACACGTATTCCAACAGATGGCAACCCAACTTATCTTCGACAAACAGGCCAAATCACAAACACGTCGCATTCGACCCTGCGATAATGGGATAAGCGCAAGGAAGAAGAAAACAGTCTTACTTTTGGCGTGTGGAGAGAATCAAACGATACACTGTGATAGATATCTCGGGTTTTTATAAATGATGAAATAATTAGTCCCAGATACGCTTTCAAATATAACTTTGTTAATTTCTGGAAGACATCCGACTCCAAAGATACTGGTTGCATGTATAAACACAAGCTCCAGCGATTACACTGAACACTGTTTTCAAAGATAGTACTGCTATACACTTTCACAGAACTGAACTTCAAGTCTGGTTTCGTACTTAAAAACTTTTTCAAAACACGTCTCGGCCACTCGCTTATTTAAGTTCCAAAATGTTACAAAGGCTTCCGACATACGTTTCTCGAACTACAACAATACATAAACAATTAAAGACATATTAAAAACAATTAAAATCACTTACAATCATTACGAAATGAACAGAATTGAAAACCAGAGATTCTTACAAACAGAATTATCCACAGAGATCAGTTTAAACTGTCGTAATCTGTCCTCTAAACATCGTAGCTCACCTTCATACCTGGAATTACAAACATTTACTCAATTTTTCTTGGATAGTTCTGTTCTTTAACATATTAAATAGTATTTACATAATTTCTTTTACACCAATTCACAATAAATTGCAAGAAAACATATTATATTGTATCTACTCAACTCCTAGGTTGCTACAAATAATTCATAAAATCCAATTTCACTTAAAGTCTGGGTTTGCGGGCTGTTACAAGTGCCTACAAACAATTACGAAATCATGATACAAAGAATGTTCACATAAGTTAGGCAGGTTTCATACAATCAGTACAATAAATAAACTGCGCTAACGTATTACAGTACATGAATTATAGCTTTACGGGCTATGCCGCGTCGTTTATTGGATTATCTAAGCTTTCGGAGCAACTTTTACGTAACCAACGCATGTTTTTTGTTTGAGGGCAAATATCATTGGGTTTGGTTGATATTTACAGTACTTGACGTATTCTGCTGTAAATACAAATCGATTTGTAAAATAAACTTTTGTTATTGCAGTAATGTGATGTTAAGAAACCGTGCCGATTGGATAATCGATCTAATTGATGAATTATAAAAGTTTTAACTTCTGTGAGGCAAATACGAATAACAACGAAATACAGACATCAGATTTATACCTACAAGCTCAAAGCAAACTACAGAGAAAAAGTAAATAAAACTTCCTTTCTCGGTCTCATCTTTTTCCTTTCATGTGGATTTCAAACATATTTAACTGCCTTATAAGTAGTTAATCTTATCTTCATAGTTAAAGTAATAATATGCTGCGAACCCATCATTAACCATCCTGTTCTCCATAAAGCGGTATATCTGTAGTTCTTCTCCTCGGTATATAGATAGTAGAATAAAGGTTTTGCATGATTATAAGACGGAAGAAGAATTGTTTGTTGAAGACATTAGATTCAGTGTAAACATCTGAGCATAAAATTTGGTTATAAACTTGGATGGTCAAGACACACCGAACAGACGGTATGAAGAGTTCTGCACTTATAAGGAGAATTTGATGACTGAGGTGACTGAGATACAAAATCTTGACCAGAGTATCTTGAGTATGGTGGGACAATATGGGACGAACATTAATACAGGAGTTGGAAGAGATGCAATGGATGCCAGCTGGATTTGTTTGTGTAAGTTCAGACATTAACCGGTGTGATAAAGGAGCTGGATTTGGATAGGAGGAGGGTGAAAAGAGTAACTGGAGTGTACCAGGCGTAGATTATATTGGTAATTTGGCTTGAATGTTTATTAATAGAATAATTAGGAACACCGGCACATGGAGGAAAAAGTTGATCATGGCACTTGATTCCATGCATAATAGAATGGGGGAAAAAATTCTTTTGTATTAAAGGGAATCTGAGATTGGAATATAACACCGGGGAAAATATTGAACAAAGTTTATCTGAAATACAGGAAAATTTTAGGTTAAAATATTCTAAATGAGAAAATAGATAGGTATGGAAAACGACAGCGGGGCGTGTGCTCAATTGGTATTAATTTAAATCGAAAGTAGAAATGAAATGCAGGCGCGTATGCCACATGTAACGTCAAGACGATCCAGGTGTGACAAAGGGCTGCTTCCTCATCACACATTCCACTGTGCGTCTCTCCCAACACGCTACTGCATCCGACGTGCGTGAGATACATTCTGCTTCTGAATGTTTATTCTCTTCGGAGATGATAAGTATTCTGTTATGGATGTGCTCACGCGATGGAAGTCAGGCCCCAAGAAGGCTGTCCATATACTCACACTCTAAGAAAGAAACAAACTTTACATAAACAGAAATAGACGTAAAAATAAGCCGTTACATCCGTTCAATCTGGTTTTATTAATTTTATTGATACTTCTGAGAAAAAGTCTATTACTTCACCACCAAGATTAATTCCGTAAAAAATGTGACACAAATTCGCGTGAAACTTGACGGAGCATTGTTTTATTTTACTTTTAACTCAATCATCTAGGTCTGTGTAAAAACACATCAGAACTCTGGAAAACTCCGTAAACCCGACTTCAGCCACAAAAGACAGGAAGAATCTCCTTTACTTGTACTCCTTCTACACGAAGCTAGCCAAACTTTGACAGGATGGCCTGGTAAAAGGAAGTAAACCTCACAATATGAAGCACCCACTCCAGACGGGGAGAGAAGTGAATGGCTTTTACCTGTCAAGCGATCAGACAACTACATCACAAAATTATGAGCAACGCTCTCGAAAGCGTATTTTTTTCCTTTCAAAACAAACAAAATAATGTAAGCAATCAAGTTAAAACACCAACATCAAAAAAAGTTATTGAATCTAAATGAAGCAGCTTATTTATTTATTTATTCCAACGGAAAAACCATTTTATATTAATATATCTTATGATAGCGATTTAGTAAATGCAATTATCACTATTTGTGAATAATTAGGTACAGTGAAAACAAGAAGATGATACAAAATAGCAAATATTGGACAATATTACTAAAACTAGTAAAATAATTACACAAGAGAAAATTATTAAATATTCAAAAACTAATAATAAGACTCAACATACTACAGGAAAATAAAAATTATTATAGGAAATAAGAGACTGTACTTGGTACTTGTACTAAGTCCATAATTGCTGACTCCACTCATATATGAGTACTCATTTGAAAACAGCAACACTGTCAATGAAAAAAATCAAGTTCAGGAGGTATTCTGTTACATAGTCTCTGTATGCGTTCTAGGGCACTGCTAGCCTCATAGTTCGTGCGCAAATGTCGACGACCAATTAGCTCTCTCAACCGTGTTCCAGACGGACAACGAAAATACACTTGTCTGAGAATGTCTGGACAGTCTATAACACCTGAGATTACTTTATGTAAATAGGACACCATGAAAATTCCGTCTCAACTCCAAACGATGGAGGCCAAAGTAGGTTTCAACAGCAACCAACGGAACGTCTTTGTAATGCCTATGTGACAACCTATAAGCCTTAAGAACTTATTTTGAAATTTCTGAATCTGTCGAATTAGTTTGATCTGATGAGGCGACCATACAACGCTGCAATACTGAAGTTTTAGGTCTGACATGGGCACAGTACAAAAGCCTGAGAGTCTGAGTATTATTAATAAATCCGGAAGTGCGTGCCGGTAAGCCCAGTCACAATTGGAGGCCTTGGCACATATGTCGTGGACTTGTCCTTCCAGATTGAGATTGTATGTCAGAAGAACTCCTAGGTCTCTTACAGTTGTGCAGAGACTCAGTAGCTGATTTTCCATTTCGTATTCAAAATGTAATGCAGACTTAGTGCGGTGAAAAGTAATGCAGGAACATTTATTAAAATTAAATTTCATACTGTTTGTTGACACCATTTCACAATAGCTTTTAAACAATTCTGAAGTTCAAAGCAGTCATCTCGAGCCATGATTTTCTTAAAAATCTTAATGTCATCTGCAAAGAGAAGGCAACTCTAACTAAATCATTTATGAAAATATTGAAGAGCATTGGTCCTAGGTGTGAACCCTGAGGTATTCCAGAAGTTGCTGCAAAAGCAGATGACAATGATCCAAAAGCCTTTACAATCAACGTTCTGTTGCTGAGGTAGCTACAAAACCACTCCAATAATTTACCAAGTATTCCATATTCTTTCAACTTAGTAAGAAGGTGGGGATGGCAAACTTTATCAAATGCCTTTGAAAAGTCAAGATATATCACATCAAGCTGTTTTCGCTCACTAAATGCTCTAATTATTTCATTTTGAAGAATCACAAGGATAGTTGCTGTTGATTTTCAAGGAGAGAAACCATGTTGCTTTGGAGTAATTATGTTACGAAACATGGGATAAATTTTGTTTAGTACCAACTTCTCGATGATTTTGCTAACACCGATTGTATAACAATAGGTCTGTAGTTCTTAACATCTTCCTTTGATCCGCATTTATGGACAGGCACAACATAAACAAACTTAAATACATCTGGAAAAATTCCTGTCTTTAGAGACCTGTTAAACAAGTTTTTTTTAAAGGATGGCAAAGCAAGAGTCTACAATATTTCAAAACATTAGGTGGTATTTGATCAGGGCCACAACTCTTCGAACAGTCTAGCCCGCCCAATGATTTGTAAACATCTTCATCAGTGACTGAAAGTATACTCATACTATTATTTGTAATGGACGAGGCAAATACTAAGTCCAATAACACATTCCTAGAGTTCAGGACATGGTTACACTGTTCAACATCCAATAAACAAGCTAGCTCACGAAGCATTCGAGGAGAGGCAGAGGAGAAATGTGGTTCTTTTTTTTATCCAGTCAACATGTGGGATGTTAAAATCACCAACCAGGGTCACATATGATGGTTCTACCTGCTGGTCGGCTATCACTTCTTCCACCACCTGAAGGTAGTTGGCATACACGTGGAGAGGCTTACTGGGCGGAATGTATACACAGCTCAGCAAAATGCGTGTATTATGCAACAGATCATCTGATAAAAATATGGACTCCACTGATAATGGGGACATTCAATACATGTAGAAGACATACTGTTATTCACTGCCACAAGCACACCACCCCCACTCTCTTTCGAACTAGTTTGAGAAGACTCCTGTTCACAGAGTGATTTGTGAATTCAAGTTCAGCATTAGAAATATCTGGAGAAAGATTGGTTTCAGCAAACATAATGACATCATAAGTACATGTAATTGGGGCTAATCTTAATTCTTTTAGTTTTGTCCGAATTCAATTAACATTTTGGTAGTACATATTTATGTTGGTTTTTCCATTGGATTTAATTAGTTGTTTGCACTTTTCACTATTTTGGGCACTCCGTTGATATACGAGTTTACAGTGAGGCCAGTTTCATCTTCTTTGGTGCGCTTCTCGAATTTAGCACGAAGATTATCTAAGAACAATCGCTCCTTAGGAGATCTGTCACTGCCAAGTGAGATTTCAGAAAGAGATGGGTCCTTGCATGCAATTTCATTTCGCTTAAAACCCTTCAGAAATGTTACAGCAACGTCCTTGGAACTTAGTACTAATTTGAGTGGTCTTTGGCCAGAGGTAGATTTCTTCCCCAAGTGAAAGAATGTGACAAGGTCACTAACATGAACTCCAGAAGCTGTCATGATGCACTCGATCTTGGACTTGTCGAATGCATTTCTTGTGTTGTTGCCATTGCTCCTAGCTTCCGGAACCTTGAAGACAATAGCATTCTTACCGAGCGTGGCGGTGTAACGGATAGCGTTCTCGTCTCGCATTCGGGAGGGCGGCGGTTCGAATCCCCGTCCAGGCATCCAGATTTGGGTTTTCCATGGTTTCCCAAATCACTCCAGGCAAATGCCGGGATGCTTCCTTCAAAAGGCCATGGCCGAATTCCTTCCCATTCCTTGCCCCCATCCTTGCCCCCATCCTTGCCCCCCATCCTTTCCCGTCTCTAAAGACCTCGCTGTTGAGAGACGTAAAGCAGTTAAAAAAAAAAGCATTCTTAGTCCTGTTTGACCTGTCATTGATGTCGGCTATTATATCTTCAGAATCACTAGTTGTTTTTGACAGATGTTCACTAAGAAGTTCAACACTTTCTTCCATAGTTGAAACCTTTGCTTCGACACTACAAAGACGTGTTTCTAGGTCAGCAAGCTGATTGGAGAGTTTTTCAATGTTTTTCCTGACACTGTCCATTCCCTCCTTGAATTCATTTTTGCTAGTAAGCGAAGACACTTTCTAGAGCAGTAGAGCGATATTCTCCTACATTGAGACCGATGTGCCTTGTTTTGATAATAAACTATCATCTCTGTCGCAAGTCCAACTTTTATTTTCGCCATTTGCAAAAGAAGAATATTATTTTCTGCTCATTCTGACACATTCAGGATGAAACCATCGCGAATAGTTACTACGGAATTGTATCCCTGTACTCAAAATTGGTTTGAGGCAAAGAGGACAAATATAATGCTTGTTAACGGGTGCCATTGTATTCAAACCAAGAGTAGAAATTACGCACGATAAGAATAAATGATCAGAAATGTTTTTTACAATCTAGTTGATATGAAGAGATCAAAAAATAATTATAATACTAAAAAGACTGAAGCTTCTAACACAGAGTGCGAAAAATTTTGAATATTCATAAACTGAAGTTATTGCACTGTTTAATTATCTTCACAAAAACACGCAAACTTAACGCTTCTCTTTCTGAAGTGAACATCACTCGTTATAAAGTAAATGAGTTCAACTTTTCTCATCAAGTAAGGATTTTGGATACCAATGTTTATTAACGTCGTAACTTAAATTTCACAACTTGGGGGTTATGTATAAGAGCATAACATGTTTTGTTCTTCAAAGAGCTAAACTTCACATACGAAGGGATAATAGAACATTCAGTTTATGCAGCACTAACAGCGGATTAATTATCTGTCCTAAAGAAACTTCATCACTGCACATAATTACATTAATTTAATCTGTGAAATACTCAGCACACCGAATTTTCATATCGTAACTAAGATAAACAAACCATGCCCAATCTGGGATTCAATTAATATCATTCCTCCCGGAGATCCTTTTCAGCCTATTACACTACGGGGAGGGAAGGGGGATGGAAGGTCGGCCTTGGCCTTGTAGGGAACCATCCCAGCATTCGCCTAAAGTGACTGAGGAAAACCTCAGACAGGATGGCCGAACCAAGTTTGACCCCGGTTCTGTGACTGAGGAAAACCACGGAAAACCTCGCGAATGACAAGTAGCTGTGTTAAATCGTACAGCTTAAGGTTAGGTCATGAAACAAATTTCTACTTGGCTTGTTTTATATCCTTGAGCTTAAACACTTCGTCTGCGAGAAAAAAACTTAGGGTTCGTTGACAACGATTCTATCCCAAATTGAAATTCTTACAAAATTATCGCTCCGATTTTAAAGACCTTTCTAATCATCTATAGGTTTGGGAGAGACTATATTTGCCTCTTTCAACCAAATGTCAAACTCTCTTTCACAAGATGTTCCCCGTTTGCACGGACGAGTCTCTGGCGACTGAAAGATTCCCGGTATAAGGAATCGCCCACTGCTTGCCAACGGCCTCTTGAAAGGAAGGCGGAAGATCGGGGAGCGGTCCAGAGCACCCTCTCGCCCTTGTGTTTGGAAATAGCTCCTAAATGTGGATGAATCTGTAACGATGAACGGCATGGGGATGCAGAAGGCAACGGAAAGCCACTGCTTTAAAGACCCGAGGGTATCTCGAGAACATGCAATCCTCTCAAATTACATATATCATGATGGCTTCTTCCTAGGTAACATATTCCGGAGGTAAAATAGTCCACCAATCGGATCTCCGGGGGAGGACTGCTTAGGGAGGAGTCATCAGAATGGATGGAAACATTCTACGAGTCAGAGCGTGGAATGTTAGAAGTCTGATTATAGCAGGTAGATTAGAAAACTTAAAAATGGAGATGGAACAACATAAATTAGATGTTGTTGGGATTAGTGAGATTAAATGGAAGGACGCACAGGATTCTGCCCTGGTGAACACGGGTATTACCCCTCAAGTTGTCAGTACAGTTACTTGTGTAGGATTTATAATGAAGAATACAGTAAGGAAACGGGTGAGTTATTACTAACAGTTTAGAGACAAGATTATTTTAATGAGGGTAGAAACTAAG
Source organism: Vandiemenella viatica (assembly GCA_031002005.1). NCBI lineage: Eukaryota > Metazoa > Arthropoda > Insecta > Orthoptera > Morabidae > Vandiemenella > Vandiemenella viatica. The sequence goes on along the minus strand of JARYHS010013630.1, from coordinate 97,052,092 downwards.
CTTGCGCCAACCACTTTAGTACAAGTTAAATATGCCAACATCACAGGAAAATGAGAAAGTAATAGAGAAAATAAATGAATAAATTGAAGAATTAAACCAATACGTGAAGTGGTAAAAAATCTAATAAATCTAATAATCATAGGTGATTAGAATGTTGTAGTGGGAGAAGGTAAAGAAGGGAATTCTCTAGGAAGCTTTGGTCTAGGAGAAATAAATGAGCGAACAAGCAGGTTGTCAGAATTTCCTGAAAACTATTAATTCGTCTTGGCGAAAACACTATTTAAGAATCATGCACGAAGGAAGCATCCAGGGGATACTGGTAGATATCAGCTAAATAATATCATGTTCAAACACAGATTCATGAATCAAGTTATAGACTGTAAAGTATACCCAGAAGCTGACATAGACTCTGACCAATAGTTGCTAGTTTCAATGTGCAAGCTAAAATACAAGAGAATAAAGAAATAATACAAGAAGGACAGATTGGAAGTGAACAAACTGAAACAATCTAACATGATAGAAAAATTTGCAGAGTTGGTTGACGTGGTTCTAAGAAATAACTCTGAAAGGAGTTCAAAAGAAGACAAATGGTATTCATTGAATAGAGAAAAAATTAAAGCTGGTAAAATAGCCGCCTGGAAACCTTGGATCACAGAATAAATTTTGGATTGATGGATCAGAGGAGAAGGCACAAACACTGTCAGGATGAAGCAGGAACAAAACATTACAGACATTTTGGAAATAAAATAAATAGGATATGCTAAAAAGCAAACGAAAACTGGCTGCAAGAAACGGGGTTAAGAAATACAAAAGAAAATAGTCGAAGGTACAGTAGATGTGGGTTATAGGAAGGTCTAACAAAATTTTGATCTAATGAAGAAAAGATATAAAAACATTAAATCTACTAGTGAGAAATCTGTTTTAAACTCAGAAGACAGGGCAAACAAATGGAAGAAATTGACATAGAAACTGTACAATCGGGATGATTTAAACAACAGTGTGCAGCAAAAAGAAGGCGATTACGACAATGATACCTTAGGAGATCCTGTTTTAAGAACAGAATTTGATTGTGCTTTGAAAAATTTGAAATCAAATAAGGTCGTTGAATTGATGATCTTCCGAAATCCCTAGAAGGAGAATGAATCCAAAGACTATTCAAGCTGTTACCAAACAATTACGAAACAGGAAAGATTCCAACTGATTTTAGTAAAAGTATCTTATTCACACTTTCGAAGAAAGCACAAGCCGACAAATGTGAAAATTATCGCACCATAACTCTATTTTCACAAGCTTCAAAATACTGACCAGGATTAAATATAGAAAAATGGGAAACGATAGTAGAAGAGATAGTAGGCGAAGATCAGTTTGGAATTAGGAAAAATCGCGGAACAAGGAAGGAATTCTGGGTTTACGATTAATACTCGAAGGGTGGATCCAGAAAAACAAAGATACTTTTGTGGCGTTTGTTGATCAAAAAAAAAAAAAAAAAAAAAAAATGATAATGTTAGGTGTGACAAGATGTTCAAAATTTAAAGAAGTCAGGTCTAAAATATCGAAATAGAAGAAGACATTGTAATTTACATAAGAATCATGAGAAACATGAATCAATTAAAATGGGTTCGAGAGAATGTTGTAGTCTACCTTCATTAATATTGTTTGTAAAAAAAAAACAGTATGCAACTATTTGCTGGTAATGTCCTACAAATTTCTACTAATGGCGATGTCAAAAACCGAATAGCACTACCGAAAAGATTTTTCATGAAAAAGAGAAACCTTTTAGTTTTAAACCTTGACTCAGAAAGAACTTTTTAAAATTCTTTTTGTGGAGCACAGCACTTAGTGACGACTTCAGGAATACCAGAAAGATGGAAAATTGAAGCATTTAAAATGTGGTGCATAGAAGGATGCTGAAAGTTAAGTGGGCAGGTAAAGTACGAAATGAACGAGTTTTGGAAATGATGGGGAGGAAAGAAGTTTGTGGAACAGTCTTACAGAAAGAAGAGACAGAACAGTGGGTCACATTTTAAGACATGCGGGATTGGTTAATTTTTTGGTGGAGGGAAAAGTCGAAGGTAAGAACTGTAAAGGAAGACGGAGATTAGAATGTAGGAAGCGGATAACTCAGGATGCAGGTTGTAAGGTGTACGAGGGCGGTCTGAAAAATTCTAAGCCTAGAAATATAAAACCAATTTGATATTTACCAAATCATTTTTATTGGTCAATATAGTCTCCCTGAACACTGATACACTTAGTCCAACGATGTTCCAAGTTCATTATACCATCCCTGAAGTGGCTTTTTGAAAGACGTGCAAAATATCCATCTATAGCTGCAATCACCTCTTCATTTGAAGAAAAAACGCTGACCAGCAAGAAAGTTTTTGAGTTTTGGGATTAGATATAAGTCGGAGGGAGCCAAATCTGGGGAATAAGGTGGATGCTGCAACACGTCATAGTGCAGATCTCTTAATTTTCCCATTGCCAAAAGACTCTTGTGGACAGGTGCATTGTCCTGATGAAAGATGATTTTCTTCTTCCTCAAAATGGGCCTTTTCTCAAGAATTTTTTCATCCAGAATGTCTAAAAGATCGAAATAGCATTGTCCAGTTATTGTTTTACCCTTTTCAAGGTAATCAATGAACAAAACAACTTTAGCATCCCAAAAACTGATGCCATCACATTCTCTGCCGTTGGAACCGACTTGGCCTGCTTTGGACCTGAACAACCAGCTTCTGTCCTCTGCTTTGACTGCAGTTTTGATTCTGCCGTGTAGTGGTAAACCCATGTCCCATCCATAGTTATGAATCGATGCACAAAATTAGTATTATTTTTGTTGAAACGCTCCAAACACTGTTCAGAATGTCTCATGCGGATGCGCTTTTGATCAACAGTGAGCAAATGCGGCACCGATCTTGCACAAAGGTTCTTCATATGCAATACTTCATGAAAAATGTATCCCACACGTTCTTATGATATCCCTATGGTCTCAGCAATCTCACGCACTTTCATTCGTCGATCATCCAAAACCATATCATGCACTTTCTGGATGATTTCTAGAGTTGTTGCACTTTTCGGACGTCCTTCGCGTTCATCTTCGACACTGCTACAGCCATGTTTGAACTCAGCAGCCCATTTCTTAACTGTCGAATATGAAGGAGAAGAGTCCCCATACACTTTTAAAAATCTTCCTTGGATCTCGGATGGCGTTAAACCTTCTTTTACAAAGAATTTTATAACTGCTCGATACTCGATTTTTTCCATCTCTGGTAAAACTCCGCACCGCGCCTGCATCAAACAGCTGTACAGACCAAACTACAACGTAGAATGAATTGCAATTTCTTGCAGGCATGTCTGGCACATGCACCAACTTGCACGGAAAAAATCACATGGGTAGTGCTGCCATTTATGGTCGAGGCCGAGAACTTCTCAGACAGCCCTCGTATGTTGAGATGAAGAGGTTAGCCGAAGATAGGAAGGGATGGAGGATTGCTTCAAACTAGTCGAGAGACTGATGAGGGGAGAAAAAAAAAAGTTAGCCCATGATCCGTCGGGATAGATAGGGTGTGTCTCATTTGAAGTCGGAAATCTGAGAAATTTAATCCAAAAATGTTCACAAATTAGCTTTATTTCTTCCTAAAACACGATTCTTTAAAAAAACTATTGGGTTAATTTGCTAAACGGTCGAATAATGTTCAGCCTATATCTAATAAGCGTAAGATAAAATTTCCGAAAATTAGTATCCATTTTACGTTGAAAGCGATTCACGCAAAACTGATGTCAAGATTTAATTAGTTCTGGCAGTCGAAATTAGCTTTTTTTTTGTAAATCGTTGTAGAAGTATGAAATTTGACATAGTTGGTTTAAGAGACAGCACCGTACTTTAAAACTCAACATAAACAAAGTTGAGCGTGACAGCTACCTATAGACAAGGCATTTTACAACGTGATGTTGCAATCTAAAACTAACCCATTTCAGACTTAGTTCTGATGAGATGGGTGATATCCAATTTAAATCTCAAAGTGAGCTAACCAACTACATGTGCTGACATTATTCTGAGATCCACACTTCTGCGTTACTTCACGGCGAACATCCGGGATTTTCAAAATGCTTGGCGGAGAGAAACATGAATTTGAAATTTTTTCATACTTTATGTTCTGTTGTTACTAAACTAACATGCATAGCAATAAAATCATCTCAAAGGAATTTCGAACAAATGAATGTGTCAGGCGCCAAATTAATTATAAAGAAAGGAGCTTTGTGTAAACTGGGAATTCAGTAACGACACACAACGGAGTCTCCTGTAGTGTGGCAAAGAAACTGAGGAAATCAAACATTATTTCCACTCTCCTCACTACTTCCCATCGCTACATCCTTGTCATGACACTAGAAATGAAAATAACTTTCTTTAATATTACTCTTTCCAGGTTTTTCGTTTATTACTCTCGTTAGTGTAAGTTGCAATGTTGTATCTGCTATTCCGAGAAAATACATTTTAAATCTACGACTGATTATGCTGAAAATGAGTTATCTTAGTTACTTACTTTCAATGTGAAGGAGCACACTCATCCCTACACCCTTACTTCCCACGTCATGAGTTTCCTAAGCCTACTTTGTTTTGTCCTTTACTAATTATTCTAAACTCCTTCAGGGTTTTAGCTAATTGTTAATTATTTCTCTTGTTACTTTATTCCAGTCCCTGACTCACTCACCTCCGAAATAAAATTTTCGTACTCCCCTTCACCTGAAATCGATTGCCGGCTTCTCTTCCACGTGCCCCTCCTAATACTTCTACTAATTTCCATCCATGCGTCATCGCGTATATAAGCTTTGTACGCTCCACTCTCTTCATCCGCCTTCCAATGACTCCCATCCCAGATATTTTATTATACTACTTACGGATTATATTTTGCAGTATTTTCCACAAACAAATCTAGCGTCTCTCCTTTTTACCCTCACCAACTCCTGAATTGATACCCAAAATGTCGATCCCACACCACTGCACTACTGTATATTCAAGCAATGGCCTCACCAAGGTTTCTAGCACAATTCCATCCCTACCCTGGTTCATTGTTTTGTCATAATCATCGTTTAGAGGCCCTTTGTTTTGAATCCAGGTTTCAGCGGGAATTTTTACTGGCTCTTAACCCAACTTTTACCTCTGTCAAAGTATTTCTTCGTCCATACGAAGTACACTATGACGATCCATAGCTCGGATTCCACATAAAACTATAGGTCCCCATTACTTAACAGGATTAGGCGGATTTTGAAGTCGAACCCTTCGGGGATGTCCCGGCCGTATGCTGATTTTTTATCGCTGCATTCAGTATGCTCGTCGTTGATGACCACTGACGGTTTTATTCCCTCTACCAGCAGGCTCGCTGCTGGTAAGCTGGAATCGTGCGAGCGATGGCTAGCAATGGCTTCTCGCTGTGTAATGATATGATCGAATGAAAATTACCCGACACCTCTCACTGTAAGTTCAACCTGCCTTTAAATTACATATTAGTTGATAGTCCCCTGTTGGTGCATCGACTACGCAAGCTGTGAGTTGCGATTCGTAGGAAGAGTCATAACAATTTAATAATGACTGCTGTTGCATGAAGAGAAGATTGAAATTACGTGGCGCGTTTTTACGGAATTTGCTTGATGTTCGCCGACAAGAAAATAATAGCCACATTAAAGCGCAAGCAGCAGCGCAATTGGTTATTAACGCTGGAGGCTATGCTGCTTCCTTAGATTCATTACAACAGCAACAACAAATACGAGTACAACATTCAGATGAAGAGTCACATTACAGATGGAAGAATACACGACCATTTTTCGACTAATTCCTAAAGAAGAGTCCACTTGTTTAATTTTTTCTATCATCTTCTCGCTATTCCGCCCACGCGGTTCATCGTATGCGTGGTAATCTGTTTGCTTTTTTCTTCTTGTATTAGCATAAACGTTTGTAATGTACACTATCAACAGTAAATGTCTTTGGACCCTTGTCCACAACGCTTGCTCTGTGATTGTCACATGGTTAGAATCTCGTAGGGGCATCTCTCACCGCTATAACATCAACCAACCTATCTTATATGCTCTATACGAGGTTTTCAGGACTTTCACCATTGCTCTTGCAAACATTCCATGAGCTAGTCTACGAATTTTAGCGACACCTGACGAGCCCTCACCCGTCGATCCAATTCTTCCAAAGATGTTCTATAAAGTTGAGGTCGGGACTCTGAGTGGGCCAGTCCAGTCGGCGAACATCCTTGTTAACGCAACGGACCACTGCATAATAGTACTGGAAATATGACACCTGCCATTGTCATCTTGGAAATAACACGGACCCATTCCAACAAACATCATAATGTTGGGAGCATTTCACTATCCAGAATGCTACAATAGGCCTCTGTGCTCGTGTTATCATGAATAAATACCAGAGATCCTATGCCAAAGGCCGTGAAGCAGCGAGACACCTTCACGCCACCAGCACCGAATTTCTTCGTAGGCAATATTCACGCCAACAGAAGTCGTTTCCGGGTAGACACCACACCCATTCACATCCATCGGATCTGAATGATGTAAACTTCGACTCATCACTCCATAGAATCGACTTCCACTGCTCCAGTGTCCAGTTATGAAGGTCCAAACACCATCCAAGTTACTTGTAGTGATGTGGTGCTTTTGTGCAGCTGCTCTTCAGAAATATTCGTGTCATTGGGCCACTGCAAGCAATAATCCAATGGAAACCCATACTTCTGTTGCTGCATGAAACTCCTTTGTGATGGTAGCCATGGATTGTAACTTATTTTTGACAATTTTGTGTTTCAGTGTTCTGCAATGTCTGTCGATCAAAATTGAAGGTCACCCAGAACATGCAGAATTGACACAATCCACATCAATCTTCCACTTACACAGGATGAATTTGATCGTTGATTTGGGGCTGCTAACTATCACTGTAATCACCCGAACAGAAAGCCCACTGCAATGAACCACCCAAAGGGCCCTTATAGAAGTCAGACATTTTAGTACCTGGTGCAATCCCCTCGTCAATTGCTTTTAAACCGGCCTACAGCATATAGTGGCCACGCAAGACAAGTGACGTATTGGATTACCTATCTTCATACCTGTCCAATCACTTTTTAGTAACTTTAACACTTTAGTAGGAACTGTTATGGGTACACATTCGTTGAACCACCACTGTCTGAGCGTATAGATAACACATACCTACTTGTCGGCTATATCAATGGTCATCGGGGAGGGAGGTATAGATCCTGTATTTGATTCAGTTAACAATTTGAAGTGAAAGAACATAATGATGCAGTCGTTTTACAAGCTATTATCCACACCACCATACTCTAGCCGCAACTAGAAAATCCTTAATCCATATAACTTTAATACATTTCGTATTTGTTTAATTGTGCAGTGTATATTGCAAACTTTCAGGATTCACGTTATTTATTGTAATTATGAATTTTGTCAGTTGAATGAAAACTTTTTGGTTACATATTGTTCACTGCCGAAATAGAAGTAAAATGTGGCGGTTTTACAAATAAACATGAAGTTAATTACTTATTCGAATCATAATATTAGATATTTTACCTATAAATATATTAAAAGAACTAGCTTAAAGACGATTGAAACTGTATTAAAATGATATGGAGGTATCGTGTTTACATTCTTACATACGTGTTCAGATGTGAAAATCCTGAAGCTAAGAAAAAACAATTCTAAGAAGTTTGTGTTAACTGTCTCAAAATTATTAAATGCATAAATTTCTAACTATTTGGTGCATTCATTAGAATTTTATTCTGATTTTGCTGTATTTAAAGTAATGCTACAATTAAATTTTGAAATAAAGGTAAAATTTTGTTCTGAAATTCCTATTCCTCTATGGTAACTTCTCCGTCTTCTGTATTTCGTACTTCTCTGAACGAGTCGCAGTTAGGCCAAGAATTAGTAGTGTACACCAAACAGTAGGATCGGGAGGGTGTATATGTGGTTCTTACGGTACCTCTGTCTCAGTGTATTAGATCCCACAGTCACATGAATAGCTAAGCAGACTACTTTCTATGTCAAACTGCTCCAGAGTATGACAAACGGGCATGGCTGTTTTTTCCTTCCCTTGTTGCTTTACGCCTCATCGACATCGAGGACATTAGAGCTGGTAAGGACTGTGGCAAGGAACGGAAAGGAATCCGCCATGGCCTTTTGAAGCAACCATCCCGACATTCACCAGAAGTGATTTCGGGAGAGCATGGAAACCCGAAATCTATATGTGCGGACGGGGATTTGAACCAGCGTCCTCCCGATGCCAGGCCCGAGTGTTACCGCACACCAACCAAGCTAACAAGGGACGCTTTTAGCATCGAAACATGCTTAGAATAACAAGCGATCATGAACAAAATAGTGGTGAGTGTCATTTCCACGCAAACTGTTACATTTTACCTCAAGTAACATTTTAACAGAGGGAAACAAAGTAACAATATATTAATACCATATGAAGGAAATTAATCGTAATTCAATGACATCAGTGTATCATTATATTTTCAATCAACAGTGCCAAAAACTCTCTGTTTAAAGTACGTAATACAGCACAAAACACGCATATACAACAGTACCACGCACCTGATAGTGAGTGCTCAAAGTGCAGATGCGGGGTTTCGATGAAATGGTTAAAACAGAGTGGAAGAAAACAATGTTCACACCTCACTGAAACCACTTTACCACATTCCAAATCACTTTTGCATTCACGCAATCCAATATCAGAAGCCACACTAATTACAGTTTCAAATGATGATGTTGATATGTTAATGTCATAACCTGACTTTTGCCAAGCATATTGCAACATATGCTTATACGTAGGTGCAGCAAATTGATTGTAAATCACAGAGTGAAGTTTCATGATGAAATAACGATCATGAATCATGACTTGTGGTTTAGCAAATTGTAATCTTACAAAATCAGTAGTCCTTCTGATATAGAGCTTATATTGCCGAAAGAAATAAACATCGAGGGGTTGGCAATATTTTGTTGTTTTCGGTGGCAATATTTTCAGCATAACATCTTTGTTTGGAAAAGTTACATCTAGAAGGGTACAATCTGTATGACCTGACCAGGAATTACACAACGATAGGTTCTTTTCATTTGTTACATGTTCACCAAGGACTGAAGTTAGAAGAAAACGCATCATGTGATCTTTAGTCATTTTTCCACTTTTGCTTGCCTCCACGTGAATGTTTCGCGGACAGGTTGTTTCAGGTTTCTTTGAAATATTTGGATCGGAAGTGTCTTGCGTCTCTTGAAAACAGATGTACAACTAATAGTGCTAGCAGACAAGTGCGGAGTTTTGCATGGAAATGTTTTGTTTATGATTTCTTGTTATTCTAAACATGTTTTCGTGCGGTTCCGACCGTTCGAGGTCGAATGTGTCCCTCGTTAGTGCATTGCCGGTAATAATCTGCAGCTGTGGTTTGCTGCAGTGCAAATTGAGGCGAATTTAGGTTTGTTGGTCCGTACTGCCCAGGTTTACACAGCACCGACACACGATTTTTCAGTCTCGGAATTGGCCGAACAACTGGATAGTGCCATCCAGCAGGGCATGTGTCACTGCAGTTGGTTGGTGGTCCGTGGAGCTATTCCGTCTCTTGTTTACTCTTTCCACAGAGGGTTACTGCTTTTTTCCATAGATATGTCATCCTTTACGGTTTTACTGACTCTAAAGTGTTATTCACTAAACTTGGAAGCTTCCTATTTTAAAATCCAATTAAATTGAAAATTACGTCAGAGCACAAGACGTAAAATGTTTGTAAAATTAAAAAACCGGTATATACTGAAAAAATCTTTATTTCACTTTTATAGCGACTATAAAGTTGTATATCTTTATTGGACGACGTTTAAAAAATTCATTTATTTATTAGCTTTTAGCTCATATCGACTGTTAGTGGACATTCGGCTAGCTGTCAGTAGTTGATCGCAAGACATCAACACATTCGTTCCTGTATAACACTTTCCATCAGGTATTTGTGCCATCTTGGTATCATTTACTTGCGAATGTATTCTGCATTCTGAGGATTTAATTCTGATTAAATAAATGCTCTGGTATGAACTTTGTGTAACGCTTGAGATACCGCTCTGTTGCAGGGTAACGCACTTCACACAGACGAGCTTCAAATGTTTTGTTATTGTTATTAACTGTTGAGCTGAATGAAACTAATAATTTGAAAATACTAGATATCTCAGGATTTATCTGAATACAAGTTAATTATTAATTATATTTCAGCGCAGTCGTAATGACCTGGTAACAGGGTTTTTATTGGCTGCGCACTCCATTCTATCGTAGCCGCCACGACCTAGCTCGGTAGTCCTACCAGTTGTAGGACACCTACAGTTTAACGTGGAATACCACGAGAGTGTTATGGCGTACTTCACATTACACAGCACGCCGTGCCACAGATGAAGGTCAAATTAAGGGCCTCTGAAAATTCTCGCTGAGACCGGGATTCCAACTAGCGACCTTTCGATCTCCAGTAAGACGCCTTAATCACTGACCCACCAGACCGCTCATATATATGAAACGTAATTTGATTTTAGTATTTTGAGTTTCCTTCCATGTAGTCATATAGGGTGGAGATGTGTGGCGTATGTTTTGTGCGGTGTGATGATGGAGTTGTGTTTGGGATACGTGGACGCGGGGGCGGGAGGCGGAAACCCGGGGTGCACCGCCCCGGAAGAGGCGAGCGCCCAGTCCTCAATGGGTGAATCAAGGGACACCCGACACTCCGCTCTCGGGTTAAGGACTCCCGCGGAGCAATCTCACCGGTATCACCCACCGGAAGGAGCTGCAATTAAAACTGGAATACGAAACCCCTTTGAATGCTCTCGGCCCATCCACGTGCAGGAGCTTTCTATTCGCCTCACAAGGCGAGCGTTCGGTACTATACTCTCTCGAATAAAATTGTTGTTCTGGAATTCAAATGTGAGGTTGCGCAAATTATAAACTTATCATGCGTTGTCTATCCTGTCGACCATCATTAGTCTTGGTAATTGTAATTTTATCTGAAATAATTTTTCTCTGTCAAATGACAACATTCACACAAATTTTCTGTTTCGGACTCACATAAGATGATCAAGTGTAAATAATTATTTAAATCTATTTATTAATTACAAAGCCTACAAACAATAGCGTCTTGACACTGATAATCAATGTAAACAGCAGCTTGTTGTGTGATTGAGTTTGTGATCAGAACACGCGAGTTGAATGTTTCTCATATCCTATTACTTCCCTTAAGCTCGGCACTTGTAAATATTCCCGCGGATTAACTATTTATCTCGAGCGGAACAGGTCATAATTTCGATACTGAGAATGCCTATCATCATTGATCCTTAAATTCCTCTCCCACAGGTAAGGTGATGTCGTCTAAAATATAATCTTTTCTTACCTCAGCATTAACTTCTAATTTTGATATTGATTCACTACCACCCCACTATACCAATTTCGATTAACATACAATGCATCTCCATAGTTAATTTTTGTCCTGTATTTACTATTGGGCTTTGTAAAAGTATGCATACATGTTGCGCTCTATCTTATAGTTATTTAAGCTTAATGGAAACAAATGAGCAATATGAGATTGTAAAAGAAGGAATACATTATTTTTAGTGGTGTTTCGAAACAAGCCAGCAGAGATGTTTGTTTTCCAATGTAATTCGAACATAGTTCAACTTAATCAGAACCTGAAGAACACAGTATGTCTATATGAAAACATTTTTAAGTAGACTACCCAAGAGTATTTTGAAATGTTCATCGACCTAAGATCCACTATTGGTTGATGCTGCCGCTATTGGAATTTTAGATATTAGAAGTACGATTTTTTGCTGATTAGAGGTTAGAGACTATATTAGCAAGAGTATGCTTATCGCGGAGGAGGGGGACATGAATGAAAAGGAAAGAAACATCTGCTTGAAAATTAAAATTTAAGTTTCTCATTACTTCAGGGAAACATCTGTGACGTAGCTTAATGAATATGGGAGTAATATCAATAGAAAAGGTGTTCAGTAGATACGATCTGCACCGGAAAAAAAATCTCAGATTATTCTTTTCAGCTATTCATTTAGTTGTTATTTGGAAGTAACAGCGTTTACCAATCTTGGGAAATATCTAATATGGACGTATTATTTGGATATTATCATTCATTTAGCTTGAAAGAAGTAAAGGGAAAACCTTCAGTTATTTAACAGTTTTAAAGGAAATCTGAATTGATTTGAATTTATTATGAAATTCTGTAAGTTATGGAGTTCTGAATTAACAGATCTGCATTTGTTTCACTGAACAATAAAAGTGGTTATTCTTAACAGCACACAGAAGGAGAGCATGCAGATAATTCGTTGAGTATCCGATATTTATAATGAAAGAATTAGCGACTAAGATCGTTTTTCAGGTGCAATAGTGGCATGGAACGAATGGTATTTTATGCTCTTACAAATCGTTATTTTGAAAGTATTAGAGCCGTCTATGACCTTTTAAAGAAAACATACCGGCGTTCATCTGTAATATTTTCGGAAAACTAATAAAAATTTAAATCAATACGTCCTGGCCAGAAATCGAACCCCTTGTTCTGCTGAATTCAAGTCCTAGCTAACGGATCACCCATCAGGTTTATGATGAATGATTTCTTATACTGGGGTTGAGAAGAAATAGATCGTCAATCTTACAGAGATGTATTCTACTTAGTTGCGAAAAATACTAACATGCAAGAAAACTTGGTGGCAATTAAAATGAGCTTAACGTGCTTCGGAGGGGACTGATATTTCTAATAGCGACAAAAAGTCGGAATGATAGAATAGTACAGCAGTGTGAGGAGTTATGAAACGGTAGCAGGGCAGAATCCCGTGGATTGCGGGTCGCGGCGTCATTTTTCGCGTAGTATCTCGACTGAATTATACGGCCATTAATAAGTGACGGGCGCAGCGTCACTTGATACACGGCTATCCGCTTCCACAGAACAATGGACATTCGCGAACGCGGTGCCAATAATAAATCAGCAGTAATCCAATTTAAATTACAGCCTGCCGCCGCTACAAATTGATTCACATGTTAATTATCACCTGCGGCTAATGGGCCGTATGTAACGGGCTATTAGCACGGCGCTATTGTGTGCAGTCAGCTCGTTTAATTAGAAGCGGGCCTGCGCAGCGCACGGTGCCGTATCGGGTTCGCCGCGCCACCTGATGCGTCCACAGTCCCACTAATTCACGGAACACCGACTGCTTGATTACAGCTGGCCCGCCGGTCAAGTGGTTTACTGCAAAAACCAAGCCCCGGTCGGCATTCCCAACACGCTCCTTGGCACATCCTGCTGGCTCCAATCACAAGCCTCACTAGTTCCATAGATTCGGACGAGATGCGTAGCAGTAATAACAGCAGGTCTTATTGTATCTGCTTGAGAACTTGAGGCATGAATGTCACTATTTTCAGCCTACATAAACCATTTTAAATTCGATTAAACCATACGGCCTGACAAAAAAGGTGAAGCAGTCAGAAGGAGAGGATGAAACGAAAGGAAATTTCACGAGTGGAGAGTGTATGTGATGTTATTTCAGTGATTACAAAAGTGAGTCAAATATACAAAGATCTTCGCAATATAAAGAGACGGGGCACCCACGTGGATAATCCGGTACTGGCTGCGACGAGATAAAAACATATATGACGTACACTAAAATACACAAAATTTCGGTTTTACATATTGTAGGGAACGAGTCATTTGGTTCTGAAGGTGTGCACACGCCGAAGTTTAACACATGACTGAGTGAATTATCGATATGTCGGTACTGAGATGTTATATGTAAACATACATATCGTCGGTGGTGATAGAATAAATAATGTAACCAAACGGAACGAAATATTAAAACGAAAAATAAAAATAAATAATAAACAGAAAATTTTAAGAAATTCGTAACTAGTTAAATGATAACAAATGATTAAAAAAGTCTTGGTAATATGAGCCGGCTAATCACTATGATGATTCACCCCCTCTGGCCTTGATGCATGCATTGATCGGTTGGGATGGGTGTCATAAGGCCTTTGTATGCTACCCTGATACAAGCAAGGCCGCAACTATTGTAACTGGTCCTTGAAATCCTCGACACTGGCACTGGGACGGAGTTGAAGTACGAGCTGGTTCCAAACATGTTTTATCAGGAACAGACCTGGGGATCTTGCTGGCCTCGGGAGTTCGTCGACATCACGCAGACATAGAGATAGATATCGTGTGTGGACGAGCATTGTCCCGTTGAAAAGTGACATCACTCTACTGCTGCACCTGAGAGGTAACACATGAGGACACAGGATGTCCGTGACGTACCGATGTGCCGTCAGAACTGCCTCAGCCACTACTAGCCGGACCTGAAGTCATTCCCGGTGGCTACCCGTGCCATGACTTCAGGAGTAACTAGCTATGTTTCTCCAAATCATTGGAAGAATGGGTCCTCTAGCCAGGTCGCCGCTATACTTACGACGATGGCGGTGCAGAACCGCGATTAATCGCCGAATACAATGCGACACCATTCATCAACAATCCCTGCTTCCGGTCAAGGCACCACTCCATCACAGCCGTTTGTGGTGTGGTTTTAAGGGCATCCAACGCATGGGATCTATTTCGCTAGGCTGACTGCTACTACTCTCCGATCAATTGAATGTCCATTACCTGCTCTCGGATGGCAGGCGCAGATGTGAAGGGGTTACGATGTCCTTGTTGACTGTCCTCCTTTGTGGTGGTCTGCAGTGGTCGATCGGAAGCTTGACGACAGGTATGTCTGCTCTCAAGTTCCCATGCAGTCCAACAGCGGGCCACTATCACTTCCGAATGTCTCACAAATCTGGATATTACGCCATTCGACCAGCCAGCCAAATGGAAACCTGCAATGAGGCGCCTATCAAACTCTGCCAGGTGCTGATAACAACACGACTACGCGACATCTCCGTGACCTACAACATCTGTCTGTTCGCACTCTTTATATATCTTGCAACACGAAAAACGAACAACACTAATCCCTCTCGTGGCCGTTCTACCTGTCATAGAGGACTGATCTTCTTACATACCCGCCGATAGTGTGTATGTGTACGACGTTACATCGACACCCGACAAAATCTTCTGAGGGTTTCAATTGTCTTGTCGGCAAGTGTATTTTGGGTGTCAATTAATAGCATTTCGATTACATTGCGTAATATAAGTTGACTGTTAAACTGGTTTGTAACTAATGAAATATAAAAGTGTACTCTCTGAAATATGGGTTGAAAGCTAGGGACAGTGAGATCATCAAAATAAGTGCGTTTTCTGCTGGTTTAATTTTTTTTAAAAAAAAATAGTATACGAAATTTAAATCGCAAAAAAATTACTTAAATAAATCTGCGATTCTAGTGTTACTTTACTGATCATGAGGCAAGGTAATCCTGATTCAACAAAGTACCAACAGCAATAACAAGTGAAAAAAAGTAGTATTTTGCTGTCCTGGAAAGGTTTCAGGTACGTGTTTTGGGTTTTATGAACCGTTTTGAAGTAAGAACAAAAAATTATAAAATGTCCATACTCAGTACTAAAAATATTCCTATGATGGACATGTCATTAACTTATCACCACGGACACCAATTTTCACATTTACTTGATTCTTTTTGTATTTTGTGGTTTCTGGTACCAACTCTCCCTGCTATATTATTAAAGTTCTATTCCATAATTCACGTTATACTCGTTGAGTATTAAGTAAATTTCGTAATAAAAAGTGTTTGTTGGACTACTTTAAATCGAAAATTCTATCTGTTGTATCCTTCTTCTGGTTTATTTAATGTTAAACAGCCTCGAATACTGTATTAATTATTATTTCCTATTTGCACTCAACTTGCCAGAAAGTGCACGGTGTGGTGATCTACGTGAACAATGGATAAGAGACAAATAAAAAAACAACTTTGTTTACTCAGAGTCCTAGCTCAAACTATCGGCAACTTTTTATTATTAAATTAATTACCATAAGTTTATTTAATTATCTATTGGATATAAATGGCACTAAATGGATTTATGCTACATTAAAATTCAAACTCTTAACTGTATCATGACATTTAATATCACAGATGGTTACAATCAATCTTAACAGAACTCCAAGATGTGTAAAATCGTTGCTAATGGCGCCTGTAGGTAGGCTGCCAAGCGCACAGGATCCAGCAATCGACTCGTATTCACCCTCCGGGTACCATACTATACCAGGTACAGTCAGCTAGGTACTGAGGCGCTTTCCTTTTCTCAATATTACCATAAAATTTACTTCTTATATTGAGCTTCTTGTATTTAGGACATCTTCATCACCGATATTTTGTTCACTACATTTATGATGAAGAATAATCATTGTTGCATGAGGCACCAGTTAATTTATCTTTTGTTCCCTTTTGCTGAGTGAAATTTCTTTCAGGCTTTTGATTTTTCCTCCTTCGTAAGGGAACAGAGGTGTATTTAGAATTACCCTTCTTTGCTGTAATTTCCTATAGTATTTTTGTTTTGTTCATATGACGAATATTATTTCTTTTTAATATCTTTCAAATCTATCTGCTGTACCTAAACTACATACGTATATTTTAAAACTATGTGTTACCTTTTTTTAACTGTTTGGTTTCCATCCGAAATCGTTATGATCTGGATTCTTTTTGCAGAAGAGAGAGTGAAATCCGATTAATTTCCTCACACACTAAAATAATTTAAACTACTGATGTCCTAAATCACTATCTGAACTTTTTATAAATTAGTTAATTTGGTTAGTTTCTTAATTGAAAGTAAGTAAGCATTGGACAAGAGACTTAATGGAAAGTAAAAACCATGATTTTCCTATTAGATCAATTTGTAACATTGTCTTGTATTCCATACAGTTTTAAACACATTTTTTTGTGTTATTGCGTAGTATGTGAAATTCTATGTGATTTACTACTGCAAAATTCGCATGAAGTATACCCTGTCAAGTTACGCAGTACGGGAAGCTGAGCAATCAAAAAATGACCGTCGGTCATTGCTTCGAGACATGAAGGAGTCTTTTGAACAACAAATTCTGATGGCACTGCAAGAAATTTAACATACTATCTGATTATGTTGAATATCACTTACAAAACGATTCTTCCTCATTGAGCTCTAATCATTATGTGATGGGAAATGTAGAATTTGCCAAATATCAATTAGTAAATACTGTTATAACGAAACTACTACAAATTATTTCAAAGATACCATTCCTACATCGAGTGTGACGTGTTCACCGTAATCAATCTTTGTTCCAAGAGCACACATGGAGTGTAAATAAATTATTTGGATATATTTTATATACCATGCAGTAGACAACCACAGATTTATACTCCCGGCTTGGTCAACCAGTAGTAAATACAATTCTTGTATCTACGTTATATTTTTCTTAATTTATATTTTTCTTCAAAACTTTTATTTGCATCATTGATAATTAAATTTTCCAATGGACGATTTGGAACAACTACATGATATAAAAAAGGTTTTGTGTGGTCGATGCTTACAATCATTTGATACAACTCCCTGTCCCTGTACTAGTCTTTTTATCACGTAAATACGCCTACTGTATTTCACGTCTCTCTTAACACATTTGGTATATTCTTTCCGTGACCCTCACAATTATTTTCTTACACTTCGTCTGGTTGTAAACTGGATGTAAGTCGAAGGCTACATGATCAAACCCCGCACAAACAGGAAGCTACCACTACCAGTCTAATAAGCGATTTGAGAACAGTATTAAGGTAGCCATCGTCGATGCTGTGGTCGATATATACGAGATTATTTTCGAGAAACTAGAGTATAGTAAATACAAAAATCTCCCAAGACATTTCGTTCCAGAACCCGTTTGATCTGATTATTGTTTTCCAGGTACCCTACGTTCATTTGCATATAACTGAAGTAAAAAGTATTTTTTTTTATTTAATTTCATTTTCATTTCTCTTTTTTCCGACATTTTTCCTCCTTCCCACTACTCTTTACTGCTCAGATCACAAAACTAACTCAGGTGATTAAATAAAATTTCATAGGCTTTTAGAGAATATGTCGAAGGAGGAAACGAACTCCAAAGTCTGTTTCTCCTATTAACCTAAGCGGTACCAGAGTTAAATCAATCTCTGAACTCAGAGAAACATTGGGATTCCCAGAATTCGAATTGCAGGTCTTCCCGCAAAATCTAGTAGGCCTAATTATCTGAACTTTTTAAGTAGCAACATGACTCACAAATACTTATTAAACGGTAACATTTTTCTGTAATATTTTAATCCCAACGGGCCTTATTTCAAATAAGTTCTTAAAACTCTCATCCAAATTCCACAATTAATGTTGCACAATCCTTCTTCTTCTGTACTTAGTCCTTCTACATTTCCGCCTTACCCCCTATGTTGTGAAGTGGTTATCTACACTGCTATTAATTTAATATCTCGTGTATGTGCCACGGATTCGTAATCGGCCTCCATTTTGTTTCTAGCTTTTCAGCTGTTGCCATTGATATATCTTCACCTCTCAAAAGTCGTTCTTTTGGTGCTTGCTTGCCTTCAAAATTTACTCCAACTTTTTTCGGTTTTCATATATTCAATCCCCAAATGTTTGACCTCCGTCTTACTTCAATTTCTTTAGTTTCAGCTTGATAACATTACTGATTACTGAAGATCATTAAAACCTTTGATTTATGTTTCCCACATACACTTTAAGGATCAATATTAGTGTACTTATATTAATGGTGCTATGAATTCTTCATAGGAACTGATTCATTTGTTTTTCGAAAGAAATTCATAGAAATTGTGAACTATAATAAAATAGCATAAGCCCTTATTAAAGAAAAGTGAGCTCATACGATTTATGACTGCTTTTGTTATTGGTCCTGCATCTTGCAACTAAACAAAATGCTTTAATGGCAAATGCATTTCATCTTTATTTAAGGCATCTTCAGTCATCTTAGAAACTAAAGAAGTTAGCCCAAGAACACCAACATATTATGTGAATTACGTTATCACCCTTATTGCTTGTATTTAGTCCAGTCGCCAGTCAAAGTTTTGCAATTAATTAGTAAAATAAAAACGTTCTGTGTTGTATTTGTCTGCCTAAATTAAACGATATCATCAGAAACAACTGAAACCCCTCAAGAAATCACATATGATTTCTTTAATAAAAAACTACTCTGCAAAAATAATAGTAATATGAGTGGAGAAATGTTCAGTTGATAAACTGAATTTAAATTTCGTAATGAGTTTTCAAATATTTGTTCGCTGATCTCTACGTCTTCCTAAATGCTTGTATAATATTATGAATATTAAATTTGAATTCTTTTTTTTTGTTTTGGGCAATTTGGCTCGTCGATATCGAGGTCATTAGAGGCGAGAAAGGACCGGGGTCAAGGAATGGGTTGAAGGAACCATCCCGGAATTCGCCTGGAGTGATTTCTGGCAACCATGCTAAGTCGTAATCTGGACTTGAACCCGCGTACCCCCGACTGCGAGGCCTGTCACCCACGCGCATGATATGATTAAAAATTAATTTACTGTCAATACATTAATAGTTGGCTAAGCCAGAAAATTCTTTCGCAAGAGGAATTAAGTCCAGTGCAAGTAAAAATATCTATGTTGGAAACCTTTTCAGTGTTTAGATTTTGCTGTGTAGTTGTGGGAACGATCTAGAATAACTGCGTGTTGGGCAGAGATAATCATACATCTAGTCAGTGGGAAAGTTGAGGCTCGGTGCTGCCGCTTCACCAGAATTCAATTGTTTAGGGTACAAAACCATCTATAATTTTCATAAAACAAGGACGCCTACATCCACAGCTATAGAGTTTGTTTCTGTTTTAGATTTATAAAATAAACCTTTCTAAGGTTAATGTAGCTGAAACTGAAAGTTCGGGCTTCGAGTGTACTAGCAGCGTACTAAGCAGACGGGCAGGTCATACTGTGATATGAGATGCATGTTATTTATAGCGTACGAGAAATCTGGCCGTATTGCTGCTGTTACTATGCATGGAAAACTCTCCCACGGAATACCAATTACGCTGTAATTATTTCTGTATAGAAAGGAGTAGCGTTTTAAGGCGGTTATTGAGAAACCTATCAAGAAAAATCCCTTAAACGCGATTGGATATTTTTTCTGGAGTCTTGAGTCTCGACACCTCTTTACGTTTTAACCGTCTGGGAGCCATTGTCGTCCTCACAGTTTCCTCGAATAGGAAACTCACTAATCTTAACAAAGACATCGATACGCCGTTGAAAAGTTGTGCAAATTGATTTGACTACACCAGTCATGATGTAATCCAAATTTTACCCAATTTTCAGAGATCTATGCCTTTTGTTGCATAGCCCATTCCTACCACTCCCTGACCAAGAGACAGCAACCCATACTTTTTGATACTTTTAAAGAATTTCCCACCTGCTTTGGTCGAATCAGTTGTTAACTGTTGTGTGTATATGTTTTCCTCCGTTCATCTTACAATGTTCGCTGTGACAGCCTAAAGTCCAAATCAGTTAGTGTACTTCCGATCACAAAACTATTAAAAATAAAAGCTTGGAAAGGCATCCGAATCATAGTCTTAACACATTTCACTTCTCCGTAGCGTAGTAATTCTACTGATTATGCAGTGTGATTTATTTAATGGGTGACAATTACACCGACTCTGGGTTAAAAATGACTCTTATAATACAAATCTGCAGCTTATCTAATAACTAATTTTTAAAAAAATCATTAGGAAATCGGACTTTTTTAGGTACTACATTCTAATAAACCTAGAATAACCTTTATGCGGTTTTTAAGGTATTTATAACATCATTTACTTTATATGATGAATGCAAAGGAGGTATTGTTTGTATTTAATTAATATATAGCAGAATCGTAATTAACCATCTCTCTGACGCGCTAAATCATTTAGTTTCCGTTAACTAAGTCAAATTTGGCTTACGGAAGCAGACTCAATTTCATTAATTCATACATTTTATTTTTATATACACCTACACAGAACGTGTATGGGAGATACAGTAGTACCAAAATATAATAAAGCAGATATGATTAAACATTTCTGTAATTTTGTTAGATTCAAACATTGCGCTATTTTGATTGGATTACAATAATTAATCAACCTAACTTTCGATTCGGAACACAAATATTCTTTCTTGTTTCTATGTTCGTGGTTCTATTTTTTATTGGAATTTCGTCAATCATCAGAAATATGATGAAGGTTTGTGTTTAATTTTTAAAACAGCATTTGGAAACACAGATTTTCCTCACATGAATGTTTGATACCACTTACAAAAATCTTCAAAGACCTTGTTGTCATTCTGAAGATGATTTTCTAAATTAACCTAGAATTTCTAGGTGAGAATTTGAAAGGGCCGCACAAGCAAGGGCAAGCATAAATTAATTCAAGATTTAAAATTGTACTCATTTTTCAATATTTTTTTCATAAATTTCTCTAACTGACGCCCGACCAACTGTTACAAGAGCTTGAGTTATTTTAGTTAGTGGAAGCCTCGTATTTGTTGCCGTAGTCCTGGAGGATTCCAGACATATTCGTGGTCCGAGATGAGAGGTTGAACTTTTTTCAATTAGAATGCAAATGTGGTTTGTATGTTGATAGTGATAATATGAGCGCTTTAATGGCCTCCCGCACTGACGTGACTTGGGTGACTATGAACAGCGGCCTCACATTACCTGCTTTTCAAAAAGAAAATCAAAGAAACCACAACACGTCCATATTCACTCTTGCAGTATAAAATACTTACATTGTGAATGTACGTAAATTACGATTAAAAATGTTACAGTTTGTGAGGATCTATGTCATGGCACGCAACATTACGAAGTGACGCGTATAATTGGTAAAGCATGGAATTTTGGAGGATTATGCTTTGCGTCCCGATCTAGGAATCTTAATTCCTATTCTCCCACGCCATTGCAGTTGCTAGTTGATTTCTTTCCTGTTCGCTATTACCCCTGTTCCTCATTTCATAATCTACCAACCCAATAGAAATAATATGCAAATATTTCTTGTCAAAAATACTTTCAAAAAATATGACACACTATTGCAATATGTAACACTAATTTGATTAATTTGAAAGACAAATAATTTCTAGTTCAACACTGACAACAGAATATCAGTAAAAGTGTTTGAGGTGGGTAATGTTTCCACATCAAATCACGTTTTTTAAACTAATTAGTGTTCTGGAATCATGTAATCGTAGAAGGCTGGATCAATAAACTAAGGAACAAACTATAAAACAAAATAACTTTGTATTCGAATAGTATTTCGCAAAAAAAATAGAATTTGTGCTGCGTTTCGTCTGGCGATACAACATAATATTGCTATGAAATTATTACAATTCATACATTAATGAGTGGTTCAGAAAAATATACATAATGTTGATGATAAAAGTTGACAGTGTAAGTTGTTGAAACGAAGAAGATGATTCCATACTTTTTTCCCAATTTGAACGTAGTGATATTTGCGATCCGGTGGATTTTTTTTTTTTTTTTTTTTTTTAAACTGCTTTACGTCTCTTTTTAACGTCGAGGTCTTTACAGACGGGATAGGATGGGGGGCAAGGATGGGGGCAAGGAATGGGAAGGAATTCGGCCATGGCCTTTTGAAGGAAGCATCCCGGCATTTGCCTG
The DNA here is from genome assembly GCA_031002005.1 of Vandiemenella viatica. Classification (NCBI taxonomy): domain Eukaryota; kingdom Metazoa; phylum Arthropoda; class Insecta; order Orthoptera; family Morabidae; genus Vandiemenella; species Vandiemenella viatica. Next base: position 97,029,437 of record JARYHS010013630.1, on the reverse strand, counting down.
CAGTGATTTGGGGAAACCATGGAAAACCCAAATCTGGATGCCCGGACGGGGATTCGAACCGCCGTCCTCCCGAATGCGAGGCGAGATCCGGTGGAACATAAACAATGAGAGATGCGATAGAGATTGACTATAAAATTTGTTAAGAAGCTCTTATTCTTTTTGAAAGCGTAGAGAGTGAGAGAATGATATTCAAAGAATACTATAGAAACCAATTTCAGTGTCTCACGTGAAAAAAGAAGAAGTTTTACCACTTGTATGATCATAGAAAATTTAAAAATAAGTATACTTCCATGAAAATGTTTTATGATGAAAGGTATAAAAAAAATCATGGTCTAAATTGCGTGTAGATAAAAAAATAGCATTAGTCTGTTTCGTTTATCAGATTGCTTATAGTAAACGTCAACAAACTAAATAAATATCTGCAAACGTAAATAGTACATTCGTATGGGCTGTATGTGATGTGTAAGCCATATTTGTTATTACTGCGCCAGTTGCAAATGTCTCACTGTGTTTAGGATATAAGCACCGGTCTAGAATAGTTCAGATTCATGTAAGTAAAAGTCTGCTTGGTCCAGGGTCTGAATTCTTAGAATCTCAGGTCATGATTTCTTGTTTACATTTAACCATTGTTGGTATCTTAAGGTCAATTTAAGCCAAAAATGCATTGCACAGTCTAAAAGCGACAAAAGTTTAGCTTTTGCTGACAAAAAATAGGGACAAAACATGAGTTTTTAGGGTGAGAGTTGATGATTGCGTTACTCTATCTGTCTGAAATACGAACCTCACCTGTATTTGACGCTAAGGATTCGCTCTAAAAATTTTGAAGAATATCTGTTGATCTGGAAGGGAGTTAGCAGTAATAATTGGGACAGAGCAGGTCTCACAACATTGTATCTAGAATATAATTTCGTTGGCTCCGTCGGCGGTCCAGAAAACTAATGGCTGGAGCTGACGCAAGCCCGGTCTTCGACGCTAAATTAACAGTGGTCAGAGAAGTTACTAGAAATTCAAGGTTATGAGGGAAGAATAGTCAGAATACTTTCATTAAGTCTGCATTTCGCAGCATTGCGTTTTAAATTAAATACGGCAATATACTTTCCGGTTTAATCAACTTCTAATCGTTGGCATTTCTCAATCACTACTGCCATCACGTTTCTCGGCCATCTTTATGTGTGCAGTTATTTACATTGGATATCAGACTTTAGGTTATATCAGACTTTAGGTTCTATTAGACTTTAGGTTATATCAGACTTTAGATTATATCAGACTTGATGTTAATGCCATCATTTTTATTTGCTCTTACGGGGGATGTGTGTTCACTGTAGCTCGGTAGTTACGTTATTTACTCTGCTATCTTTAAGTATTTAGCAATATCTATGTCCGTGTATAACACTTCTGTTATTATTTCTAAGTCCTTTCAGACTCAGGGGGCGTCCATATATTACGTGAGGTGAAATAGGGGGGAGGGGGCCGGCGAAATCTCACCATATCTCACCAAGGGGTGGGGGGCGGTCTATGGAAATCTCACGTGAGGTTTTTGAAAAATTGTTTTTTGGAAGGGTGACACCTAAAAAAAAAGGTCTTAAAAAGTTGCGAGGGCGATATCTAGGGGGGCGGGTCTCACGGACCCAGATCTCACCAGAGGGGGGGAGATCAGATCTCACGAAGTCTCACCAGAGGGGGGGGGGGGGCGGGGTCCGGAATTCCGGAAATACACCTCACGTAATTTATGGAAGCCCCCTCAAGAGATTTTATTCGAATTTTGCAGAGGGAAAAATCTGGGTTAAACACCAGCCAGTTTCGTATTTTAGCCAGATCAGGTCAACCTGTAATAACCTTTGACCTTTCAAACCGGAGCTATTCTAGACCCGTGACCATACACAGGCTTACAGTAGTCTGCTATATAATTTCGTTGGCTCACTCCGTCCGCGATCTCGAGATAGCTATTGACTACAGCTCTGCCATGCGGCCGCAGATGTTAATATAAAGTCAAAGTTATGAGCCTTATTTACAAGCTAAGCAATTGCGAAAAAATTAATTGCCAGCATACTGAAATAAAGTATGTACTTCATTTAAATCGACATGTTAAGTATTTACATCGGATACAGTAAAAGCGTGGATGATAGTTTATTATATTTTATTTGATTTTACGTTGTGTGCGTGTTCAGTGAAGCTGGGGCATTATGTATTTAGTATGATTTTTCAATGAAGGTTTTTGCTGTTGTGATTTTTAACTAATGGAATAGTTAGTAATATTAATCGTCGCCCATGCAGTATATATCGCGAGACTGTGGAACAATTCTAAACCGTGATCATACTCAAAATACAGTCCCATAATAAGTGGTACTTGCTACTTACTACAAATAAGCCTGGCCTTACAGCTACGTTACTATCATAAAAGTAATGCGATAACCTGCTGATCTATACATTTACTTCATGATATCGAATTAACGATAACCTCTTATTCAAGGTAAATGAAATTGTTACCTCCGTTTTGCTGTTGCCTAACATAGTAAGTGAAATAAAATGCTGTGCAGGTTTTGAGCAGTGAGATTTGGTGCTGTACTGTTTGTGTGGCGTAATTGTGAGCCTCGGCCACTCTGGCTGCCTTTGTCAAAGCCGAGCCGGCTGCATTCCAACACGAGCGGGCCGCAAGTACACTACATGCTGCTCCAACATAGACCAGCTCACAGTACAGGAGGTGCGACGTACAATTACATTCGGATTATACTCACCATGATATCTGATTAGATCGTTGCTGTTCTAAATAAGGTTTAAAGAATTTAAGATCTTATCCGGACCTTTGATAGCGCGAGCTTCGGAATGTTGTTAAATTAGGTAAAAACTATTCGAGTGGTTTAGGAAGTGAATTCCAGGATAGAGAAATTCTTGAAGCATAGAAAACAAAGAGTCAGTATAGGAACTTCATTATAAGAAGAGGTGAAATTAAAAAATGGGAATGCCACATGGTAGTGTATTTGGACGATTGCTATTCGTTGTTGCAATGAATGAATGTGTTAATGGTTAACAGTCAGAAGTTTATTTGTTTGCAGATGATGTAATGGACGATAATAGGGTCAAAATTGCAGAAGACTGTAAACAACTATAGGATGACCTAGACAGGATATCTACTTGGGTAGATCAACATGAAATGAAGATAAAAGCCAAGTAGAGTCAGCTTATAAAGAACGCAGATAAAAAAAAATAAAAAAACTTGAGTTGATTATGATTAGTTCGGATAGGGAATGAACTGCTTGTTGAAGATCTGAAGTGTCAATATGTTAGCATTACATCTGCTATATAACTTCCTATAAAGCTCACTCACTCACCTCGATAGCTATTGGCTGGAGGAAAGTGTCACGTGTCGACCTTCGTTGGCAAAGTAACAGCGACCAGAGATATCATTAGAAGAAATTTGAGGATATGTTCAAAATTTAATAGCTAAGCGACTGCTACCAAATGAATTGCCATAACACATTCATTAAGATTGCTTTTCGTAGCATCTGATGGTTCAAGAAAATCGATAAAATTTACAGCTGAAAAAACGTGAAACTGCTTTTCAGTAACATGTTGCTAATGAAAGCAACATTTTTTTTTTTTATTTATTTTAAATTACTCATTGTCTCTGCTGTAATCACGAATGCCAACTGTCGTTCTTGCCTAGGCTAAATTTAAGTTTAATTAAAACTTCCGATAATGTTGTTGCTTGACCAATGTTTATATATCACGATTTCTTTGCTTTTTACGTATTTTACTGACCACTTTCGTTAATGGTCTTTGTTCAAGTTCGCTGTATGTGAGTTATTAGGTTATTTCAAGTGGACATCGAACCAAATATGTTACTTAATAGAATATTCTGGCAATTCATTTCTTTGGAGTTGCTCAACTGTTTAATAATATGGAATCTGTATCTGGCCGCTACAGACACTATGACGTAAGATTATGAATGTCAATCGTCAATAAAAAACAACGTGATGCCTTCGAAGCAAACAGGCATTTCTCAAATTTTGCATAGTGAACTTTAAGGTTCAAATAGAACTCAAGTTTGTATTTCACCAAGTTCTAATCTACGACCTTTTAAACAATTATACGATAGAGCGATGTTCCGTGTCTATTAATACTTCTGAGTTCCTCAATCTCAAAAGATTTTATTCACCCTAAGGGTGAAACACAGGTCAATTTTGTATGTGATGAGATTAGGTCAACCTTTGACCCTAAAAAATAATTGTTAAAAAACCATAAATATCCGCCTTCAAAGGTCACTAAAATTTTTAAAATAACTTTATACCTTGCTTAGAAGAAAGTAAATTAAAATAGAAAATATTTTACATTACTGATATTGAAATTTCTACATTAATTAGTTATTTTTGGAGTCGGTGCCAACTGTCAGATCGCGCAGATCGAATTACTGAACTTTATTTGGTGTTCGAGGCGAACCGAGAGTACGAACAAAAATTCCAAATATTTTACAGCATGTCCCGAGGAAGATAGTTTTATTGCGGGAGACAGCTTAGGGAAACAAATTAACGGAATGTTATCTGTGGCTCGGCCTCGTTGGTTATCCACGCATATCTCTGGCGCTACAGTGTCTGTTGGTAGGCTGCATTATGCAGTAAACACTTTATAGTTAGTATAATATCGGTGTATCATCTATATGGTTCAGTTTTGTTGAAAAATGTTTCTAGAATTAATAATACGTAAGTAGTGACATGATTTATGTATTATTGTTATTTATTATTGTTTAAATCTGTTTGTTTTTCTTGCTTTAGCTGGCAGCGACTCCAAAAATAGCTAATTAATGTAGAAATTTTAATAACAGTAATGTAAAATATTTTCCATTTTATTTTACTTTCTTCTAAGCAAGGTATAAAGTAATTTTAAAAATTTTAGTGACTTTTTTGAAGGCGGTTTTTATGTTTTTTAACAATTATTTTATTTTTAAATTTTTAGTGGTATTATAGTTAATTTGTATTTAAATATGCCGTAGCATTTCTCATTTTGCGAACTTCCTGGTAGCTCAGTCGTTAAAGCGAATGCTTTTTTTTTTTTTTTTTTTTTTTTTTTTTTTTTTTTTTTAAATCTGTCGTTACAATAACTTTCAGAATGGGGTGAATTGGATGCTGTGTTAAGGAATATCAGTTTACATTTTGATTCAGGCTGTGTTCCGATCTAATCATAATATCTGTTTAAGCTGCTACTCGATAATCGAAACATGTAACATCTGGACATTAATACATACCACATACACAAATCTGTCTCTGGAATATATCTGTTCCATCCGGCATCACACAGAAAATATAGACATTTAATTGGTTTTCACAACGTAAAAGCTCGGGGTCCAAATTGAAATCTGAAGTACATGTTGAGATATTAGGACACATACATTTTATATATATTCTGCAATGACTTAAAAATAGCTTAGTTGATTTTGACGGTACTAAAAACTGTGGATTTTGTAAATAACATTGGAAATTATAAACGATGGGTTTAAAGGAGAAGAGAGATTGGGTTTTTGTATACCAAATGTAGACTGTCTTTTCTGATTGATTTAAAGTATACGTTTGTAAATTTCTATCGATATCATATAAAAATTTTAGGTTTGTATAAAAAAATAATTAAGGGGTGTGGAGGTGAAGAGTAGTTTGGTTTTTGTTAAGGTAGTGTGGACAGTATTTTTCTCTTTGTTTTAAAGTATACATGTGCAAAGTTACATCGAAACCAGGTAAAAACTGTAGCTTTGTGTAAAGAACATTTACAAAAATTAAATGGGGTAAGGGAGTGAGTGGTTCGGTTTTGTAAACAGAATGTTTCTCTTTGTTCTTAAGTATACATTTCCAGTGTTCCATCGAAATCTGATGAAAACGGTAGGTATCTATAAGGAACATTGGAAATTAGGAGAGGTGGGGGGTAGAAGGGAACAAGGGTTGGGCTTCTGCAACCTAATTTAAACACAATTTTTATGTATTTTTTAAAGTATACGTGTGCAACTTTTCTTCAGAATCGGGTAGAAGCTGTGCTTTGTGTAGATTAAAGGTGTGGAAAGGGGGAGAGAGGTTTGGCTTCTCTAAACCAAATGCAGACAGTATTTTTGTGTTTGTTTTGAAGAATACATGTGCATACTTCCTTCAAAATCAGATAGAAACGGTAACTTTATATAATGAACATTGAAAGTAATTAAAGGGGTAGAAAGGGGAAAATGGTTTGTGTTTTTGTCAAAGTAATGTGAGTAGTATGTTTCTTTTACTATTTGCTTTAAAGTATACACATGCGAAGTTCCACCGAAATCGGATTAAAATGTGGGTTTGTACAAACATTAAGGGATGTAAAAGGGGAGAGGATAGTTTTTTTATTTTCTGGTAAGAAATCTTCTCCATAAAAAAATGCATATATGTGACAACTTTCATACAGATCGGACAAATGGTGTCAACTGTAGCTTTTCAAAAAGAAAATTGACAAAAGTCAAGATGTGGAAACGGGGAATAGGGTTCAGTTTTTGCAAACCAAAAGCTGACATTATTTTTCTCTTTGTTTTACAGTAAAAGATTGCTAAGTTCTATCTAAACTGGATAAAAACTGTGGGTTTGTATAAAAATTAAACGATTAAATGGGGAGTGGGGGTGGTTTTTTGATTTTTTGGTCAGAAACCTATATATATATATATAAAAATTGACAAAAATTAAGGGGTTCGTAGGAGGGAGAGGAGTTAAGCTTTGGCAGACCAAATGTTGACATGATTTTTCTGTTTGTTTGAAATTATACATTGGCAAAGTTCGATCAAAATCAGATATGAAATATAGGTTTCCATAAAACTAAGGGGTGTAAAGGGGGAGATGGGGTGTTTTTTTTTAAATTTTTGGTCAGAAACCTAGTCCATGAAATATTACATGTATATGACAACTTTAATGGAGATCAGTTAAATGATACCGACTACAGTTTCGTATAAATAACATTGGCAAAAATTAAGTGGTGGATAGGGTGAGATGGGTTCAGTTTTTTCAAACCAAATGTTGACAGCACTTTTCTCTTTATTTTTGACTATACATGTCCAAAGTTCTATTGAAATCGGATTAAAAATGTGGGTTTGTATAAAAATTAAGGGGTGTAAATGGAGAGAGGGTTTTTTTTATTTTTTTGGGTCAGAAACCTTTTCCATGAAAAATTGCATGTATATGCCAACTTTAATGGAGATCAGTTAAATGGTGTCGACTTTAGCTTTGTATAAAGAACATTGGCAAAAATTAAGGGGTGGGTAGGGGGAGAGGGGTTCGGTTTTTTTCAAATCAAAAGTTGACAGTATTTTCTGTTTCTTTTTTACTATACATTTCCAAAGTTCCATCAAAATCGGATAAAAAGTGTGGGTTTGTATAAAAGTTAAGGGGTGTAAAAGGGTAGAAGGGGTGGTTTCTCAATGAAATTCATATGGGACCACTTTGGAAGTATACTCTATCCACTATAAAAATTTCATTTAAATTGGTTCAAAATTGGCGAAGTTATCGCTGAACATACATCAAAAAAAAAAAAAAAAAAAAAAAAAAAAAAAAATCAGACGAATTGAGAACCTCCTCCTTTTTTGAAGTCGGTTAAAAACTGAAACTATTCTAGACCCATGACGATATGTAGAAAACGGTAACGGGCTTACTCTAGTTTAATAAAAAAAATATGACTGGGAAGGTGCAAAGTAGTGATTTAAAAATCCTTCATTGACTGGAGAGAGTTGAGATCAGGTAAACCTTTGACCCTAAAAACTGAAACTATTCTAGACCCATGACGATATGTAGAAAACGGCAACGGGCTTACTCTAGTTTAATAAAAAATATGACTGGGAAGGTTCAAAGTAGTGATTTAAAAATCCTTCATTGACTGGAGAGAGATGAGATCAGGTAAACCTTTGACCCTAAAAACTGAAACTATTCTAGACCCATGACGATATGTAGAAAACGGCAACGGGCTTACTCTAGTTTAATAACAAATATGACTGGGAAGGTGCCAAGTAGTGATTTAAAAATCCTTCATTGACTGGAGAAAATGATAACGGGAAATATCAGAGAAATGAAGGAACAGGGTTACAAAACTTTCGTCGAACCTCTGCTTGATATATGGTACATGACCCAAATTTTTGGTATCAAACACTATCAGTAACTGATGTGATGTGGAGACATTGAAAGACAGGAAGAGGGTGAAAACAGTCGCGGGAATGCACAAGGCGTTTATTGGTGATGAGGCTCAGAAGGTACGAGAATTAGAAGTAATTCATGGAAAAAAAAAAAAAAAAACAAAAAAAAACATCACGATGAGCACAAACTGCTACTCGATTTCTGACTTAAGTGAGTGGGAAAATTTTCTTTTAGAATTTAGTAGGAACTACCAAGAGAAGTGCTAAACATTTTACCAAAAACACCTAAACATTTTTAAATTAAAATTCCTAAAGTACGAAATAGGTGGGCGGAAAAATGAAAAACAATAAATGAAAATTGCCACAGGAACATATTGTAACAGCCCTCATACCTGAATTTTGAATAGTATTGTACTGTATGAAGTATTTGTAATGAGCTAAAGTTTGCTTGAAAGTGATTTGGTTTGTAATTTCTTGTAAATCAGTGTATATAGACTTTGTTTTATGTAAGAAAATTATTTAAAGTCCATTTAATATGTTTAAGAACCGAATGATGCAAGAGAATTTCTTAAATGTTTGTAATTCCATGTATTAATGTAAGTTACGATGTCTACAGGACAATTTTCTACAGTTTGAAAGGATTTCTGTAAATAATTTTGTATTTAAGTATCTCTAATTACCATTTCTGATCATTTTGTAATGTTGTTAAGTAATTTTGTATTAATTTCGATTGTTTTCAATATGTTTGATTGTTTGAGTGATTGTTAATGATCGAGAAATACCGGGCGGATGCCTTTGAAGAATTCTCGTAATTTCGATAGAGACTATATAAACAGATCGGCTGGACAGAGAAGTTAGTAAGTAAGTGAGTTAGTTAGTTTAGTTGACAGTATTCAGTGTTACAGAGAGTTTCATTCATTCAGTCAGTTGAGTTCACAGAGATTATCTTTGCGACTATTCAGAAGTGCATATCTGTATTGTATCTATGCTTGTGAATATCGCTGACTTGTTTTGATCACAATAAAACTACTCTTCAAATATAACATTTATTTGGTGGACTTTTTAATTAATTAATCAGTAATTAAACCACCAAAGAACCTTAATAATATGCTCCAACGAAATAAAATTTAAAAAATTCATGGATTATATTTATGAAGGTCCACATTCTGAAATATACTTTCTGAATGGCGAGAATACAGAGATGTATATCACATTAATGTTTTTTTTTGTTTTGAAAATTCCAGGTTCTACGAGTCTAGTATCTCCTAACTGAGCCTGATGGGTGAAGGGTAAAGCTCGGAAATTGCATTCGGGAGGACGCCGGTTCAAATCTCCGTTCAGCCAGCCAGGTTTCGATTTTTTATGGTTTCCAGAAATATTTTCGGGTGAATGCCGGGATTTATTCAAAAAACCATTCACGCGTTCTTTTCCTTTCCTTGTTGCCTGACCTCTCCGGCCTCTAATGACCTCCACGTCGAGGAGACGAAAAGTCTATCTCCAATGCTAGAAAATACTAACCTTTATGCTGGTAGCGTACTTTTCTCTTATTTCTAGTGGTAATTAAGACCAAAATTTATGCTGATAGCGTACCTGGATTCCTCAACGTCTTAAATTTTTCAGACGTATGACAGTATTAGGATCGTATGTCGTAATTTCGCATCAGTTTTCTCCATCATTATTCATCACAAAAATGTTAAGTACTGACCTCACAGTTATTCGTTCAACAATTGATTTCGGGTCCGTCAACGTAGCAGACAAATTCACTTACTAGTGGCGAAGTGAATGCTACGTTTATGACACAATATGACATTAAAACCTGGGGGTTTCCTAAAGTCAATTATTGAACCATTGGCTCTAATTCGATTAGAATATTTTCTGATCCTTTCGTGCGAGAAGTTTTAAATTAGAACGACATTTACAAGATTTCTTCATACCAGGAGCTGATTCTATCCTGATGGACAGACAAAACTAAAACCTGCAATACGATACGCTTACTCTAGATGAAAGATAACCACTGTGTGGGGTCAGGTTGGATGAATATATTCCATTTCCTTCCTGACGTTTTGTCTTATTGATAAATGTGTTACGTTCAGAACTTTGCATATTCTATGAGTTTAAAATGATTATCACAGACCATATATGATGAATCTGTTTAATCATTAGTTCTATACACTTTTCTATATACTTTCAAATCTTTGGCACGGAGCATGAATTTTAAATATATCTGGTATTAACATAGTAGTGTTCTTACAATTCATCTTCATTAATGACCATTGATTTGATCACGGAGACACGCGGTCTTTGTATCTTTGAGAGTTTTGAGACAGTACTAAATGTGCAGAATATTACTGCGGCTTGTGTAGTGCTTAGAAAAGTACGTCAGGTACCACTTACTCCCTCATGGTGAGGCCTCTGTGCGTATCTGAGGCTTAACTCAAATTCTTTATATACAATTTTAGAAATAAATCAGTAAATCTTATAGTGTATTTGAAAATCGTTTGATATTTATTTTTTTAAGACATTACATAAATATTTTCAAGTCTGTTCAACTTAAACCTCGGTTTATATATATATACACACAATTTAAAAATCAGATAATCAATTCTAATAATGGACTCTAAAAGTCACTTGTTACCATTTTTTTTTTAAAATTTTGGATAAATTTTTTCTAGTTACGTATATAACATTAAAATACTAGCTCACTTGCTGCCTTTATTTGACACCTATAATGATTATCCGAAGCAAGTTTTTCCTTCAGCCCCATAGTAAGCCCCTTATGGTTACTAACATCCCCTTATAAGTTTTTCAAAGTTTTACAGAATAATCTTGTTATAATTAGAAATATTAGCAGTGAGCGGTTACAAATTTCTAAGTTTAAGGGTTAAAATTTAAAATGGAGTGACCGACAGACAGACGAATGATGCCACAGCTTTTTCATTCAGAATGAACAGAGTCATAAATAATTTAAAAAATCCGAGTTACAGATTTCTTTGAAAAGAAACAAATGTGATTGTAATGTGTTGTGGCCCGAGTCTGCCGTGAGAGAGGGCTCTTACGGTTAATAGGCCTCCCCCAACCCAGGTACTTCCAACCCCCGCCACGACCCACTATAATCATGTCCCCCGCTTACCCTTCCTTAAATAACTTTTCTTCTAACTGCTGATTGGCCCTACTATTTAATTGGCCGTATCTGCTAATAGAGATCTCGATTGGAATTTTCATGATCTGGAAGAGCTCGGAAGAAGTGATCAGAGTTGATGTGATAAACAACGGTTTCTTCTTATAAACATCTGTCTGTACTTGAAGCTGCCGGTTCAATAGCAGTACTTACAGTGACAAGTTTCCAACCACCTTCACCGGTATTAGAGTTGTTGTTGCTTTTCTTGTTTCTTGCTTTAAGTATTGTCTATGTCGAGATCATTAGAAGTGGGGAAGGACTGGAGACAATGAACAGAAAGGAATTCGGCCATGTCGTTTTGAAGGAACTATCCCGACATTAGCCTGGAGTGATTCGGGGAAACCCAGATGTATATGGCCGGACGGGGATTCAAACTCGCGTTCTCCCCAATGCTAAGTTTTTTTTTTTCTTTTTTTTTCTTTTGTAACTGCTTTACGTCTCTTTTTAACATCGAGGTCTTTAGAGACGGGAAAGGATGGGGGGCAAGGATGGGGGCAAGGAATGGGAAGGAATTCGGCCATGGCCTTTTGAAGGAAGCATCCCGGCATTTGCCTGGAGTGATTTGGGGAAAACCATGGAAAACCCAAATCTGGATGCCCGGACGGGGATTCGAACCGCCGTCCTCCCGAATGCGAGGCGAGAACGCTAACCGTTACACCGCCCCGCTCGGTCCCAATGCTAAGGCTCATCCATACGCTCTGTGGTGTTAAAGTAAACATTTGGCTGGAGATACTTTAAATTTCTTTCAATAATGAATAAATAATAGGATAATAATAGTTTCAGTTCTTGTCCCAAATTCCTCAAACCATCGACTAAATCACATTCTAATGTTCGGTTAGTTCTTAAATTCTAGCTCCTTTCTCATTCGTTTGTAAATACTTTCTTCTTCACATACAATTTTACAACAAAGAAAATGGTAATAATATCTGCAACAGTAATCCAGTGCTTCACAGGAAATACAATTTCAGAATCTATGGTTTAATTATCAACATGTGAAAGGTGGATTAATTTTTTAACGTAACTCGAAGGTTCCCAGAACTGTAGGAACCAGTAATAGCTTATTTCCCTGTAATAATCAAAGGCGATGGGCTGAAAGAGAAAGTTCCGACTTTGGAGGAAATTGCTAAGAGGTAACCTTGTTCAGAAACAAGATTAGTTTTTAATGATCACGTAAGACGAGTCTTAAAAGCTGGGGTCATCTAGAAAAGATAAAGGATAATGACGACAAATTTCTTTTTAAGCAGATACGGAGAACAAAGGGTTAAAGATACTTTAATCTCTCATTCCTGTAAAAACTCGTAAATTACATCGGCACAAGACCAAACAGGAATTAACTGAACTAACATGACAGTGTCATCATCAAATTTCATATGGGCAATACGAACGATATATCCGCATCTTTTAAGATAAATAATATTAGTAGCTAGTATATAAACATTTATAAAGATCGCAAGTATTACTTCCGTTTCCATGGTAGAAATTAATATATTGGCACTAACAGACGCTTAAGATTTGCCTTCTCAGAGATGTCATGTATACATAAAAAAAAAAATATTCGTGCTATTTGTAGTGTTTCGCAGGTTGTCTGATGTTGAAGGAAACTTCTGTTTCCTTTTATTATTATTGTTATTATTAGCTTTTAGAAAAACATTCGTCGCCTGCGTTGATATCGACATGACGCCATATTTTATGTTTCATGCCATTTTGATGGTTCCGTTGCGCATAAACAACAGTGCATAACAAAACACTGACAGAACTAAAACTTCCCGAGCTTAAAATGAGACTGTAACAATCAGTTATGTCGCATCGTAAAAATTTTGTAATTATTTAGAGAATTGATTGTTTACTTTCTAAGGATTGTATGAGCTGATTTTAGAATTTTCTAATCCTATGACGGATTTGCTATACTTTCCGCATATTGCCGATTAAGTATTATAGAATTATACTATTTTTCTGCTCCAATAATAGTATTTTGTTTTGGTATAAGGTAGTAATTAAACATTCTCGTTAACTATTTCACATTGGTTCCATCGTATCTGGACAAGATATTAATTTATCAGAATGGAATGAAAATAAAAGCCAAGGACAGTCAAGTTTACAAACTTCACAAATCATTACTGATTGAAGAAATAAACTCGCAGGTTTGCACGTATTGGAGAGATGATAGGGAAATGCTTTAAAATCCTTTAATTGGGGAGGATTTAAAAAGAAAGTAAAGGAATCTGGTGGCAAAGTGCTTGTCAATCTCGTGCTGGAGAGTGTAGGAATGTAACTCCGGGTTTCAAATTAGGGAATCGGAAGGGCTGCAAAGGAAGTCAGCCCTCTTTCTTTGCGGAAATTACCGTGGAACGCACTCACTAACTGATACGATATACGAAGGTGGTTTGAAAAGTTTTCGGAATCACCACCAGATGTCAAGGTTACCGCAATGTACTTGCTGGGTTGGGAGACAATGTGGCAGAGTAGAATGACGCCCTATACGAATGAGGCCTTTCGTGGATACTGGGCGAAGAATTAGAAGCACTGTGTGAATGGAAGAGAGGACGATCACCTTAAATTAGCGGAGAATCAGACCAAGTGATTCTATCACTTTTAAATCTTCCGTACAATAATAACACATTCACTTACATTTGCGTCAGCGATAAATCCTCAACTGTAATAACAAAAAAATTTAAGAAACTTATCAACACATGCACTCCCATGTAGAGTAAGCGAGGAAAAATGAATAGTTGACAACAAATACTTGAAAGCTAGTGGTTACTGCAAATGAAACAGATGAAACAGTTTTAATCTAATATTAATCTTGATGATTGGAGGTGGGTCAAAAGAGAGTTACTAAATAAAAATTAAGGAATTTATTGCTCTTAGCAAAGATATTAATATCTATGAATATTTTTTAGACAGGTAAATAGTAACTTTAATCGGTTTGTTATCATTTAGGGGAGGTATACTTAGTTCCAGAGAAACAATTTCAGTTCAGGACTGACATTAGCATTATGTTTTTATGCTCTTCCGTTTTACAAATTCCTATGTCAGGAATGTTCTCTTCGTTTCCGTTTAAGAATTCCGTAGGTAACGGATGAGAACGTCTGTTCCACGAATATGCACCGCCGTGAAGGATGGATAATCGCAGCTATTAGTTACGTAAATCCGCTAGCGTGTGGAATTGTCTGCCATTGGGAACATTTTCACAGAAATAATTCACATCGACTTTTCGAAGATGGCTGTGGCTGGAAGCATGAATAAACCACAGCTGTAATATCGTGAGAATAGGAAGTTTCTCACTTGATGCGAGCATTCACTGCCAAACGCAATGAATAATGAATACCAATATTTCATACTGTCACAGATTATTTGGTGGGAAATCATTCATAAAGCTCTTTGAAAAGTTACCAGTCTTTGTATTTCATTACCAAAGACATGCTGTCATTCCCCCATTGTTAGCAAATGAAATGATAGTAAAAATAACGCCACAAATACTAATTCCTTAGCCGTAGTTGAGACCCGATAACTAGTAAGATAGAGATTGAGTATAGGCGTACATATCTTTATTCACGTTTCACATATACTTGAAAGTATTATTGGAAGCAACGACTTATCCATATGCGTCATGCGGAATGGAATTAACGTGGTTGAGATTAGTATTCATTATAAATGTCTGAACACACGAGTTTACAGTCATTAGCTTCTATAAACATTCCTGTTATCACCTGCGTAAACTGTAACATGCTGTTACGTATAGAACAAGAAGTCAAAGAGTCCATGGTATCTAGCATACGTGGAATAGGAGCAAGCTATCATTGTGTTAAGAATTAGCATTTATCCTAAATCTGGATATAATAATCCCTCCGTCTTCTTCACCATGAAACATATTGTAGACCACCGGCTTGGCACCTACTATGAACGCCTTGCTCGTGTCCGCGAGTAGACGGTTATCATAGAAACGCCTGAGTAGATGATCTGGGTTGATTGCCCGTTGCCTTCAGCAGTGTGACATTATTCAAAAAAGGTTTTTCAAGTGTGGATGTATGTGATAGTGTGCGTATTCGTTTTAGAATGTTGTTTGTGTTGTGGATAGGAGATGATAGAAGGGAGAAGATGAAACTAGGTGCTTGCCGATTCAGGCCTACTCTTCCGAAAGAAATAAAAGGACCGCCAGTCTTAATGTCCCCATCCGACGGACGAATCACCATCGACTTCGTCGTATGACCTCACTGCATACCCTCTGGATCTAACCCCTGACTATGATGTAGAATCTAATGATTAGGAATCTTGCACCAATACCCCTCCTACCTCACCGGTCCTCATGATGAAAATTTCTTTAACTACCAGGAATCGAACCAGCTAACTCCGTGTCTGCGCCAGACACCATCACGGTGCCACATCATGGTGCCACAAGCTGATGTGGCGGGTCATGGCAAGAGGTAGAAAACTCATGGATAACTGAGGTGATCCTTTTCCTCTACTTTGGTGTCACTTCAGTCAACCTGTATTATGGATGGTATTACTCAATACGAGCGTGAACAGTCTTATTTTAACTTATTTTTCGTGACAGAAACAGCCGTCACCATCAGCAACTGGCAACTCTTCTAGAGTACACAGCTATCTGAGACAGTTGCACACAAGGTCTTAGTCATCCTGAATCAGACCGCATTCATAACCGGTCTCTCCACTGAAATAGCACCTTTTAAAAAGGTTACATTTGCGTTTCGATCTAGAAGGGATAACGAAAGTGTGATCCCGATGATCATTCTTCTCTGAGCTCTAGCAGTAATTAGAATACTTCTGCAAACCGAAACTATCGTTTCCTTGTGTCTTAGTTGACATTAAGAGAGTCAATTATCTTTAAGAACCTGTTTCCTAATGTGAGTCCATTAGGCTGCAATTGATACCGAAACATAGGATGACGTGGATTTCTTAACTGAAGAAGCACCTGTTTGTCACTGACGAAGTTCATCCAAACAAGACATGAGCACAACGTGATTGAAACTGACGACGCCGGAACTGATAAGTGAATATCGTGGCTGTGCTTCTCAAGATGTGCCTGTCGGTTTGCGAATTCAGTCGTTTCTCGGTCACAGTTTTGGTTTTCTAGCCTCAAAGTGTCGATCGATCCAGTTTCGGGCCAGAAAATTAGCCATGTCGCAAAGTTATATTTTTTTTTGGGACGCTACTTGAAATCTCGTATTTGCTTGTTTACGCCTAAGATGCAAGGCGCAAACTGTGTATTGCTAGGGTATGGCTAGAAATGGGGTAGCTCGTAATATAGATATCTCGTCAATAACGTCTTCGAGGGCTGTGGAACTGCTTTACGTTTCGATGGATTATTATATGTATTATATAGCACGGCGATCAGTACACTAATATGGGAGAGACTAACTTCGCGGCTTTTTCAATGGTTGTTTTTGTTCTGTACTGCGGGATAGAATTTACGAAATGGACTGAGTCAGACGACAATTCTTTGTCAACTGATGTATTTTTGTAACAATGCCCGTGGTTGATAGTATAATCGGCAACACTGAGATCGATTAATGCTTCCCCAGTCAACTGCCTTCGGTCGTAGTCATACCCGATGTATCGAGTGACAGATTTTGTTTTGCCGCAAGATCTTCCACGTATAAAACCATCTCCTTCAGGAATGATTTACTTGAAGTGAAATTCTGTTCTGTAACCATACGTTCCAACTTCGTTTAGATGACGTAACAGAAGTTACGAATTACTTAGCTTTGTTTATAGTGACTTTTGTAGTGTACAAGGGCAGCAACTCAAGATTTTCTTTGCGTCCTGGAATGTTCTTGGTACTCATATAGTTTTTCAACAACTTTTATTACTGGACTTGGCTCTGGTTCGAATTGTTTGATTCTGATGTCGCCCAATTCATCCACCCTGTTCAATTTCAGTTACTGGGCGATTCTCGAAGTTCCTATACGAATAATTGGGACCGTTGTCCTCATTTCACGCTCGATGTTTAGACCTTGGGTCCGATTTTTTGTTTTGTCACTGAGTTGAAGCTGGTGTGCTATTTGTTTTGTTGTGACGTCTCCTTGGGGCGACTGGCTTCGCAGCTCGCTGTTCAGATGATGAAGGAGTACCGCAGCATTCTGATTCATATACAGGGTGGTTAGAAATTCATTCATCGGCGGGTAAGGGCAGTGTTCGGAACGTTGCACTAAAGAAATAAATACAAAAAAAATCTAGTAAAAGTCGTACCGTTTTTGAGTTATTCGCAGCTAAAGTTGGCCAATTAGAGCGCTGCGTGGGCGAATTCAAACAGCCTTCCACCGGCGGTGTTGCCAAGCGTACTCGAGGCATGCGACCGCCACAGAAAACGAAAAGAAAACCTCTCTTCGGAAGTGGGGATCGAACCCGCAACCTTGAGAGTTTGCCATCTTACCGAATACGCTGCCAAGGCACAAGAATTTCCTTGTTTTTAGAAGCCACTAGGGCGGACTGTCTGTTCGTAATCGGAATTGATCGGTAATCCGCAACATTTTTCGGGAAGTCGGTGGTGGGGCTAAAGGACCATGCCAGAAGAAGTCTCGCAGTCGAACGCAGCTTACCGATAAAGACACTGTCATCATGCAACGTCATCAATTTTCGTTTGAAGAGTACGCCGATATGCATTTGGCGTATGGCGCTGCTGGACAAAACAGGGCCGAAGCAGTTAAGATTTACACGACTCGATTTCCTAACCATGTGATTCCATCGGCCAACACTTTTGTGTTGGTTGACAGAAGGTTGAGGGAGACGGGAAGTATTGTTGTCCACAGGCCCGACGCCGGACGAAATCGGTTCAGGCGGAGTGTAGGATTTGAAGACAATGTCCTGGAAATGATTGCTGATAATCCGAGGACAAGCTCTAGGGTCATTGCCAACGCATTGCAGGTACGTCCAGTCTAAGTGATCCCTCAAATTCTCCTTTTAAATGCAGCCTTTCAAGAGGGTCATTTTTGTTGTTTTTTAATTACCAGGCCTCACTTGCCACTGTTTTGGACGTCCTTCACGACGAAGGGTTACATCCCTTTCACTTTCAAAAGGTCCAAGATTTGGAGGAAGACGATTTTCCACTTCGAGTTCAGTTTTCACAGTGGTACCTGTTGCAAAATAATAGCAAGGATATTCACGTCAATCAATAAAAATGTTGTGATTGAAATCTAGTGAAATACGATTACATGCAATAAAAGAAGCTTCTTTGCAACGAATAAATTATGTTTGCAGATTTTTTTTGTGCTAGTAACTACACGATTTTTTTACAAAAATTAAAGATTAATCTAGCAAGCAGATCAACAAATTAAAAATCAATTCCCATAAAAAAAAAAAAATCCTTTAGCCCCACCACCGACTTCCCGAAAAATGTCGCGGATGATCGATTCCGATTACGAACAAACAGTCCGCCCTAGTGGCTTCTAAAAACAAGGAAATTCTAGTGCCATGGCAGCGTAGTCGCTAAAATGGCAAACTCTCAAGGTTGCGGGTTCGATCCCCACTTCCGAAGAGAGTTTTTCTTTTCGTTTTCTGTGGCGGTCGCATGCCTCGAGTACGCTTGGCAACACCGCCTGTGGAAGGCTGTTTGAATTCGCCCACGCAGCGCTCTTATTGGCCAACTTTAGCTGCGAATAACTCAAAAACGGTACGACTTTTACTAGATTTTTTTTTTTATTTATTTCGTTAGTGCAACGTCCCGAACACTGCCCTTACCCGCCGATGAGTGAATTTCTGACCACCCTGTATACACCATCGTTCACATACCTTATTCAGTATTTCCTCCTCTTCAGCTATGGGTTGTTATGAGAAAGGCTCTTTCTCAAATTGTTTCATGTGGAATCGCCGTTTTCTCTGGAAGTAGTCAGTGTGAGATTCTCTTGGGATATAGCGTATTTGATAGAGGTTTCATTTATCAACAGACACAAAGGATTTGTGTGTCTTTACTTCCTGTTGCATATAAGTGAAATTTTTATTTCGTTCGCCAGAGAAAGTTACCATTTGCCTCACTTGGAACTCACCTGAAACTTCTCTCGAATGACGCAAGGTCTGAGCTGACAAACAGTAACAAACTGCAGATGATGGTTCGATGGATGGGCTATGCAGTGGTTCTCCAACTTGTTTTAGAGCTTATTGACTGAAGGTTTAGGTTTATCCCTACTTCCATTAAGGTAATTGATTTCTTCAACGTCAATCTTGGGAGCTTCGCATGTTACTGAAGGTGGAATTGTCGTTTGATGATTTCTACACTGACGTTAATGTGGTTGCCTGTAGTTTATTGTGTCAAAATCCCTAAGTTGTGATTGCCTGTCGTGGCATCTGATCACATTTTGACACCAGGTTTCGTGTGGTCTTTGTAAAACTAGCCGTATTCCATTTGTGCTTGATCTGTGAGTAGCTGTTCATCTATGTATCTCGTGAGGTAGTAATTGGAAAATTCCCGTGTCCTGATTACGGGAGCCAATTGTGAGATAGCTCAGCCGTTTTCGAAGCCCAGTTATAAGGTAATTAATTAAAAATGAACGAATTTTTTCTGTGTTGTATATTTGTGAATGTTTCTCGAGAATTCAACTAGGTAATACCATTATTTATTCACAGCATTTCGGCTATATAAATCTCCGTAGCCATATTCAGAACTTCAAGTCTTAAGACTACACCTGAAGATGGCGAATACGATTTGTAGCGCTGAAGTATTTCATTTAAATAATAGTATTACTGATTTGTTTTTCCGAGAAACATTCATAAGTAATTAACAGATCAAACTCAGTCGTGATAAAGGGAGACAAATTGTTTCTCGTAATTCTTAACTCAGCATGCCCTTTTTTTTTACAATTTATTTTGAAAGCAGGTTTTTTTCCAGTGATGTGCACGGCATCTTCGCTTCAAGAAACGAATATGTTTTAAGTGTATAACTTTCGCACTAATGAAAATTCCACGGTCAAATTACTTTTTTATTATTATTATTTTATATGACATATACAAAAAAGAGAAATTCGTCTCACTCCGACTACATAGGATGACACTATGAAATATATGCCAGATCGTTAGAAAAATTTGTCATTTTTCTTGTGATTCTCAAAACTCAACCACTTTGAATTTAGAACTGGAGAAAAAATTTCTTGCTCAGTCTGAATTTCGTAACTAGATAGTATCACCAGCTACCGTTATGGTTAAGCCATCTATTTTACTATTGCATTCAATTATAACGCTTTTGTCAAGACGTGTATCATGTTGATTGTTGTGTTTGTGTTGCAGGTAAGCGGCCTTTCACCCTGCGACCTCAATGTCGTAAGTTGCCTGCCTGCTCTGCTGCCTAAGAATTAGTATCAGTCATTATTGTGTACACTGTATGTAATATACAGTTGTAAACTGCTGATTTTATTTTTTATCAAGAAGCTCAATACTATCTCTGGCGAGGCAGCCAGCGGGGAGCCCACTATCCACTACCTTACAATTAGGCGCAGCAGACTCCTAATACCTTCTTTGTAAGCTCAAGGTTATGTAGTCTAACTTCGACTGGGGCATACACTCACAAATATGTATAAAATTATTTTCTTTGGAAAAATATTATTTTTGCTGCTCCCCAGATCCATCGTTTCATAAAAATAACGTCTATAATTCATGTACACAATAGTTTATCCACCTTTGAAATAAACCAAGAAATTACTATAGATTTCATTCAAACAGGATTTACTCCACACGAAGAATAATACATACCTGAATATTAGTATTCTGTACGTTTTGATTTGGTTATATTTCAGAAAACCATCAAAAGAATTAATCAAGTCCCTGACTTACACCTTGTTTTGACAGCGGAATGAAGTTAATTACATTTAAATTCCTTAATCGTCAACATTTTAAGAGAAACTTTTTTTCAGTGTTCGTATTGGAGGAATCCATAAATAACGTCTCTGCTCGCCAACCTTGTCATCCAGTCTAATACTTTGTGGAGCTCCTTCCCCGCTGTGACGTCAGACAGTTTGCGGTTTTAAATCAAGAACTTGATTAAAGCAGTGACGTCATGAAGACTGTGATCCCTTCCTCCCTTTTCACGCTATGTCACACTATGTCACACACAGTGGACGATCCTTTCCGCCCCCCTCTCCTCCGTTAATGTGTGATGAAATTTATTAATGGCCTCTTGGTCAGCAAACGCTAGAGCCGAAGATTCACTGCTACATTTAAAGTTCTCTCTTCTGCTTCTATTCAAGGACTGAGCCATTCCGAGAGTAAAATATTTACCTCATTCATGACTAGGACAGTTCAGTGGGACGCTTCGCGTTTTGTTTTATATTAAAGCATATGGGAAGTCTCCCTTTTTCTATACAGTACTTAACACTTGCTGTTTAGTTTCTTTTCCTCCCAGCAGCAATCTTATTTCATAATCTTGAACCTGATAATAAAACAGTACTAGTACTTATAATTATTTCTTCTTTCGGATATTAATTCACAGGCTTCACTACTGTTGTTCAAAGCCGATTTGATATTATTTCCTGTAATCTAATTCCAATATTCTTTTACATGTTATAAGAAGTTGAGGAAAACAGCCATATAAATTAATGTATTGACGTATAAAAACGACTCTTTATGGATGTGAGAGAGGCTGATATGATAAACGAGATGTATTGGAGGACTTCTGAGGAAGGATGGGTCGCGCGAAGAGAGTTCTGGGATTGTATATGGCATATATTGGTGATGGTTACCTGGAAAATAATCACAATGTAGTAGGCCTATTTAAGGCCATAAATTATCTCTTGAATTCAGACATAACGTAGTAGGATGGTTTTGATTTGTAGCTACGAGAGTCAGATACTGAAATGATTTAGAAAAGTCGCTGCTGAACAGTCATCCACAACCACTGGCAAAAGTAGGTCGCTTAGGGTTTATCGCTGTTAGTAAAAATAATACCTATTTTTACTTCTAGCTTTACGCCTTGTTTACGTCGAGGTCATTAGAGGCGGGATGGGACAGGAAGCATCCCGGCATTCGCCTGGAGTGATTTGAGGAAACCATGGAAAACCCAATGCTGGATGCCCACTCGAAGATTCTAACCGGCGGCCTCCCGAATACGAGACCAGAGAGTTAACCGCTCACCGACCACGCTATGTGGTAACAATGATTATGATATCTTTGAAATATGGCGGCGTAGTTGGTTAAAGTTTGAGTCACTTTGCGATGTCACAAACTCATCTGAAAACTGCTGTATTCGATTATTACATAACCTTGTTTGTCAGAAACAGCAGGTGTAATTGCAGTTGTAAGAGGCGTCAAATTCATTTTGCGAGTACCTTATTTTTGGTTAAATTCTTTCCTCAGAATTATTCCTTGCGACCAGTGGCTCGAACGTACGGATTCTATTTTCCTATACGAGAAGTTATAACGTATTATCAGCTGTCGTAGTTGATGTTTACTAGTTTACCTCCCCTTTTGAAACTACTGCAGAACGATGAATGCGAATAAATACATAACTAACCTACCTGAGGATCATAAATAAATATTTAATTAAAATTGCAATGGAGCATGCGCTCCGTTGGCAATTTCCCTACACACCCATCTTCGACCTTTCCTGCACCTACCTACAAATTTTAACTTTAAATTCTATCAACTTTTTTGGTATGTCATTCATCATTTCTCTTGGTAACTTAGTCCAGTCCCTGACGCCCTTATCTAAAAAAGAGAATCTTCCTACACCCTTGTGCTTGAAATCGAGTGCCAGATTGTGGTCATGGTCATCTTTTCCCTTCCACGTATTACTCTTAGTTCTTGCACCAATATCTTTCCATGCTTCATCACCAATATACACCTTGTACACTCCCATGGACCTCTTCACCCTCCTTCGGTCTTCCAATGAATCCCATTCCAGCTCTTTTATCATATCTATTACTGATTGTGTTCTGCGATAATTTCCAGATACAAATCTGGCATCCTTTTAATCCATACTCTCCGACTCCCGTATTTGATAGTCAAAATGTGGGTCCCACACTACACTACCATATTCAAGCAATGGTCTGACCAATGTTTTGTAACCCAATTTCTTTACTTCTCTCGTACATCCCCTCATCATTCTCTCCAACAACTGCAGAATTTTTGAAACCTTTTCCATGGTGCGAATGACGGCTCCAACTGGATATGATGAAATAGCTATCGATAAAATATTACATCAACAAGTGTCTGCTCGATGAAAGTAAATTGTTGGTGGGAAAGGGTGACAGCCCATCAGCTTTAAGTACGGCTGGGCCGCGTAACAGTGACCTTGAGTGGGCGGTCGGACGTGGTAATGAGTGAATGGCGGGGGGCGGGGCTGGCCAATAGGCTGTGGCGGAGGCGTGGCCACGCGCCGCTTGTCAAACTCCCTCACCGCCGCCTGTTGCCGCCGGCACGTCGAAAAACACACCGTGACTGATGTCGTCCTAATAATACGAGGCAACTATTCCTCCACTGTCATTCGTCACTCCATCAGGTAGACGGTAGCGACACTAAACCTACTACACGTATCTCTGAGAAGTGATGAATGGTATAACACATTACAAGCGGAAAGTAGTCAAACCCGGACCTGATCCTTAAGTCGGACCCTCACTTTATTTCGCTTACATGCAGCTGTATTCCTGCAGCATATGTTTTAAGATGTAGATATCGAAAGAAATGTTGTGTTTTGAAGTTTGCAGGTTTGGGAAGAGACTAGTATTCCGCCCGTTGCCCCATTGACATTTTCAGTAAAAGTGAAAGTTTTTCCAGAGATGCATTAAAGAGCGTTTTTATAGTGTTCCAAATGAAGAAAGTAACAGTCTCTCCACTGCAATATGTTGGTAGATACTATTCTGTATCACTTTGTCATTTTCGTATCTACCCAACATTCTCTTTAAATTCCTGAAACTGCCAACTCAAAGACATTCAATGTTAGACCCATCAACGTTCCATAAATCGAACCTCCTAAAATTCATGTCAATAACTGAACAATTTCTTAAAGTGATTTGAAATTGTGTTCTAGGAGGCCAAAATAAATAGAAATCTTGATGAGAAAAAGTGATTTTTGTCGATAGCGGAAGAACATATTATCATAGAAACTGATCATTTTTTCCCTTTGATCGTAGATTAACAAATATTAGGAATGTCAATTAAGGTAAATTGTTTGTACAACTTGGTAAAATGTTAAAATAAAACGCATTCATATTATTTTTAATTTCAATAGGCTTTGCTGGTAATTTTGTGATTGGCTACATTTTTCTCAGAGACCGTTTTTCCAACGTTTAGCTAAAAAAATGAATTTCAAGACTATGGTTACATATTTACTAAATCCTGTCTTGCAGCCTTTTAGAAATCATACTAAATAATATATTCCATTAAAATTAAACTTAAATCAAAGACGAGACAGGTAAGAAACAAATGGGGGTCCTGCAACTTTGGTTCCTTTCCTTACTTTTGGCACTAAGAAAGAACGCTATTGGCCATAAACAGATAACATTTCATCTTCGACCCTTAACTGGACACCCACAGAACCTTCGGCTCGTTAACAATCATCTCATCGAATTTGGGAGACGGACTTTTTGAATGGGTTATTTCGTAATTCACATGAAATTGTTTGTGGAAAACCGAAATCTCTATTACCAGATCGGGAATAATATGTTACTGTCCACCAATGGCTTATTCTGAGAAATACTCTCCACAGCGACAAGCCTGTCAACATATGGTTCAGTAATACGTAAAAGATACGCGCAATGCTTCAGATGAAGGAATATTACACAACGCAACGCAAATCGCAGACTTTTCGCTAGTTCTTCATGTCAACTCCTTGTTCCACTATTTTTGAAAAACAGTGCTATATGTTTCGTAACTGAGCAAATGAAATTAAGAGTTGTCTAAACTTTTGAAATAGATAGATTGATTGATTGAAAGAGACGGGTGAGGAGAGTGCTGGCATGGAAGGGAAGAAAACAGGCTGGCATGTGATTTCAAGCATAACGGAGGGGGGGGGGGAAGGTATGGGATTCAGTGATTGAGATATACACTGAACGAAGTTAAAATTGCAATTTGTAAAGAAGCTGCGAGGTGACATTACGTTTAAAAAAATTTAAGATAAAAAATACGAAAATGGAAAACAGTCATAATCATCCTCAACAGTTTCCAGCCACTGGCCGGTTCTGCTTCATGCGCAAGCCTCTCCTTCTTTCCACCCACCACCTCTGTCACCACTTTGTTCCAGTCTTCTCCTCTCTTCCGTACACACTCCTCCACTCCTTTCAGCCATCCATCTCTTGGTCTTCCTCTGGGTCGTTTACCATGCATCTTAATTTCGTGTAATTTTCTTGGGATTATCTCAACCTCCGTACTCTTTACATGTCCATACCATCTCAGTCTGGTCCTCTCTACCCTTTCCTGTATGGGTTCCTCTTTTATGGTGCATCTCATCACTTCATTGCTTATTCTGTCCATCTTAGTAACTCCCATTCTACTTCTTAAAAACTTCATTTCGTTTGCTTGTACTCTGCTGATTGTCCACGTTTTAGCAGCATATGTCAAGATAGGAACATAGTATATGTTATAGATTACTCCCTGACTTCTCTGTCGCACCTCTTTATTCCATATCAGGCTTCTAATGATCCTTAGAAATGCCTCTGCTTGTCTGCCTTTTTCACTTATCTCGCCATCATTTCCTCCACATTCCTCTAATACACTCTGCAAGTACTTGAACCCGTTTACCTTCTTTAGTTGTTAACCTGCCGTCATAATTTCCTAGGTTTCTCATTCTTCTTTCTGGTTGTTACCAAGTACTCACATCTCTTAACATTAAAAATCAAGCCATATTCCACCACACTGTCTGTCCATACATCCAACTGCCGCTGCACTTCCTCTTCATCTCCTCCCCAGATCAACAGGTCGTCCGCAAAAGCTATAACCTTCATGTTTTCCTCTCCCATCCTCACTGCCACCTTCTGCATTTTATCATCCATGATTACAATAAAGAGTAGTTAGTGGTGATAGGGCACTTCCTTCTTTTATTCCATTCCTTTGTTTCAGCCAATCTGTTCTTCCATCCCCTATTTTCACATAACTCACACTACCTTGGAACAGTTGTGTCACTTTCCTAATGGTTTCTTTGGGAATTCCTCTGTTCTCCAAGGCCTTCCATAATCCATACTAGGACTGTTGATAATATATCGATATATCGAAATATCGATATTATTTTTTGAAAATATCGATATTTATGAGTGATATTTTTTCGACGATATATCGATATTTCGATACTGAAATTTGGATATCGGATTCGATATTTTTTTTAAAAATAAGTTATCATTTTTCGTTTGCTCTGAATGACATTGTGTCCCTCAAATTCCTGTTACGCATAGAGATAAGCAAGCTTAAATAAATTCCATAATTAATTTGGAATTTATAGGTACCAAGTTTACTCAGATGATGACAACAGTGTGGGCAAGGCATCGCTCGTCCAGCACGAATCGAACGTGAGCCCATTATTTGAAATGAGCGTGCGCATTGTCCAGGGAAGAAGAACTGGAAAATTAGTGTGTTAGCAGGAATACTGGGAAGTGTAAATAACAAATTAGATAATTAGAAAGCAAGAAAAGTAACACGACTAACAGTAAGCTATCAGCATACAAAACTAAACGAAAATCTACAAAAAAAATTTATGAAAAAAGTTAAGTAATTAGGCCATAATTCGTGCTACCTAAATAAATTCGTCAACTGTTTTGGACATCAATCTTAAAAATAAACTAAGATTTACCTCGAACCTCTTTCGGGTTTTATAAATTTTACTAATTTTTATGAAAATTATGACACCCATAATGGTAAATTTTTTTAAAAAATCAACAATCATCATCACTAAGAGAAACCGTTCGAAACTGAAATCCTGATCAAGAACAAAATCAAGTCTATTTATCAGTCTATTTACAAGGTTTGATTTTATGAAATTGAATTTATGAAAGTATCGATATTTTTTCCCGATATATCGACAGCCGATATTGATACTTTTTAAAATATCGAAAATCCGATATTTTTAAAAATATCAACAGCCCTAATCCATACCTACATCGCAATAGAATTAAATTTAATTATATAAAAAGAAGCTTCAAATGAAGTCGAGCTCTTCGGGAATAGAGGGTAATTAAGCCGTAGTGTTACCAAATTCTCGGAAGTTCCAATCAGTACAAGAATAACGTTAAGAAACGTGATCTTAAAAGGACAATGCTTAGAGTTACTATATTTAAATTATAATGAAATATTCACTGTTAAGATTAATAATCTTTGTGTTCTCTTATCGACTGCGAGAATGTACTCTGCTGTTACCTAAAGTAGTAGCAACCACAGCAAAATTTCAGCAGAGTGGAATCAATTACCATAAAAAGGCGACTTCAAAACAGTACACAACTAGATTGTGTATGTAAATAAAAAAATGTGAAAAATAAAATCTGTAGCGTATCCTCTGGTAGCTCAGTTCAGTAGGCTCTCGCTTTCAAACTTCTGGGTCCCTGGTTTAAATCCCGAAGTAAGCATGGATTTTTACGGACATTCCTTTGTTTATATGAGTACGCTAGGATGCTCCATGGTTCTGATTCAATATTAAACTGTAGGTCCAGCCACTACAGAATAAGCCACAAATGAAACTCTGTACAGTGTGGTAAGACCATACGAATTTTTCCCTAAAACCAATTCATCTCCCGATGACACGAGTAAATGGAAAGTTGGCTATGACTTCGTGTGCATTAAAAATTGTGAAAAGTCTCTTACGACCGATAATTCTATTTTATCTCAATAACTAACTACATACAATTGACAGACACGCTCCTTTAAGTTGGTGTCGACATATATACACTGAACACCCGGCCTTCCCTACATGGTGGAGTAAACACACATCAGAGGCACGCTTCAACTGTACAATGCGTTTGATGGCCATAGTTGGTCCTCTGATAGCCACATTCATCACAAGCTACAGACAATGACACTGAGCGAAGTTGCCATATTGTCGCTTGTCCAAACATTTCATTTAAGTCTCTCCTTCAATAGAATGGCTGACGTCGCCACATTCTATGGCGTATTTTATTTTATGTTAATTACTATGTATTGTATTAATTTTTCATAAAATCTTTGGCGACCATTATATTTTTTTAGATAATTTCTTTATAACATACCCAAGACTGTAAGAAAGGATGTGATGCCTATGTAAATATGCAGTTTATTTTAATGAAATGGACGAAAAGAATTTGATGCAGAGATATTCAATTTAGTGCCGACCTCGAGTAGATAATATCCTGGAGATGTCGTGACTCTGGCGGGTCAGACCGACGTCGCTACGTATGTGTCGGGGTGGTTTTACCTGATCGTTCAGTTCCCGGAGAACCTTGAAAGAGGTTCCAAGGTACGGTGCTCAACAGAAAGGTCATTGAGCCTAGCTGAAAAACGCGAGTCTTTCGAGTAACGGGCGTCACCCACGACGGTTTCAGAATCGGGCCGACCGTTGTATATCCCACGCCACATGGGCGATCGCGAATGAAATATCAGCGCAGTACCAAGTGACCTCAGGATGTCAGGATGCCTAGCCATAAGCCTAACAAAATTGATACATGAATAAAATTCTGCAATTTTTCTGTCTAACATGTACCTCTGAGACTACGAAAGCGGAGACAAAGTTTACGTGAGTGGTGGAAGAAGCGACGAGCTTAATTTGGTGCGAGACTTACCCGACGTCTGACTTTGCTGCGAGACTCTGATGCCGACGTCTAATTCTGCTGTGGAAACCTGAAGTATGAATCTGAAGTGGTATTCTGATCCCGACGTCTGATTCTGCTGCGGGACTCTGTTCCAAACGTCAGACTCTGCTGCGGGACTCTGATCCCGACCTCTGACTCTGCTGTGGGACTCTGTACCATAAGTCTTACTCTGCTGCGGGACTTTGATCCCGACGTCTGACTTTGCTGCGGGACTTTGATCCCTGACTCTGCTGCGGGACTCTGGTCCCGACGTTTGACTTTTCTGCGGGACTCTGATCTTGACGTCTGACTCTGCTGCGGGACTCTGCTCCAGACGTCTGACTCTGCTGCGGGACCCTGATCCCGACGTCTGACTCTGCTGTGGGACTTTGATCTTGACGTCTGACTCTGCTGCGGCACTCATTCCGACGTCTGACTCTGCTGCGGGACTCTGATCCCGACGTCTTATTCTGCTGCAGGACTCTGATCTTGAAGTCTGAGTCTGCTACGGGACTCTGATCCCGGCGTCTGATTCTGCTGTGGGACTCTTTTCTAGACGTCTGACTCTGCTGCGGGACTCTGATCCCGACGTCTGACTCTTCTACGGGACTCTGATCCCGACTTCTGATTCTGCAGCGGGACTCTGATCTTGAAGTCTGAGTCTGCTACGGGACTCTGATCCCGGCGTCTGATTCTGCTGTGGGACTCTTTTCTAGACGTCTGACTCTGCTGCGGGACTCTGATCCCGACGTCTGACTCTTCTACGGGACTCTGATCCCGACTTCTGATTCTGCTGCGGGACTCTGATCTTGACGTCTGATGCTGCTGTGGGACTGTGATCCCGATGTCTGACTCTGTGGCGGGGCTCTGATCCCGCTGTCTGATTCTACTGCGGGACTCTGATCTTGAAGTCTGAGTCTGCTACGGGACTCTGATCCCGGCGTCTGATTCTGCTGTGGGACTCTTTTCTAGACGTCTGACTCTGCTGCGGGACTCTGATCCCGACGTCTGATTCTTCTACGGGACTCTGATCCCGACTTCTGATTCTGCTGCGGAACTCTGATCTTGAAGTCTGAGTCTGCTACGGGACTCTGATCCCGCCGTCTGATTCTGCTGTGGGACTCTTTTCTAGACGTCTGACTCTGCTGCGGGACTCTGATCCCGACGTCTGACTCTTCTACGGGACTCTGATCCCGCTGTCTGATTCTACTCTGGTCTTGACGTCTGATGCTGCTGTGGGACTGTGATCCCGATGTCTGACTCTGTGGCGGGGCTCTGATCCCGCTGGCTGATTCTACTGCGGGACTCTGATCTTGAAGTCTGAGTCTGCTACGCGACTCTGATCCCGGCGTCTGATTCTGCTGTGGGACTCTTTTCTAGACGTCTGACTCTGCTGCGGGACTCTGATCCCGACGTCTGATTCTTCTACGGGACTCTGATCCCGACTTCTGATTCTGCTGCGGGACTCTGATCTTGACGTCTGATGCTGCTGTGGGACTGTGATCCCGATGTCTGACTCTGTGTCGGGGCTCTGTTCCCGCTGTCTGATTCTACTGCGGGACTCTGATCTTGAAGTCTGAGTTTGCTACGGGACTCTGATCCCGGCGTCTGATTCTGCTGTGGGACTCTTTTCTAGACGTCTGACTCTGCTGCGGGACTCTGATCCCGACGTCTGACTCTTCTACGGGACTCTGATCCCGACTTCTGATTCTGCTGCGGGACTCTGATCTTGACGTCTGACGCTTCTGTGGGACTGTGATCCCGATGTCTGACTCTGTGGCGGGGCTCTGATCCCGCTGTCTGATTCTACTGCGGGACTCTGATCCCGACGTCTGATTCTAGCGCGGATCCTGTAGTCCGATTCTGATGTAGACTTGTGGTGTTGAAGTCTGACGCTGCCGCTCGTTCTGACTTGTAGTCTCAGTCGAACATTCGCACAGCGACAGAGATTGTAATGTCGATGTGATCATTACAAGGACATAACTTGACAGCAGCTGCTTTGTGAGACATAAGTTCTCACATTACGTGGGTCCACCTTCAGTCATCGCCAGCTATAGACAGATGGTAAAGTGTTACATCACCAAGTCCACTGGTTTTACATTCCATGAATCATATATCAATCCATAACCATCACTGACAAAAGAAGTTTCTGCTCAAACTTTCTAAAGAAAACCCTACTGAGCTAATAGCATAATTTGGCAAAACGGTACGAAATGTTATAAAAGCATTTTGCTTTTCAAGACTGTTTTGGCACATTTTCGTTCAATATCAAACGGTATGGTTGAACCCATTCATACCACCCAAGGTTATTTTCAACGTTTAAAATCACAGCATCATTGAAAACAATGTCTAATGTCATAATTTGTTATGCAAATTAATTTTGCATATCTTGAGTTCTAATTTCAAACTAAATTTCATTTATTTTCTCAACTGCTAATTGTACATCTAGGCGTTGACTTGTTATTTTTTACAATCATGTATTGAAATTGCCTAGACATGTAATCACCATATGAATTAAATAAATGTCATATTGTGACAATTTTCCTGTATATACCGACAGCATCGAGATTCTTGCCAATTTTCGATTTTCATTACCATATCTTATTAAATATCCTCAATTAATTGTTTTATTTAATAAGTTGTTACAAAAAACCATCC
The DNA here is from genome assembly GCA_031002005.1 of Vandiemenella viatica. Lineage (NCBI taxonomy): Eukaryota > Metazoa > Arthropoda > Insecta > Orthoptera > Morabidae > Vandiemenella > Vandiemenella viatica. The sequence continues at coordinate 96,997,804 of JARYHS010013630.1, read as the reverse complement.
CCTCCCTGAGGTACTGCACCACTGCGATGTCTCTAATCTTATCTCTCATTGCTACCCAAATACGTTGGTGGGCAAGTATTTTAGCGCACTCATAAATGAAAGGAGTTGTTCGCATGTATTGCAATAAATTGAAAAGAAACCTACATCTCTCTCTATACTGTTAATCAATCCGATGCGCTACGGATCCCAAACGGCACAGCAGTAGTCAAAATTTTGAGGCCAGAGTTTTGTATGCTATCTACTTTGTATGAGCGGTACAATTCTTCAAAATTCGTTCTATGAGTCATAGCCTAGAATTAGCTTTACCTAAGACCGAAGTTACGTGCTGATCCCATTTTATGCTGCTTTCTACTGTTACGCCAAAATACTTCAGCTAATCAAACAGTAAACTCTTTACTTTGTACTTCTTAACAAACGGATTAGCACCATGCTGAAATAACATACAGATCACGTTGAATTTTTAAACACTCGGCTGAATTCATTATCTTCCCATAGATGACTGCATGATGAGCCTTATTATTGTGTCGGATCCAGTATCATATCTAATTACGAGGTCATAATAAACATTCAAATAACATTCACAAGTTCCCTTTCGTTTGGTGAAAAAGATCATAGATAAATCTGAAATTAATACAAGGATTACCAACAATAAAAATAAAGTCTAAAAACATCATCAAACAATTCCATTTACATGTGACATGTTCTCAGCACAGGTAAACGAATCATTTAACTGTTTCCCCTTAAAACTGCAAAGATCAATAAGGGAACCAAAGCAATGAGATTAGTGTCGTCACTGTCGGTAACTATGGTGTAAGAAGGGCCAAGAAATATTCAATTTTCTGATCATTTTGCAGGTTTTTATGTCTCGGGATCAAACGCAAACGTTTTGGACGTGTTATAGTCATGTATCTCGAAGAAAAATATGTATTTACTTCTACATATAGGAGATTACTCTTGAATAGGTGGTTACGTATTGCAGAGGGAGGCCTGCACCAATAATACATCAACATTCTCTCTCGTTCCATTCCCCAGAAGTAAAAGGGAATCTTAAAAGCAAAGCAAATAATTTTACAATATGACGGTTGAATAGCAGTGCGAAAGACATTTTCCCCAAATCTTTTTTTTTTTATTAATTAAATTAGAATTTTTAAAGTAACTTTGTTTTTCTGCCTATATGCCTCGTCGATATCAAGGTCATTAGCAGCGGGTAACGACTAGGGGCAAGAAACGGCAAGGAATTCGGACATCGGCTTTAGAAGGAACGATCGCGGAATTCGCCTGGAGTGATTGCGAAAAACCGAAATCTGGATGGCCAGACGGGGATTCAAGCCCACGTCCTCCCGAACGCGAGTCCCGCTCAACATGCACTGAACTCGTTTGTAGAAAACTATGCGAGTGAAATGGATTGTTTTGTACTAGGTATTTTTAGTTATCATGGTATACAATAGAAACATTATTGAATGAGGTACTAGTAGCTAAGAAAAAATTATTACATAGTATTATTTTTGTCTTTCTGCTTGGGAATTTATTGTTTATTTCTGATAAATAAATATTGCGAAAGCAATTGAGGTTTTGTTCGTTTATTTCTTTTCCTAACGCATTTAAATTCTTTCGGTTTCTCCTTTTAATTGTGCATGCATGTTTAAATTGGTTATGCTGTTACATTTTGTACATTGAAGTTATAATGCATTTTGAAAACAAATAAGCGAAAAAAATTCAATTGCTTTAGCGGTATTTATTTATTAATATTATCAGCAATCGAGGAAAACGATCCACAGCTTCCAGACTTAAGTATTCATTGGTTAAATGCACATCCCTTTTTGGATAATGGATGGATATCTTCTTATATTCATGCTAACAGTGTGAAGATATTGATCTACGTAGATGCGAGACTATTTATTGTGTTGTTTGTCGGGTAAGGCTGTGATGTCCAAGGTACCGCAGACATTACGGTCTCCAGGGGGCCATGTGGTCGGGTCGTCATAGCCGCGTGTTGTGTCGCGAGGCTTAGATCGATGCCGCCAAGCAAGCAAGCATGTGGTTCCGATCCCACGAAAAAAAAAAAAAAAAAAAGAGAGAAGCAAAGTAGCTTGGTTGCCAATGGCCACAGCTTGTAAACAGCGGCGTACAGGATTTGTGACAAAGCTTTCACAGTCTTTGTAGCGTCCCATATCAAAAATGTAAAAAAAGGGAATCCTTATAATTATTTTCTCATGTCCATTCGTCCGTGTGTAATAGCCTAGTTACTCTGTTACGTTCCACCACTAGTGACGATATATGACAGGAAGATGTGCTGTATTTATAGCTAAACAGGAATATAGTAAAACACAAAAATAAGATACCTCCCATATAAAAAATTCGCAAGAAGTGACACTTCTGTTCTGCTAAATAACAAGCCTTAGTCTGTATTCTGCGATTAGAGCTTTTGTGTTGGAGAATACTTGGGACAAACTTATCTTTTATTCGTTCTTACAATCAATAGGATACGAGAAAAATCAACAAAATAATACTTTTATTTGGAAAATATATATACATACTACTTCTGTTGTATTTGGTGAATTTTATGGCATACTTTTTAATTAAAGATTTATGGTAACTGAAATTAGAAATGTATGTTATGCTAAGAGTAGAAGTGTAGCATTTCCTCTGTCTGGTGAGATGACTACAATGTCTTCGTTATTGCGTAGTTCCCGTAATGCTTCCCACTCTAGCCTCGTGATGTTGGTCTAGGGCGATTTGGCCTACTTCAAGACGCCAAAACGTGCTCACTGGAGCCAAACTTGAAGAAATGCATGTTTCATATTTAATATGATCCACTGTTTAACATGTGCTTATCTGAGAGCGCACACTATCGTAGCTGCTTGCATCAAAGTATCGTCATCTGCGCATGCGCAAAACGTTGCGGTGCATGTGTAACTCGTGTCGCTGACAAATATTTGCCTAGCCAAAAAACGCTCACTTAAAAAATCGCACACCCCGTCGAATATGATATCGTTGGAAGGTATTTAAAACTGCAGCCAGTGTTGAAAGATCGAGGAGTTTCGCGGCGTTGTTCTCGAGCTCCCAGCCGCGTCAAAATTTCTCATTGGTCGTTTCCAGGGCCGAAATCAATTTTTCATCATCAATCGATGTAGTTTTAAACATTTTAATTAGTAGTAGATTTTGAAAGATATGAACCATAAACGTCGTTAGCAATATCAGTCCCCTTCTAATATTCCAAAATACATGTTTGTATAATTTATAACTATCATAAGCAGCAATTACTTCTGATTTCTTATTAACTTACCTTTGATTACTGCAGGTTCTTTCATTTAGATGATTTTTTTTCTATCAAAGCCGTCAATTTAAATACATAATATGTCACCTCCTGCCCGTTCATCGACACTTACATACTTATCGATGATGATGAAATCCCTGGTGTGTGAAAAACTTTTATGGTCAATACTACTGTATACCTTTTCAATTCCCCTTTATTCTATAGATTGCTACTTGGATTTTAGCTTTGGCAATGAAAATAACTAAGTTTACCTTTTGAACTGTCTTTTAAGTTACGTATATACTACTGTCCAATACATTCATGTCACTCTTTAAGGACTTCATTTTTTGCCGTTTTTTTTTTTTTTTTTACACAAAAGAGATCTCAACGTCAGCCGTCCGGGTATAATTCATTATCCCCCTATTTGCAATCTCAAATATAACTGTATACTTTACCTGTACTGTCGTATTCAGAATTATACATTAAATATTTCTTATATTGCCCTGCTCATTACATCATTTCTACAACTCTTTGAACTTAATGCAACAAAACTTCAATACAAACAATATTCTCTCTGGCCGCAGCATTAAATATTTCTCATAACTCAACTTCTTTTGTTTTCCAGCATCCACAATCCGGTTTCATTATTCAAACCAGTCTGTCCATACAATTCAGTCAGTGTCCTGCTTCACCATTCAGTTATTTCTTCTCCTTGGCCAGCGTCCCATTTTCTCTGTGCTGTCAGAGATTCTCCAAAACATGCGATTAATATTTTATATTTACAATTCACATTCAATATACACAATTCATATTTAATATACCCTAAATAAATATATTTTTATTATTATGTTAATGACGTAATGACTGTTACAAGTTTCAATTTATTTTTATGAATATTTTAGTTCACTCTACTTCAAAACCTGAAAAATAAATAATTAAAGTTACGTAAAAACAATTGTAAATTAGCCAAAGCAATACAGAAATAAAAAAAATCATCAGAAATACTAACAGGGTAATATTTCAAAACCACTCCAAGGAGCAGAATCCAAACTCTATTATTAAAAAATGCCAAAGTACCATCCGGTGAAAAAAACATATATTGACCCGGAATCGAACCTACGACCGTCAGCAGATGGAAACACTTAAGTTTCCCCCACTGCTGATATCCCTGGTTCTAACTATCCTGTTGAGACATGGGACAAATTCTTAGCTACAAGACGTGATGAGGCCCAAAACTTGTCGTGATTCGATAGGGTCTATTCGCACATCTATTCTATACTATCATAAATCTGTAAGCGAGTTGCGTGTGTCTGAGAGTTTGAAACGGCATCACTCAAGATCTACCGCAATAATTTTGATGGTATTTTCAAATTTTGAGAGCTAATGGTCAAGATTAAAATCTGCCAAAATAACTTATTACATATATGCAATAAGGAATGGAGCAAGAAATTATAATCATTTCGTGAGAAGTATGCTCATAGATCACTCTGTATTTAAGATGAACACTCCTTTCAAGAACTAGTGACAAAAATACGACACTATTAACCTTTGAACTGTGTTTTATTTTTTCACTTAGGTTATTTAGCTACTCATTGCTTAGAGATGTAATTCTTTGAATTAAACGGATTACTTGAACTAAACGCAATGAGCACAAGTCATATTAAATTTATTGTACGCTAAGATTGAGGTGCTATATGTTAGATTATTAAGGTTGTAGACATATATTTTCTCTGCTAGACAGTTAGACAATTTGTACCTGGTACAACATGTCTGCTATTGTCGCTCAACGCTGTACATTAAAAACATTTGCCTATAATTCCCCTCAGCATGTCGTAAGGATGCGAAATTCAGTTTTTTCCCTCGAAGATGCCCGAGAAGCAGCTGCAATAAACAATAACAGCTAACAAAACGTATTTCTTGCATAATACCTTGTGCCGAGGTGCCCACATTTCGAACGACTTTACTCGATTAGTATATATTTGGTGGCCAAAATTACCAAATATTCTTAAATAATATCGCCCAAAGAATGTGAGTGCAAATTTTCGCACCAAAAGAACAACTCTTTCCAAGGTGTTTCGCATTACAGAGGAGCCATACCGATATGCAATGATCATCTCTACGTCCAATTAGGGCGTACCACGAATTAATTGTCTATTTGGTTTTTGCTCCACACGTTCCTTGCGCAGCAGGTTTTTTTTCAGAAAATGTACATATACCATATATGGTGGCTCAAATAGGCCACTTTGAGTACTGTTTCCAAATGCCTGCATTAGGAAAACACAGTCGGTTAGGCTGATTTGTAGCCTGGACCAGAATGAAAAATCATGGACTTTGTTTCATCATAAGATATAAGGAATTTAGTTTTCAGTGATATCTTTAGCTTGCTTGCTTTTTGAGCGGAAATGTTACTGGCAGTTAGATTAGAACGCAGTGTGAAAATTGCGCTTAGCTATCTTTGTTTTGAAGTACGTATGTTGCTACCGAACTCATGAAAACTTGTCCACTGCATTACAATCGTTATAACGGCACAGAATATATTCATATAGTATCTTGAAAACTGTCCAGCGATTTTACATTCGTTGCTGCGGATTGTATGATTACGTTAAAAATGTGTTTAGAAATTGTATTTCCAGCGCTGCCGCATATGGTAAATTTCAAGTGATGTCTAACGGCACGTTTGTTTTTGCTTTGACCTGCATTTTTTCTCAAATGGTATGTTCTTAGAAAAGTGTGTACTAAAACGTTATTTTTGTTGTTGTTATTATTATTATTATTTTTTACTTATGGCTTTACGCCTTGTCGACATCGTGGTCATTAGAGGCGGGATGGAAGACAGGGAACGGGAAGGAATTTGGCCATGGCCTTTGAAGAATCATCTCGGCATCCGCCTTGAATGATTTGGTAAACCCAAATTTGGATGTCCCGACGGGGATTGGAACCGGTGTCCTTCCGAATGCTAGTCTAGAGCGTTACCGCTAACCCACGACGCTCGGTACAAAACGTTAATATCTGGCACTGGAATAAAAATGGTAAATGTAGTGGGTAAATGCTAATAATAATAATATAGAGAGACAGATGGTTGACCAGAATGTGTACCCCGAGGTCTTGCAAGCACTGTTCCGCATTATCACTGTGCTACCGCCCTGGTCGCTGGGCGCCTGTTGATTGACGCTAATACCACAGTGCTCACTCCGTGTGTTATTACCGCGGCAACACACACTGCCATTACCGGCTGTCTGCACATCTCTCTCCTCTCATTTTTCTCAACTCTTCCTCCTTCAAGCTTTGCGTCTTTTGACATAAGGATCAAGTGAAGTGATATCGTTCCACGTTAATGAAATAAATATGAAATTCCGGCAACATCTCAACTCACGTTATTTTTTTTCTCCTCCAAGTAAAAGACAGAGATGAAAATGGGAAGCCGACAGAGTGGTGTATGCGTGGGTATCTAGATATGACGCGCTTCACTGAATGTGGTGTAATAAATAACTAACGCCCCGGCCGAAGTGGCGGCTAATTTCGTTTGTCAAGATATAGTATCAATACGTTTATGCGCTTTTTCTTATCATTTCACTATTACACCTACGAAAGAACATTCTGTCTGCTTTTAACACTGTAATTGCGAACGTCTAGCAATACACATTGGATATCGTATTATGTTATTTAAAACATATTGTTATTAACTGTTCTCCTAAAATTATTTCTTGTCGCCGAAGTTACAGGATTTCGCAAACAACTGATGTTTACCTGATTATGGAGCGTCCATAAACTACGTGGCTGGGTCTAAAAAAAAAAAAAAAAAAAAAAAAAAAAAAAAAAGGGGGGGGAGGGTTATGCTGGAAAGCAACGCTGGGCTACGTTGTTGGAAACGGGGGGGGGGGGGGAAGAATTTCCGAGCCAAGCCCCGTAGCTTTTCATTCATACTATTTGTCACAGTTAAAATGAGGTACAGAACACACAACAGTATGTGGATAATTGTTTCCCGGTCATTTAATTATCTCCGTATCTAATTTCCAATAGTATGACAAGAGAAAATAGTACGAAATATCTTGTGGAATTAATAGAGAAAAAGGCTACGTGCTACGGAGGGGGGGGGGGGAATAGAGGCAAAAGCCACGTCGGGCTACGTGGGGGGAATGGAGGTTCGTAGGAGCCCAAAATGAAGCTACGTGGTTCATGGACGTTCCATTACAGCTATTTGATATAAGCAGATTTTCGTCATCGAACTTTAACACACGGATGCTTCAGCCTTTATGGACGATAAGGATTTCAAAAAAGGAAACCGAGCGTGCTGGGTGAGCGGTTAACGCTCTGGCCTCGCATTCGGTAGGACGCTGGTTCCATCCAGATTTGGGTTTTCAATGGTTTCCCCATATCACTCCAGGCGAATTCCGGGATCCTTCCTTCAAAATGCCATGACCGTATTCCTTCCCGTTTCTTATCCGCAGTTCCATCCCGCCTCTAATGACCATAAATAAAAAAAGAAATCTTTGTGATGCAAGCTCATATGTATCAGCGAACCAGTCTCATCAATCAACCAATGAAATGGAACTTATTTAAATAATCCACATCAGACTTTTATGGAAATAACATACCATCCTATTACGATCTTATGTAAGAAAGGGAAACTATAGAGAAATTTACACTTCCCTTACGTTGCTATTTACAATCAACTCAAGAGTTGAGTTGTCCCTTTTTCCTTGTTGTTGTTTTGATAAAACTGTTTGACCCAATAATCACGGGGCATCAAAACTTTGATTTGAACTTACGAGCTACAGACCTCACTATACAAGCACTGTTATTTGATATATACAAGTGCAATTGACTTTTTATTTCAATTACTTACTAATAATCATTTGTGATAAAATATTAAAATAGAAGATTTTACGAAATTGTTGTTCTGCAATGAATATGGTAGTTGAATTATTTACTATTCACTATTTCTCTTGGATGGAATTCTGATTGTTTTGTATGTTCAGGTTCGTTCACATTAATCATCAAATAATTGCACTCCCTGAACTCCAACAGTGTTCATTTAAATCATTTTCAACGCAGAAATTATTATTATTTTACTTCTGGCTTTACGGCTCGTCGACGTGGAGGTCATTAGGGGTGGGAAAGGGCAGAGAGATAGGAACGAGAAGGAATTTGGCCATAGTCGTTTGAGGGAACCATCAAGGTATTAGACAGGAGTGATTTAGGGAAACTAAACAAAACCGAAATCTGGAAGGCTGGACGGATATTCGAACCGTTGCCCTCCAGAGTGCAAGACGAGAGCGTTATCGCTCATCTACCATGCTCGGTGGAATTATTCTCAGTATTCCACCAGTATGAGAACTATCATATGTCGCTGAATGTCGCACGTTTTTGTATTTGAGTATGTTGTCTGCTACATGTATTCGAGGTGTGGCTATAACATAACGAGACTATCACTGGAAAAAAATTGTTTTGAATTTATACAGATCTAGTTATTATCGCCTCTCCTCTATTCTTACAACGTTCCATACGAATTTTCCATTTTTTGAAATCCTTCATGACGCAAGCCGCTTTTACTATCACAGCTACAACGGACTGAAATCTTGTTTCTTTTATTGCCGAGTTGACCTTCGGAAACAGATAAAAGTCACATGGTGCAAGGTCAGGCGAATAAGGTGAATGGTGTAACACTGGTATGTTGTACTTCGCTAGAAACGTCTTCTCAGATGTATGATCTTTAAATTACAGTTGCACATGTACACTGAAGTTTCAAAAGTCATGGGATAAGAAGATAAAAATAACAATATGGCGATAGCACTACAGAAGGAACGTATAATAGTGTCTCGCAATGTTGGCGCTTTCACTTTTACTCTCGTAAGATGCGTGAAATGTTTTCTGCCTGATTAGGGCCGTACGACATGAATTACCTTTGAACGGGGTCTGGTAGTTGACGGTAGATGCATGGGGCATTCCATTTCGGAAAATGTTCTTGAATTCAATATTGTCAAGAACTGGAAAAAGGTTGCTTTGTCATATGAGTTACGATTCCAATTGGTAATAGCCAATGGTAGGATTCGAATGTGCCGCTGCATGATTCCAAGAATTCAGGATGTCAGGGAGGTTCTGTGCAAGCTGGTAATGGCTCCATCTTCGTATGTTTATATGGAAATGGACTGAACCGACCATTGTCTGGAAATGGTTGTGTTCAGCTACTTGGAGTCCATTAGTAGCCATTCATGAACTTCATGGTCCCAAAAATCACGGTCCTTTCCAGGTTGACAATGTTCTTGTTGCGGGACCAAAATCGTTCACGATTGCTTTGTGGAATATTTTGAACGATTCCAGCGATTGATTTGGTCACCTAAATCGCCAGACATGATTACATCGAACATGTCTAGGACATGACGGTAAGGTCACATCGTGCACAACGTCCTGCAGCGCCAACACTTTCGCAATTATGGACGGCTGTAGAGGAAGCATGGCTGAATATTTCTTCAGGGATTTTCGACGACTTATTGAGTCAATGCCAAGTTGCATTGCTGTAATTCACTCTCACACGGTAGTAGGGGGTATCTCATGACTCTGGCACTACAGTGTGTTTATTATAAATGAGCGCAGTAACTGCTTAATTTGATATTTTTATGGTTGTTTTTGACACCATGGTCTAGCGCACAAAACTTCTGGGTTCTCTAGGCAATATGGGTGCCCCTACATTCTGAGAAAAGTGCTTGGGTATAAGGAACGGAAAGGAGTTCAGCCATAGCCTATTAAAGAAACCATCCCAGCATTTACCTTAATTGACTTCGGAAAACCATGGAAAACGGAAATCAACTTAAAATACTCACCTGGCGCAGAAATGCAGCCTTGTTTCTGTAGTCGACTTTTCATCTTAAGAGAGAGAAAATTAAAATACCGTTAGAACTTCTGCGTTCATTTCTTATGATGCTCCTATTGCCTCAAGATTTGAATGATTATGTTCTTTTTGTTCCTGCTAACATGGATTAGTTTAAATACATGGATAACATTAAATTCACCGATTCATTCATTTATCACTGATACTTATGCTCGAACACATTTAAATTATTCTTCTACCTTTCAGCTTGATCTTCCAAATCAAATCTAATCGGGGTAAGCTGTGTTATGAAGACTACTGACAAGGTGATCATTCTGAAATTTGCGAAAAAATTTATCTTTAAAGTTGCAGAAGTTGGCAATGTTGTTACACGTGCGGGTATTTTACAATGTTCTGTGATGAAAAAAGTTGCTGTTCTACTGGAGTAATTTCACGATAGTACAACTTTGACAATATCTTTATCTTCTCATTAATATATAACTTTCATTTCATCCATATTTGGTGACTTTTCTCAAATTTCATTGTTAATTATGTAGCCATTATGTAATTTAATATCATTTTCTAATCATTTATTGTTCCATTTATTGATTGACTCTCCGCCGTTTAAAATGCAACTCATGTTGTTAAGCGGAAATTGATAATTGCTCTGGGTAGATTTATGCAAAGTAAGTATTTCGTATGAATGCGTATATAGAAATTTACACTCAAGAAGAGACACTGTTGCATGAATATCTTTATTTACTTGTTTCTTATGACTACGCGTCATCAACGTCGAGGGCATCAGAGGCGGGAAAGGACTGGAATTAAAGAACGGAAAGAAATTTGGTAATGGCCTTTTGAAGGAACCATTCCAACGGTCGCCTGAAGTGATTAAGGAAACCATGGTAAACCAGAATTTTGATGTCTGTAGGGCGATTCGATCAAGCTTTTTCCAGAATGCATAGAATATTCTTAGCATAAATGCAAAAAGTGAAAAAGTATTTATTTTCCATCTCTAATTTTTTTTTTTTTTTGAGTTTTCGCCTAATCGACTTCGTGGTTATAAAAGAGGAAGAGGATTGAGGGCAAGGAACGGGAAGGAATTCGGTCATGGTGTTTTGAAGGAACCATCACTGTATTCGCCTGCAAAGATTTCCACAAATCACGGGCATTATGGATGGCCTGCCGGAAATTCGAACCGCTGATCCAACATGTGCGATTTGATCATATCCATTGACAACTTGGTGTACAAACTATTTATTTATTTATCAATCTTGTTCCATGGATCCCTGCTGAGGAAGTACCTCTGGGATGTGAAACATGTCATTGTTGATACATATACACATAATATGAGTCATATCATAGTAAATATATATATATATATATATATATATATATATATATTTTACAAATACAAGAAATAATAATAAACATACATTTATGCAACTGAGTTTTGCAAACGTCATAATGAGTACAATTAATTATTTTCTTCAAATTCTTGAATGGAGTAGAAGGAGTTGCCAATAAGATAATCTCTAAGTTTTTGATTGAATACATCTTTATTATCTGAAAGCTGTTTTATACGATTAGGTAGTTTATTAAAAAGATGTATCCCAGAATAATTAACTCCTCTTTGTACTAATGACAGAGATGTTTGTGTTTTATGCAAGTTATTTCTGTTTCTTGTATTGAAACTGTGTACCTGTGAATTAGGTGTAAACAGGTTAAAATTTTCTATGACAAAGCTCATGAGAGAATATATATACTGAGAATACATTGTAAGAATATTGAGTTTCTTAAAGAGTTGTCTGCAAGAAGTTCTTGGTTTTACCCTACACAGAAACCTAATAGCTCTTTTCTGTGCTATGAAAACTTTTTTACTTTGTGAAGAGTTTCCCCAAAAAATTATGCCATATGACATTACTAAATGAAAATATGAGGAGTACACCTGTTTCATTAATTCTAGATCTGCTGTTAGAGAAAGTGTTCGTATTGCGAAGGTGCCACTACTTAACTTTGTCAGTAGTGTAGTGATATGATCATGCCAACAGAGTTTCTGATCTATTTTAATACCAAGAAATTTTATACTCTCTGTTTCTAAGATTGTGTTGTTTTTAAGGTTTATACATATATCTGGCTGTGCATAGTTTTTTGTTTTAAACCTAATATAATGTGTTTTTTCAAAATTTAATTTTAATGAATTTGCCTTAAACCAATTTGCTACTACTCTAAGTACTTCATTTACATTAAATTCTATAGTACTGTTTGGTGTTTTACGCACAGTCAGGTTAGTGTCATCTGCAAATAAAACACTCTTAACTTTGTCGGATAAATTTCCAGGAAGGTCATTGATGTATAACAGAAAGAGGAGGGGACCTAAGACAGAACCTTGTGGAATTCCATGTTTTATTTTCTCCCAGTCTGATGAAGCATCTTTACTTATTTTATAATCAAAAATTGAAACGTTTTGCATTCGGCTTTCAATGTATGATTTAAACCATTTACCAGCGGTCCCAAAAATATGAAATATCATTCTGCCAGGAAGACCTTTCCAGTAAATATTTATAAATATTGTTTCGAATATCTTACTAGATGTCCGAAACATGCTGACTAGAATTGTCGAAACCATTGGAGACGAATCACTTTGTGAAGGATCTTCACATGACTGGAGTCGTGGGAACGCACAATTTATCAGCAGCGAGTCGTGTTGGAGACTTGAGACGTTAAGTCGTGGGAGTGACGCGGGTCCAGGCACCAGCGCCGACAAAGTGATTACGGGCAGCATTCCCTACGCGGGAATAAAATTGGTTGAGTGGGTGCGAACGCCCGTGTACCGTTTATGGAGATGAGGAGTGGAGAGAGATGTGTTTATAGCCCGCCACAATTTGTTTCCGCTCCATCTCTCTGATTTACGGCTGTCGATCCTATAAAACAGATCTTTCTGCTGGCAGACCGTAAAGAACGCCGTTCTCGAATCTAAACATAACGCCAATAATTACAGCCCTCCGCAGACACATTTATTGTTTAATTGCAAGTGTTGCGGCCAATTGCCCTGGCCATTACGCGGGGCTCCGTATTTATAGGCCCTCGCGCGGTGCGCTGCGGTGCGGACCCTTATAAATTATGGCGCTGCTCCATATTCAACAAGATGGCCACGCGTGTTTACCCCCGTAATGGATTGCCAAACAATGTGTGACAATTTGAATACATAACCCGTAATATTTTTTTTCAGCCGGGATCGCGGAGATCCATCAGGCTAATTGAGCCCGCGGGCCACTGCCGAAATTTAACGTATTTGGGAGAAAAATGAGTGCGCTAACCTCGTATGTAAAGCGTATTCATATTTTATTAAGTTATCTTTCAATTAATTTTCCATAAAGAAGACATAATTGAGCGGCATTAGAGGTTGAACATTGTTTTCTTCCAAGCTGCTGTGTCAGTCAGTATCTGGGGAGGGACCTCCACACAGCTCGTAACTTAGGTGGGGCTCATCAAAGCCTCCAAAGTAGGCAGTGCCACGCACCTACATTACAATGCTGTTACGTCGTATAAGAAGATACTTCAAGTTGTCATTACTCAGTTCATCACAGTGACAGAAAGGATATCACAACTCGAAAATTAAGTCACAGCTACGCTCAAACCATACCAAAACCACTATGATTTCGAAGCTGCCTGTACATTTTTTTTCACCAGTTCCAGCGTGATGTGTTGACAATAATCGACAGGAAAGTGATATAAATACTTAGTTGGGTAAAACCATTTAATCTAGGTGTCTTTAAAAACTCTCCGGAAATATTTTTAAACAGGTATAAGTTACTTCAAGAAGTGTCCGCAATCTTTTCGAAGTTCTAAACTCCACAACAGTAAGAACACCGACGGTACTAAAGTAAGATTGTTCTTTTCTTTTAAACAGATAAAGGATATATACATATTTAGAAAATCTAATTTAAATTAATTTGGAGGAACACACGCCCCAGTGGCATTTTGCCAACACATCTGCTTTCATATTCCACCATATTTTTTCTTGCTTATAGCTTTACATCTCATCGACGTTGAGACAGCTAGGAACTAGAGACCAGGAAGGGGAAGGAATTTGACAATCGTCTTTTGAGGAAACCATCCCCGCTTTCGCCGAAGTGTTTTGGGAAAACCACGGATAATCCAAATCTAGATGGCTGGACGGGGATTCGAACCAGCGTCCTCCCGAATGCAAGACCTGAACCTAACTTTCCTCCAGCCACGCTGGGTCCTTTTTTTTCTTCGTCAACACGAGCAACTATTTTCCCCGTCTAAGAATTTTGAATTTTTGAGATCTGCAAGGTAGGGCCCAGATTTTTTGTAGTTCAGGAATATAAATAAATATTTGTTGACGGTTTTTATGTCTTAGTAGAAAACTTGATGTTGGAGAAATAGAAACAGACGAATAAATATGACTGGTAAAATCGTACGTGAATCAGGCTTGTTATACGGTTCTCTGTAGAAATCGTAACATAAATGAATACGAAAATGATCAAGTACCAACAGAACTAACAAAGCTATTGATGAAAAAAATTGTAGCCTTCCGTCTAAGTAAATGCAAAATTTGTTATTAGTACAGATAACAGTGCTATTACGATTCATTCAATTACACGTTTACCGATGACAAAAATAGTGAACTTTAGCTAGCAAAAATTGTTGTTGAATCGCCTACAACCATCGGCGTTGCTTAGTTTTCTCGTAATAAGCTTTCCTTTTGTGTTATAACTTATAGAAGTGATGTTGATCAGTATTTAAACACAATGTTTATGAGTTGTGTTGTTTGTTTTTAGCATCTTCTCCTGAAACTTTCTGTTCAAAATTCAAAAATTGATTTTTTTATTTATTTTTTAATACGTAGGCATTAGATCAAAAGTTTCAATAAGAATAATTCATCAGATGCTGCCTAATCGTTAGCAACAATTCGTGACATTGAGAATGGTTGCGATGTGCTTCTTAATTTTTGGAGCGCCGTCTGTGGCGCGGTATCCTTGCGAGTGGGGTCCAGCAGACAATGGGCGGCATTGTTTCGCTGTCCGCGCCACTGTGCGGGTGGCTTTGTGCGCGGCCTGACTTATGGCAGCCGTCAGCTGGCCTCTGTGTCCGCACCTTGACCAATGGCTGGAATTCGTCCGCCGCGGGGCGGCCTCTCTGCACTTGCAGGCTCCCTCTCGTGTATCTTAACTCCTATCCTACAACTTTCTGCCCTTCGACGTGTGTGAACCTCTATTTCTGAATTATCAGTGTCGATAGAAGCAGTCGTTAACAGAGATTGTGGGCTTGTGTACCAAGAGATAATTGCTTAATTACTCTTACTCCATTTCTCTCTCTACAAACGATCTTCTGTCCCGCGAAACAAACTGTATTTCGTCAGTACCAGTTCTTTTCTGAATGCCAATCATTGTCCGCTCCTGTAACGGAATGTCTTGGATTGCTATCCACGTCCTAAACAGACATACTATAGTGATGATAATCAGGGCCGGCGGATAATATGGGTATGGTGTGTAGCAGTACTCATCCGTGAAATTCCGGGTGGGTATTTTACATACTCTGAATTTGAGATCGACCGAGCTTGTGACGTACAGAGAGAGAAGGTAACTGAGAGACAGAGCAGCTGAGCATAGACTTACATGTAATAGACAGCTCGTCCCTTCATAACCCAGGGCACATAGATAGACGATGCAGTCACGGGTATTCTAATACCGCCCCACAGTTAGAGAGAGACGATTGACCGTGCTCAATTCCCATTTTGATATTTTTACTACAGTCAGTCAGTCAGGGTGGCCTATTACGTATGTCTATGGTGCCAACAAAAGCACTCACTTTGTGATCGTGCGTTGTGCACTACGCTGCGGTCACTTGTGATAACCGAATAACATTTTCAGGGAGACCCTCACCCCTTTTGCCCTGACTACCCGCCCAGGCTTAATACTATCCGCCGGCCCTGCGATAACAATAGAACGGCAATGGAATACCATAGACCAGTGTTTCTCAAACTTTTAGCTCCACGTAAACCCTATAAAATATCCCAGGCAATGGCGAATGGCGAACCGCTTTGAGAAAAAACTGCGACCTTTTTTTTTTCAGCTCCACTACTAGCGACAATGGGCAACAATTAGCAATATTCATGAGACAGCCAGTCCGCCATTACGTAAATCTTGTCGGGAACCCCCTACGTTCAACTGGCGAACCCCTAGGGGTTGGCGTACCTCAACTTTAAGAAACACTGCTATAGACTAAGATTGACCAACCCAAGGCCCGCGGTCCACGAAGCGCCAACGCATTTGTATTTGCCCGTCAGCAGCAGCGGTCTGGAATAACTAGCACAGAAACCTCTATTGATTATAATTTTTTTTATAAATCTCTGCTAAGGTCTCATTCATAGTTTTTACTTTTTGATTGTAATTTAACCTGTGTTACTTATATCTTTGTTATACGGTATTTAATTATCTGTTATAACTATATGCAAGTATTATGTGGCCCGCAGGCTAACTTAGAATAGAAATTGTGGCTCATTTCGAAAATTGGTTGTGCAGCCTTGCAGTAGACTATTCTGAAAACAAGATTGAAGCAGAAATGTCGACGTGCTGCAAGCAAGGCTTAACATTTATGTCTTAAAGTTAAAATTGAAGGAAATGAGGGTTCCTCAGACTCACAAACAACTGAGTGACAAGTCATGATCAGAAGAAAACTTGGTTAAGTGTATTGGAACGATAGGGATAAAGCATTCTCTAGAAACAATAAACTTCATATGTGTCCGAAAGGCTCAAAAAGTTTTAAAATGGCTCCAAATTCGATTTAACTGAACGTAGCTCTATCAACAAATCTTCTACACTGTCGGCTTTTTTATTATTATTATTTATATAAATTTCACTGCCTTCTTGAAGGAAAGTTCACTGCTTCTCAGCATCACAGAGCAATCTTTTAACGAAATTTACCGTCCACGACAGACAAACTGGATTTAGTACTCTGACAATTGAAATGTTTGATCCTGTCTTAAGATTTGGCGACCTTCCAAGCAGACTTCGTGCTCCCTAGGCGCGATTAAAGTTTCTGTGGGTGGAACGTACATGTCTAATCTAGCGGAAAGCTTTGCAACTGTTACATATGGATAACGGATATGGTCAGTCACAGACAAATGCGGATACTGTGCGAAATATCACTGCAAAAAAAATGAAAAATAGGAACTGCTTGGTGAGATAATGATAGTGAGAACACTAACTTCTACGAAGAATATTCAGTTTATCGTTTCATAAAAAAATCATTTTCAATAAAGAAGACTGAATGAGGGTGGCTAGTTAAATATAATTTTAACAGCATTCAAGATCTCAAACAATTAAACGAAGGTACAAAGAATCGTGAAATATAAATGTGACTGCGATGAAATATTCTTTTTTTTGTTGTTTATAATGTCTCCTTTATGAACCCGAAATGGCATAAAACAATACAGTTATCACAATAAGTGGGGATGATTGTTTTGAATGATATCGACGGTTAACATCACAAATTCGAAACGTAATGTAAAGGTATTCAAGTTGAACTTATGCTACGAATGTCCAATGACAGTGGACAAAATTTTATTGGCTCAAGATGCAATGGATTTGACTTCTATCAATATAATCAACCCTAGGGCAATGAACGTCTGTTAAGTTAGAAATGCTTAGTAACATTTTAATGACGATTAATGTTTTTTTTAGTAAAAATCACGTCGCTAACCGAATAATATGTTTCTTCTCAGTGTCACTATCTTCAAGAATAATCACTAAAGCACTAATAAATTAGTTTGAATAATTATAATGCGAATGCGATAATCTTCTCGAATGTAACATTTTGATAGAAATGTGTTCTCTTCATCTGCTTAATTATTATATCATTTTAGATCCAATATCTGACGTAGATATTAAAACTTAAGTGGCTTGCGATGTAATTACAATTTTCTGTGACTTGGGATATCCAGTACGATTACGTTTCCGTGATCTAAATTTGTCAGCCTTCAGACAGTTTGCTTACTTCTGCTCAGTGCAAAAAACTTCGCTCATCCCAAAAAACCACAATTTATTCAAGACAGTTCTTTCATCAGACGCACCTATTACACAAATACGATGAAAAAACAGTGAATCTACTTTCTTCTTGCTATTTACAACCAATGCTTCTCATTTTCGGCTAATGAATGTTGAAAACTGTAGGATTAAGTATAACCGTTAAATTGGTAATTTGATGCTGGCATCTCTTTCACTTCCTCTCGCATGCTCCGTCAGAAACATAATGATATGGCTGATTAATGGAATATAACACGTAGCGACAGTGAACATTTTATTTTAATGTATGTAACTTTTTGTTTTAGAACTTCTATATATTCTACGCAATATTGATTTCTATTTTCAGTGTCAAAAGATATTTAAAACCTATTTGACAGCATCTGACAGGAGAACGATGCCGGACTTTGTTTAAAAATTGTCTGAATATTATTTGCCATTAAACTCACAGATAAATTGACGTCGTAACTAACGGTATACTGATATTCTGTGATCCGTTTTAGAAATGGTCTAAGGTAATAAGTTATAGGAACCATGAAAAGCAGTTCTGAAAGTTAACTAATTCGTCAAAGTGGTTGAGAAATTACTGTTCAAAATTGTTTGAATACACATTTTAGGATAAAAACATGGGTTCTTGTGTTGAATGATAGAAACACTAATCACTTACGTTTTCTCGTCTTTACGATTTCCGTTAGCATGTTCTGAAATACAACATTAAAACGTTTTCTATTCGTATTGCTGCAAGATAATGTGCCATCATAAAAGATTTGACTGTTCTTTAGAGGAGTCTCAGGTTAGCCACGATATAGGTAAGTGAGTAAGAAGGTTGTAGGCTCATAAATAGTAAAATACAGAAAGAGTGGAGAACTTAGTGAAGTGCGCTCGTTCATTAATCTGTACTGCAGGATGGTCTCGGCTCTAACCCTGGCAGATGGCTCCATTGGAATCAGACTTTTTACAAAAAAAACTCCAGCTGGTCACCTCGGAGGCTTTGTCTGGGATCTGAGTAGTCATCTGGTGGAGCGTCACAAAACCCACAGCCCATTTTACCCCTAAGCTTCCCTTCATGTCACCACATACCGGAACTTTCCTCGCCATTTAAACTTCCCTCATTTCTCAGTATCTCGTAGGTTTGTGAGAAAAGAGTGCATCCATCTGCTTTGTTTCGAACTAATATCAGCTCATTGGCACTTCTTGCTTTTGAGGGTATTGCGACATTTCTGTCTGTCGGATAACAGGCGGGAGTATGCAAGTTTACTCCTGATGTGCAGTATATAGAGCAAGATGTCTTGTGCTGGAAGCTGGAGGATACCTTCAATTACGTTCAGTGAGATTCTTTATTATCAGTTACTGTTGCGTCAATTTGTAAACCCACCAATCTTAATAAAAAAATTGTTACTGGTGCATGGTGGATTTTGTGGCATAACACTCAAAAGTTCTAGTCGGTTTTACATACATCAGTTCAAGCGTTTACAGTAATCTAGCAGCAGCCCAGTACTGCAAATGTAGTCCAAGTAAGCGATGTGACAAGACTGAATACCAATAAACGGATGAAATTTAATATGGCACCACACGCCATGTCCATTTTCTGTGATCTCAGCAACGACGCAACAGAGCGGTCTGGTGTTTCTGTGATTAATGCGTCTCAGTGGAGATCAAAATATCCCCAGTTCTAATACTTGTATCTGCTGGAACTTTACAAGGCTCTCAACCCGACCTTCACCTCTGGCACAGATTGCTGTGTAATGTGAAATACGGCCGAACGCTTCCGTGGTTCAGATTCCACGTTAAACAATAGGTCCCCTACACCCGGTAGGATTACCGTTTTAGGTTAATGCGTCTACGACAGAGGTTTATTGCGCAGGCCAGTGAAAACCCTGTTACGAGGTCGTTTCGACCACTTAATGGCTCAATAGAAAATTATCCTTGGTCTACTATACTGCAGAAACAATTTTGTAATTAATGTCAGGTTTTCAAGAAATGTTATGAATTAATGTAAAAATATGTGTCCGTCGTTCCCAATTGCTACTAAGAAAATAGTTTATAAATCAGTTCCTGTGCCCTTTAATCCTTAGTTAGCATCTATGTATCAGACATTAATTAATTTATAGAATGCGAAATGGACAAACAAAACGGAAACGCAGAACCGAGGGTGGGGGATGAGCGGTAACGTTGTGGCCTTGCATTCTGGAGGAAGCTGGTTCGAATCCCTGTCCGGCCATCCATGGTTTCCCGAAATCACTCCAGGTGAATGCCAGGATGGTTCCTTCATAGGCCATGACCCTTACCGTTCCTAGCTCCCAGACTCTTCCCGCCTCTAATGATATGGACGTATGCGAGACGAAAAGCCATATTATAAAAATAATACGTAGACGTCATCAACTTACAGTCACATGATATTTCATTTAAAAAAAAAAAAAAAAAAAAAAAAAATTCATACATTAATTTCCTCTAAGTAATGACTGGTACAGAACAAAACCGCCATTGAGTAAGTAGTCTGACTATTATTTAGTCAGTGAATGTAATCACGCGTACTCTTAAGTCCATCCCTCTTTGTAGAGTTGTTGTTTCGAAGTGTTCTTCATTTTCAGTGCCGATGATCTGATCTCTAAACTATATATTCACCAGTTCACTAAAGTGCTAACAGAATATTCTCAGAAAGCATTTTATATTCCATAACTTCATGCATTGTATTACTTATCTTTGTTCCTTATGGCTTTACACCTCGTCGACGTCGAGGTCATAGGGGGCGGGATAGGAATGAGAGCAAGGAAAGCTTACCCACCACGCTCGGTTATTGCTTCAGTTGGCGATTGGAAACTTACATAACTTCCAGGGTTCCCTGAATTCTGAAGCTTACTGTTACCGTTTTTGAAAAAGCTAGCCTCCTAATTGAACCCCAAGATTGGTTGGACCCTGCTTTCCTTAAACCGAGCGTGGTGGGTGAACGGTTAACGTTCTGGCTTCGCATTCGGCAGGACGCGGATTCGAATCCCCGTCCGGACATCCAGGTTTGGGTTTTTCATGGTTTGCCCAAATCACTCCAGGCGAATATCGGGATGCTTCCTTCAAAAAGGCCATAGCCGAATTCCTTCCCATTCCTTGTCCCCAGTTCCATCCCGCTCTAATGATCTTAGCCGTCGACGAGGCGTAAATCAATAAGTAAAATAATAATAATAAAACTTTTTTTAATCCGGCTAAAGGGGACCTGCAGTTTTATGTGGAATACGAATAACTGTAGCCTCCTGGCTTACTTAACAATACACAGCAAATTATGTCAGAGGTGAAGATCGGATTGAGGGACTTTGAAAAATCAGTGCCCAGCCAGGGATTCGAACCGGAAAACTTTGGAACTTCGGTCAGACTCCTGAGCCACTGAGCTATTATTATTATTATTAAACTCGGAACACAGAACTTTAATTCATCTTCTCCAGATATTTCGATCTTAGGTATCGTCCTCTTTTGCACCAAATCTTCTCATTGCTATTTACACACTTTGGAGACAGGTGAAAATGGGCCATCCTCTTTTCCCATTCCTGTACAAGTTTTGGTATCCTAGTGTCTTCCATCCTTCTCACATGCCCATACCATTCCAATCTTTTTCGCTCTACAACTTCATACATTTCTTCTTTCGCTTCCATTAGCTTTATTATTTCGTTATTCCTTTACTTTCTTGACATTCTTGTTGATCTTCTCCAGAAATTTATTTCTAACTTGTGTAAGCCCGTGACCGTTTTTTTTCGTATGGTCACGGGTCTAGAATAGTTCCATTTTTTAGCGTCAAAGATAATGACAGGTTGACCTGATCTTACCAAATACGAACTTTCCCTTCGTTTAACCCTATCTCTTGAGCTTGAAGAACTCAGAAGTGTTAAGAGACGTAGGTATTAAACACAGGCAGGGACGATCGCGCTATCATATAATTGTTTCACATGTCGTTGATTCGAACTTGCTGGAATAGAAACTTCACTTGTATTTGACCCTTAAAGGTCACTCTACAAAATTCCAGTTTGCTTCGAAAGCATCACGTTGTTTTATTGTTTATTTTTTTGAGACTGGGCAAACATTTATAATGTAATCGTTTGTTCCAGTGTCTGTAACGGCCAGATTATTAAACAGATGAGCAACTCCGAAGAAATGAATTACCAGAATATCCGACTCGGTAACATTATTTGGTCTGATGTCCATTCTAAGCAATCTAATATATCTCTTACAGCTAACGTGAACAAAAACCATTAACGAAAGTAGTCGGCAAAATACCTAAAAATCAAAGAAATCGTAACGTATTAACTTTGGTCAATTGAAATTTAGCCTAGGCAGGAATGTCAATTGGCATTCGAGGTTATAGCAAAGTCCATGAGTAATTTAAGTTTTTTATGTTGCTTATAATAGCAACATGTTATTGAAAACCCGTTATTCAGCGTTTTTTTCAGCCGTAAAGTTTATCGATATTTTTGTTAACTATGGAAGGCTACGAAAATCAAACGTGATTTGTGTATTATGGCAACTGAATCGGTAGCAGTTGCTTAGCTATTAAATTGTGGACATAACCTAGAATTTTTTCTAATGATATCTCTGGTCGCTGTTAATTTGAGAGCGAAGACAGATACGTCATACCGTTGTATAGATAGCCTATCGAGGTGAGTGAGTGAACTCAGGAAATTATCTAGTAGATGCTTTCAACTTCTTAAGATGTACGGTATAATAATAATAGTAAAGCAAGGTTACTAAATTCCATTTAAATTGTACCGACAAGAAAAATACTTATCTGTGTATTAATGTATGTTATAATTTCGGTAAGGAAAGGATGAATGAAGCGAGATTTGATTAGACTGTATAGTTTTTACTCTTTGAAAGGAGCTGGGTGCGTCGAAATGTCGTTGGTTCCAGATCGATGGTAGGGGCTGCGTGGAGTGTTTTGACGTGCTTCCCGGGGATACGATCAGTGCGTCTGTCACTGCGTCATTATGTCGGAGTAACCGGAACCAATCTGGCTGCGTGACTCGACTAAGGGCGACCCTCGCCCGCCTAATGTGTTTTGGGATGGGCCCCACGTCCACGTACTGGGACAATCACGTCGGGGAGGAGACCAGCCCGCTCTCCACTTCTACTCACAAACACAGCTGACTCTACAGCCAGTCAGCACTACAGGAATCGACTAACTTCAGTGCGTGGACGAGGATGTATATGAATGGATCAAGTTTTAATATACTCAATTTCCATGGAGCATACGCTCCGGTGGCTATTTATCTATACACTCATTTTCCTCCTTTTTTGTACCCGCTACGTTTGCCTTCTACGATTGTTAATTTAAAATTCTTTCAGCGTTTTCGATAATTATTCACCATTTACTTTGGTAGTTTATTCAAATCCCCAACCCTTTTACCTATGCAAGGAAATTGTCCCACACGATTATGCCTGAGATCGACTGCCAACTTGTGGTCATAGTCACCTTTTCCCTTCCATGCATCTCTCTTAATTCTTTCGCCAATATCTTTTCACGCCTTATCACCGATATGCGCTTAGTACACTCCCACTCTCTCCTCCTGTCTTCCGATCAATCTCATTTTAGCTACCGAGCGTGGTGGTGTAACAGATAGCGAACTGGCCTCGCATTCGGGAGGACGGCGGTTCGAATCCCCGTCCGGGCATCCAGATTTGGGTTTTCTATGGTTTCCCAAATCACTCCAGGCAAATGCCGGGACGCTTCCTTAAAAAGGCCATGGCCGAATTCCTTCCCATTCCCATCCTTTCCCGTCTCTAAAGACCTCGCTGTTGAGAGACGTAAAGCAGTTAAAAAAATCATTTCAGCTCCTTTATCATATCAATTACTGATTGTGTGCTCCAGTAATTTCCAGAGACAACTCAAACAGCATTTTTTTGTATTCCCTTCGCAAACTCCTTTATTTGATACCCAGAATTTCTGTCCCGTATTACACCTCCATATTCACGAAATGGTCTGACCAAAAGTCTTGTAACCCAGTTCCCTCACTTCTATGGGACATACCCTCATCACTCTCTCCGATGAATGAAGGATTTTCAAACTTTTCCCTTCGACCTGTCCAATGAGTTCTGCCCAGTTGAGTTTATTATCAAATATTATAACATAGTATTTACATATGAAGTCTTCAGCAAGCAATTCCTTTCCCTCCTTATAACTATAATCAACTTTTCTGTATGAGTATCTAGAAAGCTGACTCTTTCTCGCATTTACCTTCATTCCATATTGAAGTACTCAAGTAAATATCGTGCCAACATCATCCTGTAACTGTCCATTGTACTTTCTCCTATTACTCAATTTATATAACATTATTTAATCTGTAAACAAATTACCGTCTGAATGCAAAACACCACCACCTCCACAGTCATTCAACAGAGCAATGTACAACAACAGTTGCAATGCATTCCCGCCTTCACTTTCAGCTTTTTTGCTGCATTTTCTACCACAAATCATTGATTTTTACTTGTTTACTGCCATTCTATGGATTATTGCGACAAATACGTTGAAGAGATCTAATACTACACTGTTTTTTTTGAGTGGGAAGGGCGTTACGCCGCTACCCGACTAGGTCATTGGATACGGGAGGGACAAGGAACGGAAAGGAATTTGTCCATGGCCATTTTTATGAACCGTTATTGTTATGGGACTTCCCTGTTTCTCTGTTATGCAGCAAATATGCATACTCAGTGTAATTAATATTGAAGGTTATGGAACAATCGCATATCTCCCTATCTTTAATGCAACCCTACATTCCCCTTTATAATATTTTATTCTATGTAGTACTCTCGTAAAGTCTTCAGGATCTGTTTCAAACTTCCTGGTCTGCTCTGCACAAGCTCCTACTCTGATTTTTCCTCTCCCACACCTGGATGTTAATCCCCAAACGATCTCATTAATCCAATAGCTAAGTGTCACATCCTCGGTAACTTGTTCTACATCCTAAAACGAGGAGTAAACAATAAGGAAATCTTCCTGTTAATTTCCTAGTGCAGCAACAGAAATTTCTTGTTGTGCCATCCACTGTTCCACTTCAGTCATAATATATTTTATGTACGCACTTATAAACCATCTTTGTCGTTATCTATGTTGTTTCAGGTGTTCCCCACCACCTTGCTGCATCTTAATATCTTTGAGTTCTCATCGTACCAACAGACTTACCCTTCTCACACTATTATGACAGTATGAAGGTTCCATTTCTTCTGACTGAGAAAAGGAAACTTTATGGATTCGCTAATATTTCCGGCTGTACGTCCGTTCGCCCACCATACCCACATTACTCCCCTACCTTTTTATTTATTAATTTTTTTACCTTCCCAGACATGATTATCAAGTAAAATTTGAAAAAAAAACTGGCGATGAAAATAATCATAAAAATGAGTGATTTTTTTTAAAAAAAGAAAAAAAAAACCTCATGTGTGGTTAAGTGAAGACTTTCGTGACCCGGATAGTAAATATGTAGTTGTATTAATATTTTTGTTAATTTCCAAAAAATTTCAAAGATCCACAATAATTTGTTTTTAAATGAAAATTTTTTGTGTGTGTTTTATTTATATTTACCATTTAAAAGGAAGTTTCACGAAGCCAATAATGAACTCTATTTTTAAAAATGGTTGTTATTGTTTTATTCCAGTGAATACAATTTACTAACCATTCCGCGGAAACGGCTATAGTCGCTACCAACTTGCTCATGAAAATGCTAGTTTCTTTTTTTTGTAGCAATTTTTCCTTCCTTCCTTAGTATCGCCTTGGGATTTTCTTTCCATTGAAATGATTCTCTCCTTCCACGTACTGAAACGTTCCCTGAAAATATCTCTTCAGTTCTGAAATATGCGCCTTTCCATAAAACTACCTATAACCACATACAATTTTTGCCACTGGTTTATTGGACCCTCTGATGTTCATCATAACTACTTCATGATCACCTATACCTTATTCACCTCACATAGTCTTCTTAGAGCTTTAAATATTTTGTCCTCGTGTGTTGTTCACACCTCCTTCTCTAAAGTGTTGGCAAAACATTTCTTCCTTGATTCCGTGGTCGATGTCAATGTTTTCTTGGTTTTCCGGGTTGAACCGAGTTAATTTTTTGAAACCTAACGTTTCAGTCATCATTTTGTGACTTTCCTTTGATGAAAGCTTTGGAATGATGACTGAAATGTTAAGCCACAAGTGTATGACTGATACGTTAGGTTTCAAAAAACTGACAGATTCCACCTGGAAAAAGGAAGAAAATATCTCTTTGTTGTTTTATCGATCTTATTTGCCTCCTAATCACCGCCAATTATAACCATCCTTATGATACTGTGAGTGATAAGATAATCTTAACAATGTACTGAATACGGCTGTGATGAATGATGAAAATGTTAACATATCTTTGAAATTCCGTAGCCGAGCGGGTGAAACGCGTGTATTTCATCATTGTCGTATTAACTGATGAAACGTTTCAAGCTGAGGGCATCGGAGATTGAACTTAATGTTCTTTTCGTTACTGCCAGAACGATATAAATTTCTTAGATGAAACAAAATTATTTGCAGCAATTCAGAAAGGATTTCAGAAGGATATAGATTTTACTTTGTTGCTGTTACAAGGTCTGCAAATACATTTGTTTGTATTCGCAAAAATTTTGAGAATTTTAACAATCCAGTTATGATCCTCTATTATTTTTATTATTTTCGTCGTGTGCAAATTTTTCTAAAAATTCATATTATTGTTTTCTTATATTTCCATCTGAATGTAGCCTTCGATGACAACAACCAGTGCTGCAGCTAAAATACGATAAATACAGGGGAAAAAAACTTTCCATTACATGCATTGGTCATACAGAGTATGAAACACAGAGTATGAGTCACACATTGACTTCATGAACTGCGATAAAAAACTGATGTACCCTAGCTTGGACTTGAGGGCTGCTTCTAACATAAGTGCATTCTCTCAAAAACGCAAACATTAAACGCAATGATGTTTTATAGAACGCAATGGTCTTCCCGGACCATAAACAGGCCGATCTGCGGAGTTCTGCTACAATTTGATACATGTTACAATATTATGCTTCTTCCACGATGCTGTTCGTTCAGGGGAACACGTGTACGAATCCTCAGTTTGGTTACGAATTCACACTGAGTCTCTAAAAAGTTCAGCAGAACCATTCGACGGTTAAGTAGGTGGCAGTATAACAGACTCTCGACCTAGCAAGCGCTCCATATTACTGAGAAACTTGAAATATTCGGTGATGCTGTACACCTTAACCTGATCACTTCTTATATTTTCAAAAATGTCTGTTTGCACCATTTCCTTTCCGTTTAAGGGGTCACCCACAAAGTGACATTTGCATAACGTCACACCATATTGACATGACACTGAATGAAAACTGAAAATGAAATTAAATTTCGTGAATCAAAGTCTGGAACATAATGAGGGGCGTTAGTTAGCAATTAAAAATTAATATTGCCTCTTCTGTTTTTAACTAAAATCACAAAGTATGCATCAGTGGCGTATTTTCGAAGTTAATAGTTGATAGAAGTTGATTTAAGTATTGTAAATATGTTAAGCAATGGTGCATTCACGTGCCATAATAGATAAATGCGTGGAAATAAGTGAGGTAATAATTACGTGTGTTCTTAACAACGTGGTGACACAGTTTCTATTGGCTGCGCATTCCGCCCTTGTCGTACCATCCTTAACCTAACCTGGTAATACTACTGGGTACAGGGGACCTACAGTTTAACATGGAAACCACAAAACGGAACCGTTCTGGCGTACTTCACATTACGCAGCAAGCTGTGCCATAGGTGAAGGTCGTGGTAAGATACGTCGAAAATCCCCGCCAAGGCAGGGATTTGAACCGGGGGCCCTTTGATCGCCAGTCAGATGCCTGAACCACTGAGCCACCAGGCCACTTCACAGGTGATGATAAGTGTGGTTATGTGTGGAGACGCCCAGTGATTTTGTTGTTGCCTCCTGACGCTATGCGGGTTGTCTAAGTGCCCCTTCGTGCAGTTAGAGCAAACAACATATCACCGACAGACTACATATTGTGATAGAATCTCACTTCCAGGTACTATCAAGAACTGAGGACCAACTCTTATCTTCCATCTACCATGTACTCTTCGTGGATTTCCTAAACTGTCTTCTATAACCATCACGTGATGGTCAAGATGGAGCTGAGTGGCTAACACGTGTGTAGGTATGATCATTTAAAAATAAATTATGTTACTTTCAAGTGATTACCAACGTATCTTCATGGACCTGCAAGCTACATGTAAACTCTTCCACCCTAAAGGCATCTACAAACTTAAAAGTTTTATAGGAACATGCAAATAGCATGACATTTACATCATAACATTTGACTGTTTCAGAAGATTGTCATTTTTTAGCTGATTTAATTCTGCAACAATAAAATAAAAAATTACAACTGAAGTTACAAAGAACAGTCATTGTCCACTCTAGACCGAATTTAATTCATATTGTGTTATATTCTGTTAATATTGAAGCCGTTGTGCAATTTATACACATTATCTTTATTTAGCAACTGCTTTGTCAAATTGAGGCATTCATGCATCTACTGAATATTAAAGTCTTCGCTTGCTTGTATCAATATCTGCAGTTCATCAGATAGAATCAGTTCCTTATAGGACGAAATTATTTTCGAATTAGAGAAGGTAGAAAAAAGTCAAGTTGCACCCAGCAGCTTACAGGCGTGTAAGCTGCGTGAATTCACCGCTGCAGTTTGATGGCGTCTCAGATAAAATAGCGCACATCTTGTGTTGTGTTATGACTATAAATCGTCTTCACAATATAATATTTCATTTTTTAAAAAATATAGAATAACATCAGGTGACATAACGCTTTAACTAACAAGGAATGTATATTGGTTGTCTTATTTCGACTTAACTAATTCCGTGGTATACTTGTAATATGGCTTGTAGGCTAAAATCTAATTTTCTATTTAAAAAAAAATCCTTGGAGAAAGATATTAGGCATGTGAAAATTTCATTGTTCTTAGAAAAGAAAACCTAATCAATCTCGACGAAAAATATTGGAAAATCTCTCTCCTGAGAGAGTATAAGAAAGCAGTTTACTCCCTTGCCATAATTTGATACCCTTCTGTTGTAAATTGTAAATACCAGTATCAAATCTGAAATGAAAGTAATTTTTGCTGACCGGTTTGGACTAAAATCTTCGAAAATTAAAATTTGTGAGTAACTAATCCACAAACCTATTCGATACACCATCAGAGTAAATAACATCAGCCAATACTCGACTTGACTCCTGTTGATTATATTGGTACAAGCTGTTCATGTACACAATATAACATTTGGAGAGAAAAGTCTAACGCGAGAAATTTATGAAGTTGTTTTATTTAATCTGCTTGAGTGTACTTTTTTACACTTTATACATTCAGCCTCCATATAGATTTTGTTTCTGTGAGTTCGGAACTGTCAGTTTTCTATTTTGGAAATAATTGACAGAAAGCAGCTTATTCGTGTTACTGACATTTCACAAAACTTTGTGGAAGGCTAATAATAAGCGCCGAGCAAACTAAAATTTTCCGTCGATAACCATTATGCTCTGTTAAATGCTTTAACACCTTTCAGCCAAACTTTGTTCACTTTATGTATCAAAAGGTTCATCTGTAAATTGCTTCAAAACATCTTCGTTAGAAACGATTATAAGACTCTAGTTTTTTATGTTTACAATCTGCACACCGCAACAGAAAATAACTGAGAAATTCACAACAATCAGGTTAAGGTCAGCGACTCTTACTAGTCTGTAAGGCAATACAAAATCTTATAATTCACTGTACTTAGAAAAGCATAATAATCTTCAGTGTCTTGTAAATGTATATGAAACTAACAGCTTAGTTTTAAATTATTGTTATTATTTAATGGGATTTAGTTTTTTTTTTGTCAGCCTTAAAGTGATCAAATACTCAAAACTAATTAAGAACCTCAGTCGTACCTGTTTTTTTTTTAATTAGTTAAGACTTCTACATCGAAGTCATTATTGACGGGAAAGAGTTAGGGACTAGGAACGAAAAATAATTCAGCCATGGCCTTTTGAAGGAACCTTCCCGGTATTCAACTGGGGTGATTTGGGGATAATATGAAAAACTGAAGTCTGGATGGCCGGAAATTGATTTGAACCCGCGTCCTCGCAAATGCTGGGCCCGAGTCTTACCTCTGGCTCCACGCGAATGCAGAAGGCAATTTGAAACAACTTCTTTATATATATAATTCCTAAGAGATGTACTCCAAAATGGCGTTATGAGGTCAGGAGTTCTACTTAGGTAAAATATTCTTAAGACAAAATACAATCTCCCAAATGGATAGACTGCGGTGTACAGTTCGTGTAGGACTTTTCAATAGAGTATTTTATAACGTTAAAAGGTTTAATAATTACACTTTAACTTGAAATCCAAAGTGCAAAACATCCTGGAGTATTTCCCATTAACAAAGCAAAGCTTTGCTGGAGATGAAGAGCAGTTGCAAGGCACCTAAAGGTTCGTTGAGGCAGATAGACAAGAAAAATGAAGGAAGGATATCGACCAACCTGATTTACATATTGTACGGATCAGTGAGGTTGACGAAAAATAATTGGGTTTCTGGAATATAGGCCAATTAACGTTCATGCTACAAACTGGTTTGCTGGAGTTAGGTTTGCAGTATTATTATTAAGGAGCTAAGAAAATCATTTCGTTAAAATAAACACATCATTAACAGCACTATAGTGTTGACGATAGCAATTAACCTTGAATGAAATACCTAATTGCAAGAAGACGGTAATGTTATCAATAAATTATTACTTAAATGAAATATGCGAAAAATCGTTACTAATGGATCTAACCTAGTGATATATTGATAAGAACTACTGATTATAAGAATAAAACATGAGAAACATGAGAAACATGACTGCAAGAATTTAGAATTAGAGAGTATGAGTAAAAACTTGGGCCAGACAGAACTAGATATAAAAAAAAAAACTCTAAACATAATACTATGTAAAAACGGAGAAGGAAATTCAGTTGATGCAAAATGGAATGCATTGAACGAAGGAGTAATAACTTCAGGCGATAAAAATATCGACTATAAATAAAGAAACTGAAAAAGAACTTGCATCGGCGAGGACATAGTGAAATTAACGTATCAGAGGCGAAAGTACATAAATGCTCGAGGTGTAGAAGGGAGACAATAATAACGATATTTTAGAAAGGAGAAATATAAACAAACATGAAATCACGTGACATGTGGAAAGAAGAGATTTTTTTGTGGGAAATTAAAGAAACATTTACTAGCATCAAAGGTGATTATGGTAACCTCTTATAACTTCAGAACAAAAATCTGACATATGGATGGTTAGAACAGCGTTCTTTACTAGACAAAGAGGTTTACGTCAGAATATACAGTATTCAGAGTTTCGGATATTTAAGTACAAGCAAGGAATTAGGAACAGAAGCTATTAAATCGATGTGTCTAAAATCTTTTGTAGAAGAAGGAATTTTAAAAAAAAATATTCAAAATGATAAGAAAAATAAACATAAGATATGTCCACAGATTTTTGAAGTGTCCTTTTTACAGTTCCAAACGAATCAAATGTTTACAAATGTAAAAAGTATCATACTGCAAGTTAAACATCAGATTATTCAAAACGACGAGAAGAACAATGGAAAGGATAGTGGGAAAGAAAATTGCAACCCCAAGAAGGAGATATGTGATTGTAATCAAATTGATTGCATAGATTAGGGTCATGACAATACAAAAATGTTTGGAGTTAGAGATTACAGTACTGTACAAGCACTTTCTAAGAATTCGATACGGTGTGAAGCTGCCACGTGCTGCGATGAGTGGTTCAATAGATCGTGGCAAGGAATCAAAGAGAGCCTGGATATGCTGCTGAAGAACACACAAAGCATCGACAGTGGTTGCAGGAGGATCAAATGAACTAGTTGCCGATCGAGCATATCCCAGACAAGTTCGAGTGGCGACATGTCAGGTGAACAAGCAGGCCAGGGATGCAGTGGTATCCGTCGTTCTCATTCCTCTCCACATGTGGCCGGGCGTTGTCCTGCTGAACTATAACATGTGAAATTCCTGCAGGAGAAACATTGTCTCTGGTTCTAAAACCTTCCTGGTGTAGCTATTGCTGTTCAGATAGCCCTCAAGTAGGAGGCGACATCGCATGTTATAGTAAATGGCGTCCCAAACCATCACTCTAGGCGTTTGTTCGCTATGCCACTCAACCATGCGGTCTGCCCTGTTGCGTTAACCACGGTAACACGTATGCGTCCATCACTGTAGCACAAGTTGAAGCGATACTCGTCCGCTTTGCCACTCAGCACCCCAGCAACCGTGTGCAAGTGCCCATTGCCATCTGAGGCGCTGGTGGTTTCTGGTCAGTGGAATCCGGCGCATTGTCATGCGTGCCAGCAGTCCCACCCATAGCATCGAAACGTTGACGCAGAAATGTCCACAGCCGTCGCAATGTTCCAATGTCAAGCCAACACTGTGGTCGAGTCTTTTCTGCCGGTTGAGACCAAGCTGACAAGATGGCGGTCATATCACACTGCAGTTGCTGGTCTTATTTAGCTAGCTGTTTCAAACTCACTTTAGTGTCGTTTCAGCAAGGCCAATCATTCTGTCACGTTCGAACTCAGTCGTGCTCACTCATTGCGCCCTTTGACGTCGACGAGGCATATCGGAACTTACTTGCACGTCTCCACTTCATCTGACGGCTCCGCACCGACAACACTGACCTGTCCAGTCACACAAAATATGGCACTTCTGGGACTACGTGCACGCCATCTCTCCGCAATCTTAATCACTTATTATCCTTCCACTGTCCTCAAATTTTGGCGTGATTGGGACCATTCCTTCTGGGTATTGCAATTTTCACAAACAGTAGTCTAGATAGAAATCTATTCTGATTATAACGTCCGTCTACTCTTAAAAATGTTTCTACAGAATTTGCCAATTTTTCTGCTCGCAATTGTAATAGTTTTCGATGTAAGAAAACTTAACGTTCTACAGGCATAAGTAAAATTCTCATACTTAAATTTCTTCTGCGAGAGAAAGTAAGAGCAATGATCACCACTAAACTAAGAAACAGATAATTGTGAACGTGGT
Organism: Vandiemenella viatica; assembly: GCA_031002005.1. NCBI lineage: Eukaryota > Metazoa > Arthropoda > Insecta > Orthoptera > Morabidae > Vandiemenella > Vandiemenella viatica. The sequence continues at coordinate 96,964,568 of JARYHS010013630.1, read as the reverse complement.
GACGGTGTTTTAATGTTACTAGCTTCGCGATTAAAAGGGACCGTGAAAGATGCTTTTTAGATGCTAAATAATTTATAAAACAAATATGTTGATTGATAAATTTACCACAGAACCTTTAAATTGGACCATGCCAGTCTCAACAACCTGCAAGTAATCAGTGCTCTTCAGCAACTTAAGAATTATCCTCAGCAACCATATTGGTCGCTGAGTATTCGATGAATCGCCTCAGTTAATAGCACCATACCAGGGAAACCGGAATCTTTTATTATTATTATTATTATTTATTATTATTATTCTGTTATTAGTCCCTCAAATCGTTCGATGCAATCCTCCATCCCTTCCGATCTTGCGCCAACCTCTTCATCTCAACATAACCCTTACAACCCACGTCCTCAATTATCTTCTTCATATATTCTAATATCGGTCCTCCTTTAAATTTCTTACCTTAGACTGTTCCCTTCACTAACAAAGTAAGCAATCGTGCGTGTCTCAAAATATGACCTACCATCTTGTTTCATATTTCTGAAAGAGTTTTCCACAAACTTCTTTCCTCGCCCATCATTTCCAAAACTCATTCAGATCCTTCTTTATCTATCCACTTAATCTTCAGCATTGTTCTATAGGATTACATTTCAAATGCTTCAATTTTTCTTCCGTCTGGTATTCCTAAAGTCCATGCTTCGTTACCATAAAGTTCTGTGCTCCATACAGAGTTTTAAAAAATTCTTTTTAAGTCCTAGATCAATATTTGAAACTAAAATATTTCTCCTTTTCATGAAGGCTCTTTCTGCTAGTGCTATTCTGCATTTGACATCATTCCTGTTTCGGCCAAATAGCAGAATTAATTTACTTCTTCTATCGCAGCCGATCCTATTTAGGTATTTAATTTACTATTATTGGTATCATTTATGCTCCATCTCATCACTTTTGTCTTGCTTTGATTATCGTTTCAAAAGACAAGTCTCTCTAGCCAGCGAGCGGCCTGCGTAAAATCCTATCTCAACTGCGCAGCTTCCTCCATTTATCGCTTACATATGACATCACACGTGTTAAACTGCACAGTTAAACTGAAGGTGTGTAGGCCCCTTTGCTTGCTGCTGCCTGTCACTTCAACGATATTACACTACCAGTATAGTAAGCCTGCCAACGCTTAAACCAACAAAATACCTGGTGGCACATGTACTATTTGTCATAGACCATGAAATTTATGATTGTATGAAGAAATGGAAAATAAATTTCTACACTTAATATTCTACATTTTTTTTTTTACTTATGGCTTTACGCCTCGCCTACATCGAGGTCATTAGTGGTGGCCTCAGACAAGAAACGTGAAGGAATTCGACCATGGCCTTTTGAAGGAAGCATCACGGCGTTCGCCTGGAGTGATCTAGGTAAACCATGGAAAATGCAAATCTGGTTGCCCGGATGGGGATTCGAACCGGCGTCCTTACTGCTGAGGATCTCTGGTACAGAGCATGTTATATCACAGTGCCCTTACCCTTCCAGAATTCAGCCTTGTTTGCGCTTTAAATTTCAATACTCGTTCATTTTTCCTACTCAGTATTTTTATGAAGTACTGTTTTTCCACGTTAATTATACAGATATTATGCTTGGTAATACTGCGCCACTTGCTCAGTATACAGAGGGATGGGGCAGCAGAAGTGTTAAGCGTAGTCTTGCGCATAATAGTTCGCGACTGGGAGCGTTGAGTTTAGTTCGCAGCTCCTTAGAGAACTAGGTCGCTCTTTTAGTTGGTTAGCTTCCAGAAAGACAGATCGGTCGCTCTCTTTGCTACCGCTACTGTACGCGTTCTTTTGTTTGTTTTGGTAGTTGTTCTTATTGGTGGTTGTATTTTAATTGTTAATAGGATAAAAAGGTATTTTGTTTTCATATTCCGGATTAAATTTCCGTTTGAGCATCCTGCAATAGTTACTAATGTTTAACAATTGCTTTATTATCTGTCTCTTCAGTGAAATGTGTTCACGGGGAACTATGTTTCCTTTTTGATGACATCGTAATAAGTAACCTAAAACAAAGCATATTAACCCAATAATCAAACTGATATACATTACACTACTTTACATCATCGCATTGTAGAAGCCACATAACATTTTGATAGTAATTTTACATTACAAATATAAGGTAGCTACCTGTTAGTAGTGTATTATTATAAACCAACATTCGCCACGGCGCAAGAAACACTCCATTAACTGAACTGAACGATGAGAAGCGCATGTGGTGATGTGTCTAGGCTAGGGCTCTCGCTATTACTAGTCGGTCTCCGGAAAAGGATCAAACGAACTAACGAGTTACGGAGCGAGGGATCTGGGAACTAGTTCGCGTAGTTCGTCTGTGGGAGCCCTCTTCCGAACTACACGAGACTAGTTAACCGGTAAAGTGGGTGAACACCAACAGCAGTACGGTTCTGAACTGCGACCAAGTGCGCAGATACGGGGATTATTAAGCTGTAGATATCCGATGCGATAGAGAATATAAGAATCGGTCTGTCCTATATGGCGTCTAGTCATTAAATAACAATGAACGGACGCTTGTCAGATGTAATAGGGCTAATAGTCGAAATGGTAGGAATTCACAGTTCTCTTCCGAATGAGCCACTTCGGAAGCAACCGTCTTTAATAGCACAGCGTTTAAAGGCGCCGTACGTTGATAAGATCATTTATAGTCTACATTTGTATTAAAAGTTCTATACCGTCAGATTCTAAATACGACTAGAACGAAAAAATTAAAATTATGTAGTTAATTGTATCTGTATATTCTTCTCTCTTTTTAATCATCCATTCTGTCAATAATAATTGGTCAAACTCAAAAGGAAACTTTAATTCCTTGAATATGGTGGTGAAGTACGAGACCCACATTTTGGTTACCAGGTGAAGAGGCTGAAGGGACTGCCAAGCAGAGAAGCTATATTTGTTACTGGTAATTACCGCAGAACACAATCAGTAACTGAAATGACAAAGGAGCTGGAATGGGATCCACTGGAAGACAGGAGGAAGGTGACGAGAGTGCTGGAAGTGTACAAGGAGTATATTGGAGATGGGACTTGGACGGATATTTATAGGGGAGTTAATAGCTGTGCATGGAATAAGAAAGATGAGTAAAACCACAAGATGGCACTGGCTTTCTGACGTAAGGTAGTTGTAAACTTTTCTTTTATAGATAAGGGAGTAGGGTTTGGACAGAATTACGAGGATAAGTGCTGAATTATTTACCAATAACACAGAATGAATTTGAAATTAAAATTCGTAAAGAGCAAAAGTAGGTGGTTGGGAAATTATACTCGAAGAAATTAAGATAAAAACTGATAAGGATAACGAAAATTGTGTGTAGGGAAACTGCCAACGGAGCATGCGCTCCGCCGTCATAAAGTTAAATTGTATTAAATAAAACACGGCGGTACTGTCTTTGATGAGTTCATACTGCCCAAATATAATTGAAAATATTCATAGGCTGCCATCCAAGGGATCAAGTCATTTCCTGTTTAATAGTGTTCATTCAAGCAACATAATTCCACGTCAGACGTGAATCTCCCCCCGTGTATTAGAAAGAAATATGACTTCTGGCTTTAACAATCGTTGACTTCATGTTTGCACATAAACTGGAAATCACAGTTTAGTGTATTCGTAAAATCAGTAAAGGCGTATGTTACAAACTATTTTAAATATTTATACATTTCGTCAAGAATAACATGAAACTTGCGCATCCCAACTTTTATTGGATAAATAAGTGATGTTGCATTGCATAAAATATCCCAGAAACCTTATTTGTGAAACTAGTCATTCGGAAGGAGGAGAGTTCAAATACACGTCCAGCCATCCAGATTTCGGTTTTATATGATTTCTTGAATTCACTCCAGTTTAATTCCGGGACAGTTTCTGAAAAACGCTATGGGCGATTTCTTATTCTTCCTTGTTCTCAATGCTCTGGAGGGGGATACTCATAAACAAAATATAAATAAAGACGAGATAAAAAAAATACACGTGAAAGATCTGAGAAGTTTTCGTTTGTGAATTAATAAGTTTGTCTGATGTGTCTCAGCGATGGCAATAATTTAGTTTCAAGTAGAATGTTATCAATATTTATTAGAAAAGGCAATTCAATGTATTATGATATCACGTTCTCAGTTCTGTATACAAGCATTGTGTATAATAGTTCACCAATGAAGTCTGCACAAGTGATACTTTCACTTCTTAACACACTCGTCGAGTTATAATGTTCATTAGGAACCAGAAGTAATTGCTTTGCTTTGCTTTGCTTTGATCATTAGAAGATATGGAAATGTTCGCCATCATTTCACCTTCCATGTAGATTTTCGAGGTACTTCACATTACACTGTGCTAATAAAAAGGCGTTTGTCGCTGTCAGTATCAGGGAATAGCGCGGTTGGGATACGCAGAGGTAGAGCTCCTCGACCTGGGGTACTATGCAGGTGTGGTAGTCATCTTAAAGTTTCTGTCGACTTTATCTTCCTTTCTGCTCGGTTCTTATTTGACAATATCCTGACGGCGCTTGGAGATTCGTTCCGGGCATTCGGCTTCGACAAAAAATTCCCAGCTGCTACAAGGATCGAACTCTGGTCGTCCAGACAACAGCCAGAGTTTCTACCGTCTGAGTTAGATCTTTGAAGTTGGAATGCGTACTCTCATATAAAAAAAAGAGTAATAAAATACTGTCTGTTTTCCAGCGTCGTAGTCCCAGGTCATCAACATCCTTGCTGCCAGCTTGGACTACGAAATCCGGTTGCTTACTACACTGTGATGATGTGGGCGGGCTTACATCGCACAAACCCAGCAGTGTATTGTTCAGCGCTGTGTTCAGCATGCAACAAATAGTCGTTTGTGTACGTAGGATACGAGTTATCTGCGGTGGCTGAACAACATATACGAGAGAGGAATACGTTTAAGTCTGAAGAGACGAGAATTCTAGTCTGTGTGAAAGGTTTATGGCATAGGGTAGTATTGGAACCTACTGATTTTTTTTTTTTTTTTGATTTTTTTATTTATTTTTGCTTATGGTTTTACGACTCGTCTACGTCGAAGTCATTAGAGGTGAGACAGGAATGGGACAAGGGCCGGGAAGGAATTCGGTAATGGCCTTTTAAAGGTATCATCTCGACATTCACCTGGAGTGATTAAGAGAAATCATGGAAAACGCAAATTTGGAAGCGACGGGTGAGTGTTCGAACCCACGTCCTCTTGACCACGCTCGGTGGAAGCTATTGAAATCAGAACAGGGATGCTGGGTCGGGAACCGGGCGGTCAGCAGCGCCCTCGTAAGGTGCAGGATCGAGAATGACGTCACAGCATAAGTTCCCATTTGTATTCTACCGTGACCCCCGCCAGTGTGACTTCAGTTAGTTTGAAATGGAGACGAGATTGTGTTCCTCGAATCAATCCGAGAGAGTGAAATTTTGACGGCGCTCGACGTCTGAAATCATTACATTAAGGCCGTGAACGCTTCGATCTTACGGACATCATTCTAATTCCATTCATTTAATTACACTTTCACAGTGGTAACAACTAGCCTTTTGTAGAAATTTTCAGTCTGTGGGTACATCTGTAATGGAGCATTGGTGGAAACCCAAGCCTGACGCATCCATCTCTTACAACAGCAGCTGCAAGCAAGTGCTGAATTTACGAGTTTTTAATGAGTAAACTAGCTCAACAACAAATGATGACATATCGCCAGCAACTGACACCAATCCGACAACACCAGAGGAGGGCTGTAGGAGACGACCGGAACCTCATTGTAAATGAGAACATTTTTTGTCATTTGCATATCGAAATAATCATATTTACTACTTGCAGCTATTATTTGTAAACTTGTTTATACGACCATCAAAAATGACTGTTTGAACGGAGTGTCCTGGCAAGTCATTTCTTCGCATGGTTAACTAAATTCTGTTGTTATAAAATAATGTTCATTGCAGATCCGCATGCTTTGCGCTGTAGCAGAAACTTTCAGTTGTCATCGTGGTCCAGGTTGCATTTCAACCTAAGCACAAACTACGCCGCTAGAAAATCACAGCTTCAGTCACAGCCGAATTAATACATTCACAAACTTGATATATATTTCTTGTTTGTTATCCGTTAGTCATATCGATACTACAACGTTTGAACAGCTGACACAGTTACTTGCAGCTGAAATAATGACCTCCCTAACATTAGGATTAAAATGATCAAGTATTTGTAAAAAGCGACTGATATGTGACTGTAATAAGGTTAGGCTTATGTCTAAATAAAATATCTACAACTTTTTTACCCATATCAGTAAGAGGGCCAAGTGGACAATCACTTAAAAATGCCACAGGGAAAAAAGTAATTCTTGAGAGTAAAGGTAAAAAGGATCAGCTATACTGCGAATTGCTAGACCAGTAAGTAAAGTGAATTAGTGTAAAGAAGTTTGAAATTTCCTCGCATATTGCCTCTGTGATAGTTACAAATACAGCTTAACGTAGAATCCGAAATATGCAATGTTTGCGGTGAACCGTATATTGGCCTAATAATAGAGGCAGCAAGCTATTTAAAGCCCCTGAGAAATGTATAACTGAAACGATTATGCAGAAACTAGTTTGTATAGGATGATCTCAGCTACAGATTTATTTTTGTTTATTTATTTATGCTTTTAGTTTAGGACTAATACAGCGAGTAGCATGGCAGTACATGTGTTTAATTTTTAAACTGTATTAACCTATTTTTACATGTGTTTCAAGTCTGTAAGGTGGTAACGACATGTGCCTTTTAGTCACAGCATTCTTCTAAATCACTGATTCAACATTGGCGTGTATAGCGGCTGAAGGAGAACCCAGTTTATGGAGTTAAATCAGCGCTTTGAAGTTTTTGTTCCATCTGAGAGACGTTAAGTCCATTATGTGTTTCTAACGATCGTGCAGATATTTGGGCTGTGTGCGGCGCCTTGCCGGACAATTAGCAGTAATCACAAGGCACACGCGCGGCCACCTTGTAATTACATCATCATCATCACCGGTGGTGACGTCAGCAGTGAGATGGTTGGGGAAGGTCGGCGTCTGCGGGTGGTTTCTTCATGGGAAACGCGCCATCGGTTGGCCTAACCACACCTCAACAGAGGCAGCCGCGGGCGTAATGCCCTGGTCCTACCTTGATGACGCCTTAAACCCACACCTCTCATATCACACAACAGTCAGACGCTACTGTGGATAAAATAATTATTAATATGCTCCTTGCCTGGAAGATTATTGGTCGGACAAAACTCAAGTCTTACATCTGATTTGTGACGATATTCTGTCCATAATTGTTCAAACAATATCTAATAAGCCTATGAATTTGTTTCACATTCGCTGAAACAGGTTATCTGAAAAACTGGATGTTGTAGAGCAATTTATTCAACTGCAAATTATAATTATAAATGATTACCGCCAGTGAAATTGAATTTTTTCAATAGTTTATTTATTTTCTGGACAGGTTTCACTTCATTCGCTGAAGCATCATCAGAGTTTTTTTTTCTATTAAATGTGTAAACAAGTCGATATATGTTTTTTGGAATTACTATTTGTACATCGAAGTTATGACACAAATTATGATTTACTAACATTTTTATTTTCAGTGATTTATATCTGCACTTTACTCATACTTATTAGACTTACATATTTTAGCTTGGTTCTTTGCGGTGAAGTGAATTGTAGTGAAATAGTGTGTGATAAATACAAAACAAGCAGAAAAATACCTGCTGTACGGCAGCCAAACTAATACCATTTATGCCTGGAGTAAAGTATTGATATAAATCAAAATAAATGGAAAACAGCTGTAGATCATAATTTGAAGCATAAATTCAATATACGAAATGTAATACCAAAACCATATAACGACATTTGCACATATTTATCATAAAATGCATCAGTGAATTCGTAAATAAATAAGCGAAAGGAAAAAAAATCAATTACATTGGCAGTAAACATTTATCATACATTTATCAGAGTATCTAAAATCAGTTGCTTCACTCTCTTAAAAAATCTGTATTTTATTTTCAATAGATTCTTGTTGTTCCTCAACAGCACGTCACACTATGATAATCTTAACTACCATATCGATTACGAACGACTGATGTAAACTCCTAGAATTTTTCTTATTGTTCAAATTGAATTTTTTTCTAAAAAGTTAACAAAATTATTTGGGACGTGTAACGTAAGAAAATATTTTTTAAAAATAAAGAAATCATCGTTAAAATTAATCACTTAACTTTGAGCCGAGTCCTTGATCACTTCAGATGGAAAGCTCATCGCCCCCACACGCTGAGACTGATAACCACTTCCATCATATCAATTACACTTGCGTAAAGTTAATACTCACTAAACAATATGAGCCACGGTTCGCTATTCTGTCTGTTAAAGCTCAAATACCTTTTCTAGTACGGCTAAAAAGGTTTTTTTGCTGTTTAGTTCGTAATTTGTAGTTCACGAAATACATTGCGTCGATATTTTAGAATATTTACGTGTAAATACTTATCAGGAGTATAAAGTTCGAAATATTTCATGAAGATATTATCCACTCATTAGTATATAGCATCCTTCACGT
>JARYHS010013630.1:96727904-96954998 GCA_031002005.1 Vandiemenella viatica | reverse complement strand
ACCCTTTTCCAGCTTAGAAACATTGTTAGCTACCTCAGACTTGAATTCAGATATTTCTTTTGTGACCTCAGAACGTAAGGTGGATAATTTTTCGTCCAAGTTTGTTAATATCGCAGCTTGCGAATCAAATCGTGTATCAAAACTCTGCTTAAGCAAATCCGAATTTCTCTTATTTTCCTCCTTTTGTGAATCAAACCGTGCATCAAAACTCTGCTTAAGCAAATCCGAATTTCTCTTATTTTCCTCTTTTTGTGAATCAGAACCGCTTGTTTAATTCCTCCTTTTGTGAATTAATTTGCAGGCTTAATTCCCGTTTTTGCGAATTAATTTCCTGCATTAATTGTTGATTCGATTGCCCTATTGCAGTCATCAAAATGTTTAACATTTGCTGTGATATGGGTGGTGATTCTACAGGAATTGGTGATATCCTGTTGGGTCTGCTCTGAGTAAGCGGGAGTGTTCTGCATTATCTCACCGACAGGTGAAGGAAAATTTTCCATGTTATCTTCCTGTGGCGACAAAGTAGACTGCGAACTATATGAGTGGGTCGGAACTTCAGAACTTACGTTCCCCCCTGCAGCCAATATTCCGCTTTGTTCCGTTAACTGAACCTGATCGTTCATGATTTCGGGAGATTTTTGCCTATCAGACTGATCTTCCATATCGAAATCTTTTATCGTACGGATCGTAGCTTCATATGAACACACAAACAATGAATTTACACCGCAATTGTGCAATGACGAAATCTAGTTCACTACCAACAAAATACCGCGAATTTCAATACACACAAATACATATACCCCTCCAAAATACAGCAAGAGAAAAGCAACGATGAATCATGCAACACAACACCATGAAAGCAGACTTACTTTCAAACACATGGGCAAACATGCGTGTCTTTAATTTTCTTACAGCTACCATGCATTAAGAAATCAACACTGACGTTACTCATTTAAAAATTTGAAAAATGATCACAAAATTGTTACAATACAAAGTGTATTGCATCTCAATTGAAATACACAAATGAACTTCCTTTTAATGCGTTGAAACAAAATAAATTTTATGCATTGAAACAAAATGAACTTTATGCATTAAAATATAAGTGAAACATCAAAATAAAATCTTGTATGAATATCTATTGACTACAAGAATGATAAAACAGCCAAAAACCATGTGCAACATTCCATGAAACTTTCTGAATTTGGGCTCCAAATTGTATTAATTTGAATTAGTGCCACCAAGTTCGCAGACATTAAGAAGTAATGTCTCATCTGGCACCAGCGTTGGGCGACATTATGTGGTGGGTGCCTTGGTGGGCAAACCACGTTACAATTATCTTTCATACCTTTATGATTAATAATTGTGGATTTTTAATTTTAATTTATGAAGGAGGAAATTTATTAATTTAGCAAGAATCTCGACGTTAGTTGGAATTTAGGAAAAATTGTCACAATATGACATTTATTTTCTTATCACTGGCGATTACAAGTCTGAGCGAATTTACCGTTAACATTAACACAAATTGGCAAAATCATAAAAGCAACGCTCAGAGTTACAATTAGCCGTCATGGGACAAGCAAACAATTGTATATTTACTTTTAAAATATCTCAGAATCAAAATGCAAGAAATAATGACAACTGGAAACAATGAAAAATACAAGTTATGACTACCTCAGACAAAGGCATCATAATACTGTGACTTTACAGTTAAAAAGAAAATCATGGGCGCCAGAATGAACAATATATCATTCGAAAATAACTAGTTCTGGCAAATTATGCCGCTAGCTCAGGGGTTTTTACAATTACAAAGTGAGAACATGGACCTATCCTCTCAAAGTCGCTTACGGGTTCTGTTTCACGGAATGCACAATCACATGGCTTGGTCGTAATCAATTACCATTGTAGTTCTGCGTCTGATGTCTGTGATGAGTGTAGCGGACCCACGATATGTGAGATTATCTCACAAGTCGGCTATAGGCATCTCTGGTCTGGCAATGCGCATCATCGCATTACCGGCTGTGTTGCGGTGATAACGCTGCTCCAGCAAGGCAAGGTTAGCGAAAGAAGTCAACTTTCCAAGTCAACCTCAGACTGGTGCGATCGAAGTTAGAAATCTCAGCTCCTCGCTCTTCGGTCCACGAGGAAACTTCTTGCTCCGCCCATTTGTAGTCTCGAAGCTCACATACAACAAAAATTCCCAGGATTTTGAGTTATACGCTCATTTTGATTGGACCTTCAGGTCGGCACCTAATGTCACGTGATATCCTCGATATGTGATTTGGCCAAAGAATCCAACAGAGGTCGGACATATTCGGCTAAGTTCGCCGGGGCGAGAACATTCGGGTTTCGGACGGCAGGCTTTTCCCGCTCGGTGAGTGACCCATCCCCAGGGAGCAGTGTGTGTGGTCTGGCAAATCCCAAATCCGCGACGTCCTGTCGCCATGGCTCGGAAAGACCAAGATTAGCTTCAAGCCTACATAGCTCAATAACTCTTTAATATTCGCTTTGCTACGATACACTGTATAAGTTCACCATTTCATTACAGTCCTCACTTGGAATCTTGCGTACTTTATAAAATTACAACAAAAATCTATTCACGTGGTCGCCCAAGATTTATGTAAATTACTCTTATATTATTACATATATAATAAAAATGCACCTTGTAACGTGGCGACAGCGCGGCTCGTTACAATATTTGTTCAGGCCCACTTTTAAAGCAGCTTCTACTTTGTGAATTCTTCAGTCACCGTAAAAACTATCTTATTCAAAAGTTGACTAAGAGTTTGGTAACAACACCTCGATTAGGCAAACAGTGTTTGGTGCTATAGATTCATAGGATACAGAGGATTGACTAATTTATACGCAATACATACATTTGATCGTTGATATAGCGCATTTGACGTTGTTGTTGTTGTTATTGTGGCTTTAGGGCGCATCGACAGCGAGATCATTAGCATCCTATAGAGCATTTGAAATAGTAAATTTAAAAAATGGGTCAAACTACAAGTAAATGTGAACAAAAACATTCCTGTGCCCAGTCTTGTGTAATGTTTGCCACTAGCAGTTGTTTTCCGCCTGCTCTTGTCGTTAAGGTTGATCGACAGTCACGTGTTATACCTCCTGCGGTCGCCTCTTTATTGAAAACCTGAAACCACGCGTATAACAACTTCTCGGCCCTCCCTCCTGGAGAAAGCTTTAATATGGGACGTTTCAAAGACGCTCTCCGACTTCGTCTTCCACCGGAAGTTAATACACCGGGAAAGAATCCATTCTTTAATATCTAAAATCATATTTGCAGTGTGTCATTTTGAATCAGTTGAGTCCATTATATAAAAAAAGTTCGCTTGAGCACCTGCGTATCATTCCAGGATAAGCGTCCCAGGAATGGGTTCTGGGAAGGACAGTAGCTCCATCCGGAGCAGCACCTCTCGACTAGACTACCGGGAAGGCCGCTGTACTTGGAGGGAATTACAGAAGTTGCTTGTTTCAAAGTTATCAATTTTTCAGTTAAAAGTCGTGTAGTAACTGCTGGCGATAATAAGTATTATGAAAAAGAGAGATCTTACAATGTCAAATATTGATCTAGGATTCAGAAAAAAACTTTTAAAAACTCTATGTGTGGAACACAGCACTTTATGGTAGCGAAGAATGAACTTTACGAATACGAGGAAGAAAGGAAATTGAAGCATTTGAGATGTGGTACTATAAAAGTATGCTGAAAATTAAATGGAGAGGTAAAGTACGAAATGAACGTGTTTTGGAAATGATGTGTGAGGAAATAAGTTTGTGAAAGATTTTTTTTAAACTTATGGCTTTATGCCTTGTCGACGTCGAGTTCATTAGAGGTGCGATGGGACGGGGACGAAGAACGGGAAAGAATTCGGCCAAGGTCTTTTGAAAGAAGCATCCCGGTATTCGCCTTGAGTGATTTGGCGAAACCGTGGAAAATCTAAATCTGGATACGCGGACGAGGATTCAAACCGGTGTTCTGTCGAATGCTTATGGGAAGAGTCTTTCAGAAAGAAAAGACTGATGGTATGTCACATTTTAAGACATACGTGATTGGTTAATTTGTTACCGGAGGGTACATTCGATGGTAATAACTTTAGAGATAGACAAAGATTAGGATACATGAAGCAGATATTTGATGATGTAGGTTGCAAAGGATATGTTGAGATGAAGGATTGCATCAAAACAGTCAATAGAATGATAACAACAAGAAACGAAAAACCGTTATCACGGCCTACGCGGTTATTGTGGATGGAGAAATGTAACAAGAATGGCTTCCCGCTCCCTTCCTCAGTTACGACGTTTTCGTACGTGCTGCTATATATATATATATATATATATATATATATATATATATGGATCATTATATGTGTTCCGTGGAATATGGTGTTCGTGTTGTTTATGGAATAAGGAAAAAAATTCTTTTCAAAAAAATACCAAGAGTTTCCGAAAAGTTTAATGTCCATACAGACGGACTAATTATCATCAACAGTGAGGCTCAACCAGCACACGCCCTGGCGATCACAGCGTGTCAGTGACATGGGCCAATCAGGTGGAAAATTATTGAAACTACTGTTCTAACTTAATATACACTTGTTACAGCAAGCTCAGTTTAATGAGATGAAAACTACCAAATTAACTTCGTGCATCCTGGTGCAGAGATTGATGTAGCTGCATATTATACCACTGTTGTAACTGAACCACCATTTACTTTTCACGAGCAGAGCGTTTCCTTACCATAGTTGGTAGCAAAGCTAAGTGTCCACAATGGTAGTGAAAACCTAAATATATGAATATCATACGCGCAACACGTCATATTTATACCTACAAATATACTATGTAATAATAATTCTGTGTGGTCGTAATGACTTAATGACAGGTTTTCTATTCACTGCCCATTCCGGCCCTGACATAGCCGCTTTAACCTAGCCGATAGTGCTACGAGGTACAGAGGACCTTACAGTTCAATGTGGAATCCAAAACACGGAAGCATTCAGGCGTACTTCACTTTACGCTGCAAACTGTGCGAGAGGTGAAGGTCGGTTTTTTTTTTTTTTTTTTTTTTTTTTTTTTTTTATGGCAGTCGGAAATGAAGGCCACACAGCCAGCTCAATGTGAATATCATATATCTTCCAGTAAATAAGTTTTTCCAGTAGGCCTATATATATATTGTAACTTCTAAGTATGGACAGCACAGGACGGACACGACATTTACACCCCCAACACTTAAACACCGATGCCCTCGGCTGGACTCGAGCCGGCGACCTTCGGCGCGAAGAGCCAATACTATGGCCCCTACGCTACCGAGGTCGGCATTGGTCGAATCTTCCCGAAGGAGATATACCCAGCTATTGTGTCAGAGACAGGAAGGCCAATTCCTTTGCTCCGAGGCCTAAAGTTTAACGCGAAATTGGAATCACGGAATGTCCCGGCGTAGCTTATATAATCAAATACAACTCCTAAAAATTCCTGCTCGCACGGGGTTTGAACCCGCGACCGCAGAGAAAAACTTTCAGAAGTAAACACCTTAATCGCTGATATACCATATGCAAAGTTCCATCAAAATCTGTCAAAAATTGTGTGTTTGTATGAAGAATATTGGCGGAAAAAAACATTATATTAGATACATTTATAATCTATACTTTCCTGCTGTCCATGTGGAACACGTCATACTTACCTACAGACATACTGCTATTACAGCATGTTGGTGACGTGAACTCAAAAGATTTTTGCCCATCCAAAAAGCGTCCAACGCTCATATCATTCACACAACACGTGACAGCATTTCGGTGACGGGAAGCCACGATCTCAAAGATTTACCCCCGTCCATACATCACCTATAGCAGTAATAACTTAAAAAAAAAAAAAAAAAAAAAAAAAAAAAGATTAAATGAATAAACGTGTGATCAAACCACGAAACAAGACCTCCTTAGTAACACCTTTTGAGGGAACGTCTGACAGGAGTTCACGAGCAGTGTGTGAAAAGTGAGCTGTGGCCATATTCTTATATACGCCTGCGTGTTACTTTGGTTGCCTATCCTAATGTTATATCGCCCGCAAGCGGCTTTGGCTTATAACTCGCGATTAAGGAGATTCCGGAAGGCGATTCCTGAACTCATATTGATAAATTTGCCCTTCTTTATCATCTCTGAAAGTTTTTATTATCACAAAGATGTCCTGTTTAGTTCTCTCAATCAATACATGCAAATCATATTGGCATCACAATTTTTAGTTTATTCAAGTCTTGCTAACAAAATCAATCAGATCTGAAGCAGTGATCTTGGAGTTAGCATACAGCTAAGTGCCAGTATAAATTCGGGAGGATATATATATATATATATATATTGAAATTATAATTTCAATCAAAGAAATAAATTGTTAAATACAAACGAGCGACAGCGTTAATCCACAACCGTTAAGAAATTTATCATTGCTACTTCTAACGATATTACGTTTTGCTGTCAAACTTTGTACTGATTGATCATATTTGAGAACGGTTGTTAATTGAACAGGCTCAGTGTAGAAGTGCTATTGGAAAGTCTGAAGTAGATGTTTAATTATCTCAGCATGCAAGGAATGCAAGGACACCACAGTTACACTATTCACGCAAAGATGAAGGGTAATCTTTGCAATTTTGGTTAAAGAATTCATAGAGAAAAGACAGCTTTGGGAATGACATTATGGCATTACTTCTCATCATTAGAGGCGTGAAAATACCGACGGCAAGGAACGAGAATGAATTCGGCCATGGCCTTTTTGAAGGAAGCATCCCGGTATTCGTTCGAAGTGCTTTGGGCAAACCATGAAAAACCGAAGTCAGAATGGCTAGATGGGGATTCGAACCCGCGTCCTTCCTAATGCGAGACCAAAAACGTTACCGCTCACCCATCACGCTCGATAGTAACAAACAATGGAATCACCATAATCCGATTCCATAACGAAATTTCCCTAGTCACTTAAATCGAATACGAATTAGAGAAAGCCCCTAACGCGACAGTTTACTGGTAGACCTAGCAGTGAGGGGCGAGTTAAATCACATACCTCTTTCCTGCCAAGATATTACAGCAAGGCAAAATGCTGACAGAATTAGAAAAGAACTTGGTATATCTCTTTACTTCCAAGGCGATTATTTTGCTATCGTCTAACGACAAAAACATTTATATGATCTTAATTACCTATTTTAGAGATGTAAATATATTTACCTGGATTTTCCTTGTACATATTGTAAAATCGATCCTTTTAAGCAGCTTGAACTCTTCTCTTTTAAAGCATCTGATTTATTTTGCATTGTTTACTGCTTATTTTAACACACGATGGTATATGCCTGTATGTGTTATTCATTTCAATCGTATGATTAATTTTACGCATTACTGGTTGTAAGTCAGTCCATAACAGATTTACTCGTACCATTTTAATGAATATAGATAAACTAATAATTAGTTCAAAACGGTATTGTACACACCAATTAGCTGTATCGCCTATAATGGCAAAATAAATAAAAAGAAATAAATACTTGCTAGGGTACAGGATATAGTATACGTAAATATCACTACCGTAATAATAGGGTTCTCCTCTTGAAAATGGCTGTGTAAAATACTTCGGCTGGAGACGTTTATGAATATTGAGTGCGACACTGCAGCACCGTTCTGCGTAACGAACGACTCATCACAGTGATCGGTCGCAGATTGTAAACACGGACGTTACTTCCAAGGCTGTGTTACACGTACCGTACTGATGTTGTGAAGCATCATACCGGAATCTTCAGATGCTTTTAGTCTTGAGAAGTAAATAACAAGATCGCTCTCCCAGTCGACGCTCAGTTTTTACGCTACACCGAACACCGATCCCCACTCGTAATTCCAGCATTATTACCTGACCAGCACCTTAAAGACGGCAATCGAATGAGTAATGGGGGCAGGTTTTTTTTTTAGAACCAGATGGTCGTTGACGGGCACTCAGCATGGTTCAACAAATGATTTAGGCAGCAACAATTGGTGATAATTAGCCATCTTTGGCTGCTGCCCTGAATGTTATTCATTTCACTGAGCACGAAAATAAAACAAGCCTTACAGCTCGTGTCAATATTACTTTGCTTAACAGTAATAAGAACTCTGTCTACTGCAGACGAACGACAAATCGTCCAAGTATTACCGTAGTCAAATTCTCATGCTCAGCCCTCATTCAACTAATCGTCAAGACTAACTTTTTCACATTTTCTAACTCAATAAATGGTTTATAGGTAACAATGAAAGGATAGAAATGCCGATAGGCAATATTTACACGAAAAAGAAAGGGAAAATACACCCAACACTCACCAAAGTTGAAGGGGAGGAGGGCAGCAGCAACCCAAAAAAACACACAAACAAAGAAAAAACAATATAGTCTTAATCTTGTGAGAGGCGAGACTTATGACACACGATTAAGACTCGTGTCGAAATATTGTTTTTATTTGTTTGTTTTTTTTGTTGCTGCTGCCCTCCTCCCCTTCAACTTTGGTGAGTGTTGGGTGTATTTTCCCTTTCTTTTCCATGTCAATAAACGGTTTGATTGATCTGTTTAACTTAGAGCTTAATAAGGCCCTGAGATACGTCACTGTATTTGTATGAACTGATTCTTTGACTGTGTCCATCCGCCAGTGTGGTTGAGCACGCAGAGGCGCCGCACACTGTGTCGTGGAGGTACAACGTGACCGGGTACGAGCCACCCCGACTGCCGTTTTTAGGCAGTTTTCCGCAGTCACCAAGGCAAATGCCGAGACGGTCCTCAATCTCCGCCTCATAAAATACACATTGCACAAACAAAAAATACACTTATCACACGCTTAACATATTTACGCATTTTAAAGACTCATGCCAAAACTTGACTTCCCCCATTAGTATGTACTACGACGTGGCAGTAAAATACGTGACGTCAGCATGGGCATGTGATCTTAAAACCAAAGCTACAAGTTTGACCATGCGAACGATGAGTAAAATTAGCCAACACGTAATGTTGGGAAAAGGTGGTGTAGTAGAAGAATATTCCTTCATTACGTTCATCCTAGAAAATCTTTCATTCCGATTTAGTAATACTATTTCAGTATGGATTTTTATCACAATAATAAAATTAATATCCCAAAATTTCAAAGCAGGCCAACGCTTAATTCATTTTAAATCGACTTCATTACAAGGCCAAATATAAAAATCAACTGATGGAATAGTTACATAGTTGGAAGGTAGCATACGTGTGCATATTCTGTACATTCCAACTACAATTACTTTACCATTCCAGTTGCTGGAAAATGAGGGCAGAGATGGAAATGAAGGCAAGGTCTGTGACATTTTGACGCGGTTGGAAGCTCGAGAAGTTATCATCTTTGCACGTTTGACAACTCTCCTATTCCTAAATCTTCTACTGCCGATAGATAACCACTGTGACAGCCCGTCTACAGGCCTATGTAACCCTCCTTGCCAACCTGACAAATCCAGCGGTGATTCGCTGCAGATTGTACTGCAGGCAGCTGCTCGCCGATTGACACGTCACGGCAGTGGAGTGAGTGGCTGTTGGCCACTTGGCGGTCGGTGTATATAGTTTTTCGCGCTCGCAATCCGGATTAAAGAAACATTTGTGGCTTAGCGCGGGGGGCGCATTGGGAGCGCTAATGCGCGTGTCCGGCGGGGGTCCGTCGCCATTGTGCCAGCGTCACTCACACATACTCCAGTCAAGTGACACAGCTGGCGACTGAGAGCCTGCTAGCGGCTCCCATGTTTACTACCGTCAGGTGAAGGTCCACACCACTCAAAAACTTAAAATCTCTGCAAATGAACGGGGATATCCATGAGGAATTATTAGATCTTTTTGATAAGGCGATCTTAAACATTTAAGCAGATATTCAGGATTACTTTTGTTTCTAAAGATTTTATTTACAGCTAGGGTGTAAGTACAATGTAAATATGTGTATAATAATTTATAATTCTTTTTTCAAATGTAATGAAACATATGTAAAACAAATTCACAGCCACTGACGATGCCCCACACCATAAGGGCGAAACGCGTATGGGAATAAAGTAAAATTAACATCAACAGTTGTTTCCAGACGGAATTGTGATTTATAATCTAAATTCAGTAACTCCAATGAAATAAGTTTCATAGCACAACGATTTTATGCTCTGTACTAGTCCCAACAATTTCCCTCTATACACTCTGTGTGTATCTTAATGCTTTTTACCTATTTGTCCAAATTGCTTCCAGGTCTTTTTTTTTATTTGTTCCCCTTCCAAGTGTGAGAAGATAGATCTAAAGTGGCACTGTTCACACGCTAGTTATTATCCTGCAACACGAAGTATTTAATCAACCTGCCAAAACACAAATTGAAACTTACTATTGGCTAACTTCCTTGTAGTACTGTTTATTTTAAACTGATAAAATTATTGTTTTTTTCATTTAATCTCTTTATTTTTAGTTCATTTAAATTTTATATAGTTTTAGACAAAATATATAGTTTGTTCTGAATATTATTACTGATTTTGACTGATAACAATAGATAGTATCAAAATATATACGTAAGTTGTGATACATGAAATATTAACGTGTAATACAGTTTTTGACCAATGATTTTTATATTTTTTTATGGGATGCAAAAATACATCTAAGATAAAATGGAAATGACAGTGCAAAATTTTTAATTTCATAACTCAGTAATTTCTGTCATTATTGGTGGAGTGCAGTTATTTCGGTCCGTCTAATTAGATATTGCTGTTTGTATTCCTAAGTTATGGCCATTGATTTAGGAAATTTCTTCCAGACATTTTTTATATTAAACTACTAAAGAGATAAAAAAAATGAATGATTGATTCCTAAATCAAATAATTATTAATAACATAACAAACCATTATTATAGCTAGCAAATTCACAGAAGCTGCTAAAACGAAGTCTCATCAACATAGTATAGAATAGAATTTCATAAACTTCATATTTAGGAGTTAAAGTTAAAAAATTTAGAAGTAATTATATTTTAAACTTGACAGTTTCAATTAAATTCTATTTGTAAGACACTGTTTCATCGAATAACTTTAAACGTAATGAATTTCATAAGGGGAATCTTTTATAACAAAATTTAAATATGGTGATAATCGGATGATTTGAATGAAAGTGCAGTTGACTCAGAAATAGCATACGAAATGTCCTCATGAATAGGCCTACCCCGACGGAGTACTTGGTATCCGTGATATCTGATATAATAAAAAATAATAATTATTATTATTACTCCGCGATTCACTAAAAGTGTGTGGCGGAGGGTTCATTGCACCTATCCGAAAGGGTAATGGTTTGGAAGGGATATACGGATATGGCAGGAGGCGCCCATGGGCTATGGTGAGGAACCACCCCGGCATACGCCTGGAGTGATCTGGGAAAACCATGGAAAACCCAGATCAGGTTGCTGGAGTGATTTATCGAGAGGTACTCCTATCGGATTTTAAGTTTACTCTTCGGTATAAATCTTTTCTATTCCATTTCTTAATCGCTCGCAGAAAAAAATGAGTACAGAAATGAATCGGTTCTGGCTTGATTTCTCTTATCTTATTTTCGCCGCCATTTCTAGATATCAATGTTGCTGGTAGTAATATTTGTTTACTGTCATTCAGAAATAAGTCACTCGTGAATTTTTCAATTAGCTTCTGTCGAGAGCAACGCCTTCGGTGTTCCAGGTCTTCCCAACTCCTTCAACATCGCACTTACACTTTCCTTCCAACTATATACCTGTCACGAATCTGACGGCTCGTCTTTGGATAAATTAAGAATTAGCCTCTTTTCTAGAGGTTTACGGCTTGTCGACGTCGTGGCCATTAGAGTTGCAAGAAGAAGGCAGGAGACAAGGAGAGGGAAGGAATTCGGCAACGGCTTTTGGAGAAACCAATTCCGTATTCGCCTGCAATGATTTCTAGAATCCATGGAAGACCGAAATCTGGTTGGCCGGACGGGTAATCGAACCCGCGTGTCCTCCCCTGCGTTACTTTTCATTCAGTCGGCTCGGTAGGATTAGCCACCTCATCACATTCTGCCAATGGTACCAGTATTAGCTGATGGATTTTTTTAAAAAAATTTTAAAAATAATTTTTACCCTACACACAATTATATGAATATGTTTTCTGAAAGTGGTATATACAAATAATCTTTACATACCATGTAACAATAGACGAGAAAAATTTAGTTAAAATCGAAATCTCACTACCGCAAACTGGATTCGAACAATCAATTCGCTGATTGAGAGGCCAGATTGTTGTCACTCCATAGTGTCACTATTTAGGTACTATATATATATATATATGAACACTACTTTATTTTTTACTTCTTACTGCCTAAGAATAACTAGGAAAGACAGTGATTAAAGTAAATGAGTATACATAAACACCCAACACATATATTGCATTTAAAAGAAAATGAAGATACATTTACACCTCAAATTCATTTCAGAGGTGGCAGTCTTTCATTTGCCCTACAGTTGCTTTGAGGAGTTACTCAATTTATTCACTTTACCTTGCAAGATAGCATTCCATGGTATTTAAACAGTACAACCAACCACAGTTCAAAAAGAAAACACACCTTATAGTCCAACTGCCATGACAAGTTCTACGAGTTATAATCATTCAGTTCAACTTCAAAGCACT
Organism: Vandiemenella viatica; assembly: GCA_031002005.1. Taxonomy (NCBI): domain Eukaryota; kingdom Metazoa; phylum Arthropoda; class Insecta; order Orthoptera; family Morabidae; genus Vandiemenella; species Vandiemenella viatica. The sequence goes on along the minus strand of JARYHS010013630.1, from coordinate 96,942,342 downwards.
ACATTCGTTCAGTGTCGTTAATGGAAGAGAAGCGTTTCATTTTATTGTTCTTGCGAAGATTTTTAACTTAACAAGTTGGCTGGCCATCATATTTCATAGTTGCAATTCACTTTCGTGTAGGCTAATCTGACGCTGTTAAACGGTTGCAAATCTACACTCGACGATCTCCTTTTTTTCTTTTTTTAAGGTTTCATTCCTCCCAGGTATAGACTGGGAGACGAGCTGCTAGAGATTCTCGTGGACTCCTTTCAGCCGACTTAACTTAAAGGGGAGGGAAGTCGGCCGTGGCCTTTGTAAGGAACCATCCCGGCATTATACATCTTCGTAATTTCCGCCTTAAAGCTAGTCGTGTTGGGAGTTGTTGTCCAGACACATTTCCACCCTCAGTCTCTCTTGAATATTCTCCTCTAAACTTTTTTTTTTTCTGTCTTGCAATTAAAACAAATGCTTTTTATGGCAAATGCGTTTCTATTTGTTTAAGATATCTTCAGTGCCAGTTTTATATCATTAATTAATACGCAAAAGTTCGCTACTTGTCTCACACTAGCATTACTGTCAAATATTTTATAGGATGCATTTTTGAGATTTCGCTGACTACGAAATCTCAGAAATGCTTCGTACAAAAATATATAAAACATTATATACGGTTCGTAGTCAGTGAAAAAATGCATCCTACAAAAATATTTGGCAGTAGTGGTAGTGTGAGACAAGTAGCGGGTGTACAACTAAGAACTTGTGCGTTTTAATTAATGATATAAAATTGGCACTGATCTTAAATCAATACGAAACGCGTTTGCCATTTAAAGCATTTGTTTTAGTTGCAAGATAATAACAAAAAAACCTTATCGTAGCAATTAAGGATCTTCCGTTATCCGTTATAACAAATTTATTAACAAGTTTTCCTTTCAATTTCATTCCTCCCAGCTGAAGGCTGGGAGGCGGGCTGCTGGTGAATCACGGAGACTCTTTTCAGCCTACTAGTCTACTGGGAGGGAAGGGGGATTGTAAGTCGGCCGTGGCCTTGTTGGAAACCATCCCAGCGTTTGCCTAGAGTGACTTAGGAAAACCACGGAAAACCTCAGTCAGGATGGCCGAACTGGGTTTGACCCCAGTCCTCCCGAATGGCAAGTAGCAGTGCGAATTCGCACAATCGAGACTCAATATTTTTATATGTGACACAGTTAAACTTTCTAACTGCGAGAAGTTATTACGTTTACTGAACTATTATTAATTAACTGAATAATTAATAAAATTAGTAATTACATTTATTTAATATTATATTTCCACCAGGAACGAAAATTTATGCCAATTTTCAAATCAATCTGACACTGGAAATTAGAGAAACATCGACTGCAACGTTTCCAACATACACAGACAAGTGAAATTAATATAAGTGTTACACAAAGGTAATGCATTTATAGTGATACCATCTTTGTGGTCTGTACTTTGTAAACATTGCGAAGGCGTTCTTGGTTATATTTTTTACTTAATAGTAATTCACATACATCATTTTATTGAAGGATCATTCGCTTCAACACGTCCAGAAGGGCTATAAAAAGTTTGTCAGTTAGAATTGACTAATGTCCTAAATGAAAGAGGTTTCCTCCTCTCTTTAAGAGTTACTACGGATGTTATCTCTGGTTTCACTATTTGAGGTGCAGCGTACAGCGCCATGGCTGTGTCGAGCAGCTGTAGTTGGCTACTAGCCACCAGGGCGCAGCACTGCACGGCAGAGCTCAACCCGAACTGTGCTTCGAGGTATATAAGACTTCTGTTTTTGTGCTTTTATTATTATTTTTATTAATTTTTTATAGATGGAACCCATCTATTTTCAAATGACATTGCTTTTACGCTAATTACTTTTCTGTTTCGTATTGTGAATACTTCCAAACAACAACTGTCCAACATTTCTCACCATTACTTTCAGAAAACAAAAACAACTGTAAATACACTTCTCTAATCTTAGCACATTCGTACAATTGAACTCAACTATCATTACTCTGACGCTTAGGGATTATCCATAACATGATGGAAGACTCGCAAAATCAGTAGGAAAGTATATTGACTGAGGTTTTCACAAAGTGTATATCATTTCAATGATTGTTTTGTTCAAATCTTTACGAACGTAGATATATTATTCAAAATAATTTTAGGCACCTGGTAGAAAGTTATCACGATATGTTCATGAAATTGCCACCTATATATTGTTGCAATATTAGTTTGTAGCCGGAAGATGTAGCTAGTAGGTAAGTCTTCGGATTTAAAATGCTCAGTGACGAAGGGATATCGTAAGCAACGAAAACGAACCTAGTTCAGTGGGAGGAAAATACTTAGCATCGTTTGTGAAGAAATGTAGCGAAATACCGCTTCACGTATCAAGTTACGAAAAATTCGACAAGAGACAGAACAATCACAACATGAAATTATATTGGGGCAAAAATTATTGACACAACGACTCAGAGAGAAAGGAGGAATTAAAATTAGGGTGGATACGTTCCCTCATTCATTTAACTTTAAACTAGAGAGGACACAAGTCACTACTATCAAATTTAAAACACGGGGTATAAAGTGAGAGAAAATGAACTGCAAACAAGTTTGTACATTCAATGGCTTACTATCTTATATATATATACTACTGCCCTGAACGGAGAAAACGAAGGGCCCCTTCTTCACATTTGCTACGGGCCCCGCGCTGTTTTAATTCGGCTCTGTTCTGGTGTTTACTTTTTCATTACTTCAGTAAGTTATTTGTATGCTCTTGATTATATTCTGGCGTTTATTTTATGCATAACATTCCAGCTCCTGTATATCCAAAATGAATAGAAATCGTATGTCTTTTTATATGAACTTTATTACTCAATATTGTTCATATTATCGTCTCCTTCAATATTTACCACTCCTCCTGAATCACTCTGTATAAAAACTCCTTAGAAACCGAATGAAAGAGTCTGCACTTTGATTGCCTGCTGGAAACAATGCTGATGCATATGATTCATTTCGTCTTTTAACTGTATGTTGTGTTGAACCTGTGTTTTTTATTGCTATATCACCAAACTATAAAGTTGCTTGGCACTTTAATGTGTAGTTTTATTAATAATTTAGAATTGCAGGTTGACCTGGTCGCCAATTGAATATTACTACCAACTAGAATTTTTAATGTGTGAGTGGAGACTTTCCCGGCGAAGTGATGAAATATAATCTTCACGGGTGTTCAGCCGGATGGTGTCAAAGTAACACGACATTTCGACAGCAAGCTCGGCTGTATTCATCAGGTATCGGTGTCTGCTGGCTGTCGTAAGCTGGCTGTCACCGCGTCGACTGACTTAGCTCCTCGGTGCACCAGCAGACACCGATACCTGATGAAGACAGCCGAGCTTGCTGTCGAAACGTCGTGTTCCTTTGACACCATCCGGCTGAACACCCGTGAAGATTATATTAGAATTTTTAACTTTTTCCATCGTGATGAATGGGAAATCGGATGATACATTATATCTTAGGCGCAAACTAACAAGTTTATGACTCTGATTTAAAATGCCAGGTGTTGCATCATTAAATTTAGCACCGTGGTCGTTATAGAGTCTGTTCGGTGACCTATTGAAGTCTTGCTAGATTGTTAATATATCATTTTCACTGTCACAAAAACCGATGTGTAAGCTGAAGAAGGGAATTTTAGATTCTTTTGTACCTTTACTTGCTCAGAACACCATTAAGTTGTGGATTGGAATCTAGATTATTATGCTATATAGTCACCTACACGAAAGTGTTCTCTCACAAATTTAAGATAATAAATGTATAAAATAAGTTCGCTTCAGTTCTATGTGATGCTTATCTCTATCACCTGGTGAACCAGCTTGGTGGCTGCTGGGTGGAGTACGTAGTTAGTCCGGGAAATTTCACTGCGGTGATAACCCTTGGCCACTCCCAGGGATGGAGGCACTTTAAAAAAATATTTAATGCTAAATCTACGTTTAGAAAATGCCGAAAACATGCTACAATTTTCGAAAAAATTCTGAAAAATGCCAACAAAATTAGAGGGCACACTCTCATGCCTATCAGAAAAAACTCTACCCAAAATAAAGTCTACCGTAACAGGTCTACCACGAAAATCACTACCATTCGACACTACTAGTAAAATGAAGTTCTATTAGAAAATAACGATATCAAAAACAATCCTACCATATTTTATTTCTTCCTAGAAACATCTCTGCCATTTACGATTCATACAGCATGAAACCTTTACCATAAACATCTCTACCAAGCGCAGTACGTATCTAATATAAATATGTCTACCTCTTTAACTCTCTAGCTATTACAGACGAACCATTAACATATCAACCAAATTGTAAACCTACCAAAATAAAACTTTATCACAATAATTCTATACCCCCGTACATCTTTACGAAAAAAAAAAACTACCTCAAGATAGCTTTATCATTTTCTAATACAACCAAAAAATAACTCTACCAGAATTTAACCTACCAGAAAAACCAAACTCGTCTATGTATCATGCACTGAAAAGAGCAAAAAATATTAATTAGTTTGCGTCTGTAAGGTACAAATCGTTATATTCAAATTTTAATCTTGAAAATTAAATGAAATAAAATTTAAATATGTATTTTAGTTAAAAATAAGAATAACAATACAAATTTAATGTTTAAAAAAAACTTAATTACTTAAATTTGTTAAAAAATGTCTTGATTAAAATCGTTTATGGAGATCCTTGCTTTATACTTATAACCTAAAATTACTTATACCTAAAATTACCAATAATTAATAACAATTTTTGTGATAGATTATTCTAATAAATAAACAAACAATACCAAAATTTTATCACTTCAAGAAAGTCGTTAACATATCAGGAAAAATTGCTAAAATTTATGTCATATGCTAAACTGTTTTCATGCTAAATCACTTGAAAATATGCTAAATTCAGCAACAAAAATGCTAAATTGGTAGCACTGGGAAGAGGTCTCGTTTGAACGTGTTACTGTTCTGTGGGGAACATTGTTATGTTGCGAGTATTCAGTGTAGAGTGTTTGGAATTAAATATGAAGATGGGGAGAGGGTGATAGCCGGTGCCGACGCATTCAGGGCTTAGGCAAGCTTAGTATCACCATCAATAGTGCTCTACTCCCTCAATTCATTACTGCGGACATGTGTTGGATTGAACCCAGAACTGTGGTGCACAATCTGACGATTACCCATCGTGCACCACCACCTCTCCTACCCTGCAGGGTAACGCGGAAGCTATGACGGTGCGGCGACCGCCTGATTAGTTCTACATACAACTAGTGTCCGACCGAAGGTCATTTTTTGGCCGAAGCCGAAGCCGAATGTTCGGCTCTTGGGATAACCTTCGGCCGAAGCCGAAGCCGAAGGTTCAAAAATAATTATATATCTTAGAACATTAACATGAAATATATATGACATGCATAAAATGAACTGTTTTTTTGTTTTACTATGTGGTATTTTTTATACGAGTATAAATTGCACCTTTACAATATGTATAAACAAAGTTTTTAATATTTATTTATTAGAATAAAATAAAACAGTAAAATAGTACCAAACCAGGTTCTGACCAATGCAATTTAGCAAAAATAAATGCAGTTATTTTTATTTAGCAATAATAAAAATAAACTATAAAATTTAACAGTAACAGCCCGAATCAAATCAGAATAATTTGTCCCGTGGATTAAATTGATAAGTTTTGGAGTTTTAGCTTTGGTAAATCAAATACATGTTAGCTTATGTACAGTAATACCATCGTTTGTTAACAACAATAAAAATAAATTTCAACCTTCTTACCTAGCATAAATTATTCTAGCTTTTAAAATACGATATTCTGCTGTCTAAATTAGTATCACATATTACATTTTCAGTTAAAACCGAGTCAATACCAATATTTTGAAAGTAGTTTCATGTATACAGATTAATTAAAAATGTACTAAATATAACCAAAACAAAAAGTACATCGGCACTAATAAAATAAGATTTAATCGCTCAAAATGACCCGTGTTATTTGTTATTGTCAGTGCACAGTTTTGACGTAGAAATGACAAAATATCAGTCTTCGTATTTACAATTTCGTCGCTAGTCAAATACTTAATTTTAAACCGTGGATCGATTAGAGTGGCAATCAACAACCGTAAGGTTTTTTTTTGCGAAAGCACATCTCCTGTTAACAGACCCACACAAGCGGCTTTTGAGCAGTATTATATGATCAGCCTACATCCTTCTGAGCAAGTTTTGTGTTTAAGATGTCAATGATTGATATAATTAAAGATACTGTTGAGAACTATTAGTTGTTGCTTCCTAAATACACTTCAGCGCAGTTATAAAATTGTTCATTTGTATCCATTCTTCTACAGTTGGAATTTATATTCCATCACGTTCTAACATATGCAGATTTACTGCATTTTTCTGTTCTGTTAATTAAGATATCTAGTGGCTTGTTCACTCTTCTTACGTTTTACAACACTTTTTCACTATTTATATTATAGCAATATCTTTAAAAATTACTTTGTGAATCATGAGCTGTAGAGTGTGAGCAACACAACCAATAAAAACGAAGTTTCCATAGCGGATGGTTGCATTCATATTTGAAGTATTATTACGTATACCCGTATGGATATTTTCTTTTGAATTGTATTTGGTAACAGTTTCAGTGATTTTTTGCGCAATATATTGCCTTGTATGATCTTCCAACACACTAACAGCCAATTTAATTTTCATTTTTTTTTATTTTGGAAATGTCATGTGCCGTGACACTCAAAAACGTGTTTGCTGGATCACTTCATATCTTCGTGGTAAAACTGATCCATTCTGCCTTTTTCTAAAATCAATGCAACTTTACTGTTTACTTTTTCGTGCGTAGTTGGCATTAAAGACTTTCTAAAATATTTATCTCGCTTTTGTCTGTACTAGGGTCGAGTTTGAGGATCAGTAAAATTAAGGCTGCGAAGTCCTTCTCCTTCAGCGAGGTTGTACAGAAACATGTTTACAATGACCAGGTTCATACGTAATACACTAATCAGCAAAGAAATCAAATGATTATCGAGCCATGGTGGCGCTACTTTTTTTCTACGATATCGCGTAAAGTAGACTGTTAAACTTCTTTTGTAAAATATTTGGGCGCATACAAGATCTCTGATTTTTTTTAAAAAAATTAATCAAGCTTTGGTATTTAACACTGGTTTCACAATATACTTCCCACTGATTTTTATGATGTTTTCCAAATGGTTCTTTATCTTTGCTATCGTCTGTTGGCGCGCTACGTGACGGTATTCGTAAAAGTTAGTTCATTTTCAGGGGTTGGATGTAAACCTTCGGCTTCGGCCAAACATTCGGCTGAATTTGGCCGAAGCCGAATGTGCGGCCGAAGGTGCTTTTTTTGGCCGAAGGTGGCCGAAGCCGAAGCCGAAGCCGAACCTTCGGTCGGACCCTACATACAACATACCAAATACGTGCAACTACCAAATCACCAAAAAACTAAATTTCGCTGACTCTACGCCCTGTATGAGTATAGTGTCATGTTACTTCTCGAAGTGAAACAAAACTTGTAATAAAACATAAAATTAGTAAGCAGAAAGCCGTTTAGCATTTTTTTTAATGTAATTTTCTCACCAAATTCCGAAACTATAAGGAATATGGCTGACTGGAATGCGATAGTGGGAGAAGGAAAAGAAGGGAATGCTATATGAAGTTTTGGTCTAGGAGGAAGAAATGAGCGAGATTGATAACGTTTTGCAAAAAAATGTAAACTCTTCGTGGCGAACACACTATTTAAGAATCATGTACGATGCATATACACATGGAAACAATAAGGGGATACAGGTAGATATCAACTAGATTATTTCATGGTCAAACAGAGATTCAGGAATTAAGATCTAGTCTGTAAATCATATCCAGGAGCTAACATGCGGTATATTCTAACTGCAATGTAATAGTTATGAATTTTAAACTGAAAAAAAAAAGATTCAGTCCAGGAATAACAGAAATGAAGGGAGCAAACGGAAACAGCCTAACACGAGAGAAAAATTAGAGAGATGGAGACGTGGATCTAACAAATAACTCCGAAAGGATTTCAACTGAGGAGAATGGAATTCGTTCCAGAGAGAAATAATCAATGTCGGTAAAGAAACATTAGGTCTTAAGAAATAATCCGTACGAAATCCTTAGATAATATAAGAAATTTTGATGGGTCAGGAGTGAAGGAACAATAATGCTCAGAATGAATCAGGAAGAGAGCAATACAGTCATTCTAAAAATCAATTAAATAGGAAACGCAAAAAAGTGGCTACAAGAAAAGTGTGAAGAAGTAAAATAGGAAATGGTCATAGCTAAAATAGAAGTGAGCTATAGGAGGATCAAACAAAATTTTGGAGAAATGAAAAAAACTGCTGATGGTAAATCTCTTTCAAGCTCTAGAGCTAACCAATAGAAGGAATATACAGCGAAATCGTTTGATGGGGATGATGTAAACAAAAGTATACCGGAAAAAGAAGGCGATGTTGAAATTGAAGGCTTAGGAGACATTGTTTTAAGGACAGAATCTGATGAAGCTTTAAAATCAAATAGGGTGGTTGCAGTAGACGAGATTCCTTCAGAACTTCTGAAATCCCTTGGAGAAGAAGAAACCCAAAGATTATTCAAAATAATATCAAACATTTACGAAATAGGAGAGATCCCAAATGATATTAATGAAAGTGTGAACTTCGCAATACCGATGAAAACACAAGTTGACAAATGTGAGAATTTTCGCTTTATAATACTGATATCACATGCTTCAAAATAATTGAATAGGATAACACAGAGAAAATTAGTAACTATAGTAGGTAAAGATCATTTTGGGTTTAGGATAAACTGCGGTACAACAGAAGTAATTCTGCCTTGATTAATACCTGAAAGACGGATCAAGAAAAACAAAGTATTTGTTGATTTAGAGAAAGATTTTAATAATGTTAGGTGGGACAAAATGTTCAAAATTTTAAAGAAACCAAGTCTAAATTATCGGTATAGAAGAATACTTTGTAATCTATAGAAGTATGAAGTAGTTATAATGAAAGTATAGAATCATGAGAGACATATGTCATTTAAAAAGGATGTGAGATGAGGTTGTAGTCTGTCCCCCTTAATGTTCAACATGGATGTAGAGCAAGCAATAAACGAAGTAAAAAGTAAAATTGAATTTGGGATTAATGTTCAAGGAGAAAAAAATCTGTTACGATTTGCTGATGACTTTGTCTTACTAGCAGAACATCTCTAGAAATTACTGAATGGCGATAACCAAATACTGAAAATAGATTTTGGATTAAATACAAACCAAAGCAAGACAAAAGTGATGAAACGTAGTAGAAATGATAGAAATAGTAGTAGATTAAATATCAAAATACGATCAGATGCAATAAGAGAAGTAAATGAATTCCATTACTAATTGATGCGTTTGAAATGTAGTGTTATAGAAGGATGCGGAAAATAAGTGGAATGATAAAGCACGAAATCAACGTGTTTTAGAAATAACGGGTGAGGAAAGAAGTTTGTGGAAGAATATTACAGAAAAAAGAAACAGGATGGTGTGTCATATTTTAAAATTGGTTAATTTGTTAGTTGAGGGAACAGTCGTAATTGGGAACTGTGGAGGAAGACAGCGATTACAATAATATGGAGCAGGTAATTAAGGACGTAGGTTGTAAGTAGGGCTGTTGATAAAATATCGATATATCGATATATCGATATTTTTTTAAAAAAATATCGATATTTATGAGTGATATTTTTTAGGACGATATATCGATATTGAAATCTGGATATCGGAGTCCGATATTTTTAAAAATAAGTGGTTATTTTCCGTTTTCCTGGTAGAATATTCCAAGTTATTATTGGAGGGAAAACGATTACCTGTGTTGCACATGCAATACATTTTCATAGATAGAATTTTAAGAAACAATGAACGATACGAGCACATGGAGAAGCAGGGCCGCCGTAAGGGGGCGTGCCAGGCAGCATATTATTTAGCGGGCGACCTCCTTTTTTTTTAGCTCAACAGCTGCTACGGGCGGTCGGCGGCGACACTGGGGATGGCAACAATGGGGGCGGCAATCTCACAGTTTTTTGACCCGTTTCGGAAATTTCCTAGATCCACCACTGGCTGTAGTTGGACAGGGGGCGGCATAATCGCTATTGCACGCGGGCGCTCAAACAGCTAGCGGCGGGCCTGTGGAGAAGTAAAAAACAAAGGTAAAATAACTCATTCAATATTCATTAGAATTCTTGTCTGGACATTTTGAAAAGTTTTTAAAATTTGTCTTCAATCAATGCAAAAGTATTAGCATTAAGAAACTAATCGTAATGTACCAGGTATGGGTAGGGTTGCCAGATAGCCGGAAAATCCGGGAATGTCCCGGAATTTTGTGTCTGATCTCGTGTTCAGGAATTATGCGTTACTGTCCCGGAATTTCCGTATACTAGTTTTTTTCTCAAACTCAGTTCACCACGGTGGTCATGAGGCCAAGCCAAGTATCCCATGCTTGCAGCGGGAGGATGGAATGTCCCTTAAATCAGAGGAATTGAAACTGACAGGAAAATACTCTTTGAATTTTCTGGGAATTTGAAAATTCTAGATGCAGTTAACATTAACTTCCTTTATACAGAGTTCACATGTCTGAAACGTGTTTTTCAGGTCCTTCCAAAAGACTTTCCAAACGATAAAATCTGGGCCAATTTCTTTAGAACAAGCGTTTTTAATGATTTTGAATATTTTAAAAAAATAGTTGGTTTTGTTTTGTCAATTCCAACAAGCAATGACTTTTACGAGACAAGTTTTAGTCCGTTGAATAATTTATGAAATAAGAGTGAAACAGAACGTTCATGGATTCGATCAAAGCTGAACTGCAAACTCAATCAATTTTGAAGACTCTTGCTGAGAAATTTTATCAGTTTTGCAAAGCAGTGACGGAGAAATATTTATGAAAATGGCAAAATCTAGTATTAAATGTTTTAAAAGTAGATGATTAAGATCTATTTGGATTGATGTTGATTTTGATTTAGCAAAAGATAGATGCTAATTTTTTATTTGTTGATAAAACCTGATGTTGATTTTCTGCCTAATTTTAATTAATGAGCCTAACAGAAGTGTTCAGTTTTGGTTTAATATTTTTGAGATTTTGATTAATAATACCCGATGTTGATTTTGTACCAAAGTAAAAAATTCCTAACGAGGTGGTCAATTTTTGTTTTAAGTTTAGTATTTTTCCTTTTGATTCATAATACCTGATGTTGACTTTCTACCATAGTTTAATTAATAAAGTTAAAAGAGGTGCTATATATACGTTAGATAACATATTTACCTAAAATAGAATTTTTTATTAATTTGCATTTTTGTTCACTCTTTAAACATACCGCTAAAATACTTTTTAGACCCAGAAATGTCCCGGAAATTATAAGCCTGTATCTGGCACTCCACAGTTAAATATTTCGCGCGAATTGGATACGGTTCTTGTTCCATACCAACAGAAGAATTGAGCTCCAAAATTATGTTACAGCCAGTTTTGTTATATCACTTACGAATTTATTAAGATAAGAAATTGAAAAAAAGAATCTACCACTTTTGGATTGCCTTTACAAAGCGCTATGCTAAAAACTTATTATCATAGATTGGTGCATTTAAAAAACATTAACGCCAAGGGAACTGCCTTGACAGTAGCGGCTCTAGGATTTTTCCAAGCCGGGGAAAAACTGAGATTGCCGCCTCTTCAAACATTGTTGCCAGCCTGACCCCGAGAATCGCCTCCTTGATTGTTGGCCAAACGCATTGATGTCGCCACTTTAACTGTTTGCCAAACGCATTGTTGGACACGATTTTATCGCCCAGAGCAAGTACCCCGGTTTGCCCCCACCCCTCGCCCTAAATCCTGCATTCCACCTAGAATCTCAGCTTTAAAAAATTGTATTATGGTAAAGCGTTACCCATTTGCGAAGCAATATCAAAGAAGGGGAAATTTTCAATTAATGTAGGGAGTTCTCCATTCATAGTAGAAGAAACAACGGGAAAAACATGAGTTCATGCTCTTGAAAAGTATGTCCAATGAAGTTTCTGACATGAGTTTTGGTGCAAAATTTTACTTCATTCACCACCTTAGTTTGGAATTTTTTTGGATCTGAAACTCTTTTAAATAACTATGACGTTCTCTCATCATAATTCTATGCAACATCCAGTTGTCCTAGAAAATGGTAATTTGGTACACATACTTGGTTTCATCCCCATAGTATAAGAAAAGTTCCTGTGTTTTTTCAATGCCAATCTAAAAGCTGAAACGTCTTAGAGAAAATTTGTAGGTTAATTGCTTTCTTCTTGATGAGGCTATATGCCTTGAATTTCAGTTTTGCACAAAGATCAGGAGCATAAAAAACACAATTAATTTTACTTTGTTACTACATTTAATTTGGAAGTTATTGGTAGTCCTACACCGATGGTAACAATGCAGACACGGCGAAGCTCGCACAGAACGAATCGGACTCCAGCCCATTGTTTTACATGAGCGTGCGTTGTCGAGGAAAGTATTTTGATATGGAAATTGGATGCAAGCAGGAATATTGATAAATTCGGATACACAATCTTTGCTAAGGTGCAAACATTTGGTCCAAAAAAGTAAGAAGACTCAGAATAAGCTATCAACCTACAAAAAGAAATTAAATTCCACATAAAACAATACTTGTAAAAAAAGTGACTTGGTCATTATGCAAACTCTGATAATAGAACATCAACATAAATAAATGCCTCTACAATGTTGTATTATTGAGCTTTTAAACTCACAAAAGCCAAGATTTCCCTCGATGCTCTTTCTGGATTCACAAGTCTTCGAGTAAATCATAAACATTCTGCCTTTCCTTTTAGTAAAGTAGTAGTATAATGGCTAAATCACAATTTTTTAAAAAAATATTTATCCGTGACGTCATGAAAAACTTTTTTTTTAGAAAATCAAAACTTGATTCAGAAAAATATCTCACAACTCTTCATCATTAAATAGCCACAAGACTTCGCCCTTTTTTAAAATGATTTGTTTTTGTAACATTGTTTTTATATAATGGGGTCGATATATCGATATATCGATACTTTTTCTTCGATATATCGAACCCGATATAAATATTTTTTAAAATATCGATATATCGAAAATCCGATATTTTTTAAAATATCAACAGCCCTTAGTTGTAAGGAATATGTTGACTTGAAGAGCTCAAGATATGAAGAGATGGAGGATTGCTTCAACCAATCGCGAGACTGATGATAGCAAAAAAAAGACATGAGGAGTTGATATAATTCGATTAAAAATGGCAAAACCCCCCAGAAAAAAGGTACTATCAATATAACGCATATGAAGAAATTTCGAATTAAAGAACAAATTTAAAAACGACATAATAACTAAAATAGAAAACTGAATTAAGCGTCAATTAACTTTAATTTATCTCCAATAATTAAGTATCGTCTCAACCTTATATAGATGACTTAACATATTAAGACTGGGAGAAGCAAATTCTGTATCATTTAACATAATTAATGCAAAAATAACTGGCGGGATTTTCATAGTGTTTCAAATATCGTTCACCACAGGGTCCACAAATAAAAAATTAGGTATATTTTATTATACTACGGCATCGGAAGCTAGGAATAAAATAGGGTACGTTTAATTTTGACGTGACGTTGAAGATCTGGGAAATTCCGATAAAAATTTCCGTTAATTAGTATCCTTTTGAAGAGAAATTAGTGCACGGAGCTACGGGAAACAGCTAGTTAAATAACAAAACCGTATGGAAGAGTAGAGAGGGAAGTAGAAGTAATAGTCAACGAAAGCCAGGTAAATCATGACAGAAGAGAAACAGCAACAAGTAATATAGAAGGACGGATCGAGGAAAATAGGGTGTGAATTAAGTTCTGTCATACTATCTTCACTCTGAAGTGACACAAGGTCATGTTCCCCTTGACCCGCTCCTCACTTCACCACCCTTTCCCTTCCTACTTCTCCGAGTTGACTGCTGTGTCCATATAAGTGATTGGTAAATTTCTCCTCCGGATATAGGAGTGAGGTCATCGGAGAGGGGATAGAGATGACTGACCTCTATTAACTGAACGTGCTATAATGGTAGAAGACAGCTTTTTCAAGCTCTCTAAAAGATTGAGACAGAAAAAATAATTTTTAATGTGTAGAACAACACAACAGTTACAAGCAGTTAAGGAAAAGAATCATGAGAACCATAGTAAAACTAGAAAGAACAATCAAGAAATGAAGGATTATTAGATATGTGGGAGGATGGTGTGCAACGAACGGGAAGAAGTTCGGTCGTGGTCTTTTGAAAGAACCATTCATGACATTCGACTAGAGCTTTTTAGGTTTCCTCCTGTCTTAAAGAGTGACGGAACCTTTATGAATCACTCATTAATCTATCATTTATCTGAACCCTTTAACTAAGAACTTTGTAAGTGTGCAAAACTTTAGTTCTTACTAACATTAAAAAGATTATAACTTAAGAATTGGAAAAAATCATGGGTAGGGTGGGGAAGGGCGGAAATAATATCAAAAAGTTTAGTGAGGGGCTGAAGGAACTATTTCGAGTAGGTAATCTACATGAGCGTCAAATAAGCTGACAACTTCTAACATTAAAAATATATATCATTCCACTAGCATTATACAGTTTTGAGAAAAACTGGAAAAACTGTAATTCCTCCTTTTCTGCAAAGCAGTCATCTGAAAACTTTTTCAAAAATAATTGTGTTTTCACAGTTCCTGCAGTTTATGGTATTGACATAATAACCGTGTAATTTGAAAAGATTTGATGCCTCAGTATATTTCTCCACAAAAAATCGTGTATCTAGTTTGATAGACAATTTATAAGTCCACGTACTTCGTGAAAATACTTTTTTATGTATATAAATTTTCAAAAACATTTCAAATGGCCAATGTAAATCCTCCCCCTTTCCAAAATGCTACGTCTGCTGTCACATACCGTGGATTCACGCACCCCCCTTACAAGTATTGGCACTAGAAGAATGTGACGGGGTCAGCGCCACACTTCGACTGTTCTTTACCTTCCCGCAGAGTTTCCTCCACGGTACTCATTGGACAGCAGGCTGAGTGGGCATTGGGAGCCGTTCCGGACGAACAGCTTCAAGGAAAAATCCTCGGCCTGGTCTGGTATTGAACCCCGGTCGTCCAAGACGCTCCACCGCATGAGCTACGTGGTTGACCATTCTTTTTTAACTGATATTTTTGTACGACTTGTATGAACCATATCAAATACAATTTGGCGAAAGAAATTATTACTATAACTGATGTTTCTAGATTAGTTTGGTGAACCTGCAGCCCGTGGATTGTGTGTGATGGCTCCCTGTAGGGTGCTGGCTGCGGGTGTAAGAGTCGTCACATTACGCGCCTCGTGTCACTGCAGCCCCGAGGTCTGACCCTAATGAAAGCATTGTGTGCCAGCGGGGGCCCTCAACCTGATTACCCACCAATTACCACGGCTTTTCGGCACCTGCCCGTCCTAGCGCCAATCAAACTGCAATCAGGATGGAAAAACAAACGTTCTTCCAGCCACCCCGTCCAACTGCAAATTAATTACGACATCGAGCAGGGAAATACCACATTATACCCCACTTAAGATTTCTACCGGAGAAGAATACGGTAACTTTGCGGAATTCCCGAATCACATTTTTCAATGTCATGGATTGTTTATTCTTTAGAAGACAAACAGGTAGAGCTGTTTCCACAATAGCACATTTCGATTGTCACCGTTTGTAAGCTACCAAAACTAAATACTTTTGAAATCTGACCTGCATCCTTGAAGCAATTTCCACAGAATTTCATAGTTTGAACGTGGAAATGGAATATAGGAGAAGCAAGTACTTATGTATTCCTGAAACAAAGCAACACAAAATAGGGAAATGAAGCCCAAACTGAATGAAACTGATTCACAAAACGTCGAAACTGTTATTCCAAATCAGTTTCTGCAGCTATTTATAATTTTTACAGCCATATATGTAGAAAATTGTTCACTATATATTTAGAGTTGTTCTAGAAGTTTAGTGGGTGGGCGCGTTTAACCTACACAACAACTCAAAAGTTAACTTAAGTATTTCATCAGCTGTCATTCAAATTTCTTAAAATTTTTATAATAATTAATTGCCATTTTTGAAATAAACAATCAAAACCAATATTAAAATTATATTAGTATGAAAATACATTGAACTCGTGTTTTCAGTTACCTGAAATATGGCAATTCGAAGAGTAGTTAGCTCGTGACAATAGATTGAGATTCGTTGGTACATTTGTTATACATTGTGCTTTGATTGATGCTTCGACTTTGGGAGTAGAAGAATGGCCATCAGATACCGATAGGGTCCCTGCGTTTTCTGATAAACTGCTAGAATATATTTTTAGGTGTACAGTAGAAATGGCACGCCATCGATGTGACATCTTCCTTATATGACTCAATTTGAAAATAAGCATCATGAAGTTTCCAAGTAATAATGAAAGGTTCATATGGGTTAAATGATTCTGCCGGGGAGTGAATAAGCGGTGTCTGATTTGGCAGAACTGATCCATAATAACTCAGTACTCCGCGACACTGGCTCATATATATTTCAAAGATCTTAATCATCAAACAGTTTTTGTTTCGAAACTTCACCAAACAGCAGTATGTTTTGTTTCCAAACACTAACATAGTAAACTTGACATTCTTATTCCATATACAAATATTTATCTTTAGTTATACAACAACCTGTAGCGGACCGTATTCCTCGTATCTGTTTATTATAACATCGCGAAATAGTTGTCGAACATATAATGGGGTTTTCACCGTCTGAAAGCTTAGAATCTGGTTTAAAATTAGCGATATATCATACGATGAACTGATGCTAGAGCAGGAAATGTAAATGTGATCAAAACCTAAGCATTTTAATGGACGTATTTCGTATCGCCAGGAGAAGACTTCAGTGTGATTATGCGAATAGTATGAAACCACAGGTAACTCTTCATTTAGGAGAAATCGAAGCTTAAAAATGTGATTAATGTGTGCGGGTAGAATATAATATATGATGTCGTCTGAATGCATGATGAAACAGCCGTCAGCATGATGTCCATTAGGCTCAGTAAAAATATCACTTGGAAGCTGCTTACGCTAAAGCTACAGGGTACACCCTCCGAAATCTCCTGGCTAATAAATAAACACAGCATGGCATGAGAATAAAATAGAACCAAAATATCTGCAGTATGGCTGGAGCAACATGTGGGTAAATATCACAAACAGCCACATGATATTCAGGGTACATTCCATTTTTCACGACGACGCGTATGAAAACATCTCTACCAATATCGACATACACTTATAACAAAAAGAAGAGCATGTTCTTCATTCAAGAAAAACTTCATATATCAAAGGCTTTCACTTATGGTAGAAAGGTTATGAATAAATATATAGACCTACCAGACCAAACCTTGTTTAGGACACTTAAACATAAATATTAAGGACCCACTCAACACTCAGATATAACGTGATAATACATATGATATCTGATACTCAAACTAACCAAACAAAACACTAGTTTGGCCTCACATGTTTTTTGGTTCCCGATAGTAGGTAAAACAAAAAATAATTGTATGGTGCACAAGTGACTACAAAATATAAACGTGCGGTGCTTAATCTCTCTAGGTATCACTTTGTCAAAGCATATGAAGAAAATACAGTGTAACACACAGCTGGGATACAACACATTCTAACCTCCACGTTCTAACCGGAAGCAAAACTAAGTAGATAGTAATGTAAGTCAACATAAACTACTTTACACCCACTAATTGAAGACCACTTATGTATATGTTACCTAGGGCACTGGATATGTCTTAAATAAAGAGGAAACTCGTATGGCTTAAAAAGCATTTTGTTAGGTTGCAGGACATAACAACGATAGTTATCATAACAATTAAAAAATATACGCCATCTCAACAGCCATGGAAAAAACAAATAGATTCACAGAGTTTCGAAATTCAGAGAAGCTGAAACATTAAACAGAATTATTTTGGCTACTTGAATGTCGTGTACTTAGATCTATTAAGTATTTAAAAAAATATATATGTGAGAATGCTTGATGTTATAATTACCGAACGTCCACCCTAATTAAACTTGTTTCCTATCTGCTGTTTCTAATGTGTAAATAAACTGCATCACGCATAATCCATCAAATGTACAACGCCACTATGAAAATGAATTTTCCTAGAACGGCGTTAGCCAATTTCCAACTTATAAAGACTATTCTGTTGGGGGGAGTGTCATCATAAAGCATTATTAAAAAATAAAGGATTCCACACTATGCTGAAAGCGCCAGTATACTACACGTTTCAACCTTTGTATATCTGGAAGGCTAGCAGAAAATCTCCAAAAATTTGTTTGGAAAGAATGGTTACTCGCGTTATGACGTGTCATTCCCGTAATATGGGTCGCAAGTTCGATACATGCCCGACACGAAGAAAGGAGAAAAAAAAAAAAAAAAAAAAAAAAAAAAATCTGCGCGGATTCTTTTTCCTGTACTATTCCGTGTTTCTGACATTAAAATTTTAGTTTTCCAACAATTCATCAAATGTAACTCTGAAGTTATTCGTGATTTGTGGATGCCTATTTTGCTCTTTGGAGTCTGTTAAATTTGTGGCTACTTTTTGCTCATTGTATTGGTTTGGCAAATTTACACATACATTTAATTAACTTTGATTACTTCTTTTTTACAATTTTCTGAACATACCGAAGAGAGACTATTTACACGTTCTCGCACAAAAGCAGACGATTAGCTGACAGGGCAAAATTGTGTGGACGCAGATTGTTGAAGTTATAAATTCTGACAGCAGTTTACAAACTAAACAATTGATGTTTTCAAACATTTAAGTGCGGCTGAGATGGTTATAATTAAAATAATAAAAAAACACGGATGTCGAGCATCGCTTCACTAAATTTTGTTTTTGCTGTGTCTGATTGTTATGGTTTTGTCTTTAGGTCAGAGAAATCTGAGATCTGAACAAATATTTAACGCTCTCGCCTCGCATTCGGGAAGAATCCCCGTCCAGGCATCCAGATTTGAATTTTCCATGTTTCCCCAAATCACTCCTGCCGCGATGCTTCCATCAAAAAACCATGGCCGAATTGCTTCCCGTTCCTTCTCCACAGTCCTATCCCGCCTCTAATGACCTCGACGTCAACGAGGCGTAAAGCCATAAGTAAAAAAAAAAAAAAAAAAGTTGAAAAGCGCTTTCTCAAGTTGTGGGATTCTGCAGTTTCGTGCAAGGTGTAATTAACATTTTCCGTGTAATATCATTCATAACACCTCCCTCAATAACGTACCTATTTCAGCGTCTTTCGTTTTCGAGATAGTTTCAAGAAACCTGAATGGTTTCAAGGGTATAATTGACTAAGTAGGGTAAGGGGATGAAATGGGTGAATTTTTGTAAACCAAATGTAAACAGTATTTTGTTCTTTGTTTTAATTTATACAAGTGCAAAGTTCCATGAAAAACGAATAAAAACTGTGAGCTTGTGTAAAGAACAGTGAAAATTAAGAGGGTATATGGTAAAGGGGAAGAGGGGTTTGACTTCGATAAACCAATTGTAGACAGTATATTTTGTTTCTTTTAAAGCATACGTGCGCAAAGTTCTTTCTAAATCGGATAGAAACTGCACCTTTATATACAGGACATTGACAAAAATTAGTGGGGAGGAAAGAGTGAAGAGGGAGAGAGGGTGATTTTTTGATTGTTGTTGTTGTGCTGTTGTTTTATGTCAGAAATCTTCGCAAGTGTGCACACAATAAATCACCAAAGTTTCATCGTAATCGGATGATATGCGGAAAAGCAACAATCCGATGGGGTTTGAGTGATATTTCTCAAACGCGATCGCAACGCTGCCTACCGGATTCCAGTTGTGAACCTCAACCACTCTCGAATCAACTTAATCAAACACACACAAAATTTCATAAAAATTAGTCCAGCCGTTTATAAGGAGTTCAGTCGCATACACACGGACAGACGAAGTATATATACATATACACAGACGGAAAAAAAAATCCCAACACCAAGAAAAAATTATTGTAGAGTAATGAAATTTGGACAATGCATTTGTCAAGTTAACATGTTTAATTGATTACATTTTCAAGATCACAGGTTAATTTAAGCTCAAGAAAATGCATTTCAAATGTGAAATACTGTTAAATTAATAGCCGGTGTAACCTCCAGAATTTTGAATGCAAGCCTGCAAACGTGAATGCATTGTGTCATACAGGTTTCGAATGTCACTTTGTGGTATGGAGTTCCATGCTTGTTGTACTTGTGCTGTCAATACTGGGACGGTCAGTGCTGGCTGTGGATGATGCTGGAGTTGTCGTCCAATGATATCCCATACGTGTTCAATTGGAGACAGATCTGGTGATCTCGCAGGCCAAGGTAACATGTCGACACTCTGTAGAGCACGTTGCGAGACAACAGCGGTATGAGGGCGAGCGTTATCCTGTTGAAAAACTCCCCCTTGAATGCTGTTCATGAATGGCAGCACTACAGGTTGAATTACCAGACTGACGTACAAATTTGCAGTCAGTGTGTTTGGTATAACCACAAGAGTGCTCCTGCTGTCATAGGAAATTGCTCCCCAGACCATGACTCCAGCCCTGTAGCGTGCATTCCACTGACTACAAGCCATCGCCGTTTGCGACTCCAGTGGTGTCAAGCCAGAGCTCATTGGAGGACGGAGTGGAGATCTGTTGTGATTTCTGATGAAAGCAGGTTCTGCCTTGGTGCCAGTGATGGCCGAGTGTTGGTCAGAAGGAGGCCAGGGGAACGCCTGCAACCAAACTGTCTGCGGCCTAGACACACTGGACCTACACCTGGAGTCATGGTCTGGGGAGCAATTTCCTATGACAGCAGGAGCACTCTTGTGGTTATACCAAACACACTGACTGCAAATTTGTACGTCAGTCTGGTAATTCAACCTGTAGTGCTGCCATTCATGAACAGCATTCAAGGGGGAGTTTTTCAACAGGATAACGCTCGCCCCTCATACCGCTGTTGTCTCGCAACGTGCTCTACAGAGTGTCGACATGTTACCTTGGCCTGCGAGATCACCAGATCTGTCTCCAATTGAACACGTATGGGATATCATTGGACGACAACTCCAGCATCATCCACAGCCAGCACTGACCGTCCCAGTATTGACAGCACAAGTACAACAAGCATGGAACTCCATACCACAAAGTGACATTCGAAACCTGTATGACACAATGCATTCACGTTTGCAGGCTTGCATTCAAAATTCTGGAGGTTACACCGGCTATTAATTTAACAGTATTTCACATTTGAAATGCATTTTCTTGAGCTTAAATTAACCTGTGATCTTGAAAATTTAATCAATTAAACATGTTAACTTGACAAATGCATTGTCCAAATTTCATTACTCTACAATAATTTTTTCTTGGTGTTGGGATTTTTTTTTCCGTCTGTGTATATAAAGATGTTGCATAGACATTGAAATTTAGACAAGCGTCGGTTTTAAACAGTACAAACACAATTTCTCGCAGACATGGTTTATTTGCCTCAGTTCATTCCAAACCGTCTAAATACGTTTTATTACTCCAATAACGAGAATATGAGTAAAGAGGACGATAATCTTAATAAAATCATTTGAACGACTGAATTTTGAGACTTTTTTAATTTTTGGGGATGAAAGAAGCAATAGATGCATTGCATCAAAAGATTAAAGATTTAGCAGCAAACACCACAGCTGATCAACTGGCGTATCTTGCTAAATCGCTGGAATTGAATTGTTTGTTGTTACGAAAGATAATTTGTGCCACTATCTCTGACGTAAGCATATTGAGACTGATTTGTGTGAATGAAATGTTGATCGAACTTTGAGTAACAACTACAAATGACTTCGTTCGCATAATATGTTGTCTGAAGTCATTGATATTTTCGAAAAACATTGACACATTTCAGATAACCAAGGAGTGCATATACAATCTGACAATAATATAATGAGACTGGTTTTGTTTTGACCTTGTAGAAATTTAACCTATTAAGTAATGTATTAAATCCATTGAGCTAACCTTCCATTACCTTTTTGGGTAATAATGGAGTATATTACAATAGAGGCAGAGGAAAGGACTGCACATCAGTTTTCTCAATTAGTTTGCGCGCCCTGTCATCAACTTTGCTCCACATTTTGTCAACCTGCAATTGCCCCGAAAGATGCCCCTTCAAAAACATTTAAATATTTATCGGTCAAACGTCGAATTTCTGGGAGGGTTGTATTTTGATTGAAGTACAAGTCTTACTCGTGTCATTACATAATTGTTCATTTGAGTATCTTTCGCGCCTATTCATATACCATTTATGTTTTCTGCTGCTTGTCCTCTGTATGTGAGAGTCCCTAATACCCGCTTCCGTCTTAGAGGCTATCATGGAAAAATTACAGAAATCTTAAATAGTTTGCAATTGCTAATATAAGTGGCCAAGCAGATTGGAGATAAATAAATGTTTTTATTTGCCTACCTTATTAAAATGAGATTAACGCGTTCCGAGTTGAAGAAGCAATTGTTTTAATTATATTGCCACAGTGGCCAGATCTATCTTACTATTTTCCATTTCTGTCAAATAAATCCTTCGTTAGATAACTTTAAGAGCAATCTCAAAGTATTATAAAAATACTTAAAAGATCTAATAAAAATTATTCATTAAATGCATTAAAATGAAGCCATCACACTGAAACTTTTAATGGGTCTAAACTTTTCATAATTTAACAAAATCGAAAAATATGATGATAATAGCAATATTATTATGCAATCTATGAAGATCCACGTTAGTTGCTTTACGTATTCATCGAATTTTGCATCAAACCCGTAATTATCATTCGTCAGTTTACTACTAATCCAAACAGTGTTCCTATGTTCTATATTAGGGACGAGTTACTGCGGTCATTATGATCCCATAAAATCATTTCTTGTAAAAAGAGGCCAAGTCTTGTGGTTGTTTACTCACAAAAAATTGTAAGATCTTGTTCTGAGCCAAGTCTACACTTGTATATTCACTTCACTTTGTGGAACATGGTTTCTCTCGGTGTGATAGATCGTTAATTTAGAATTAAAAAAACTCTGGTGACTTAGCCATTATGGATGCCATGCTTTCACAAACCTATACCTTAAACGTGTTGCTTTATCCAACTTTCAAATACATAAAAGTGAAGATTTACCTTGCAAGTCTTTCATTTTGGACCAGTCTTAGAATCATCATATATATTATTTCTATAAGGTATTTTTTTGTCACAAGCCTATATCTTCCTTCATACTTAACCGAAATCAATGAATGAGGTGTCATTTTAAAGCTTATGGTCTCCACTTTGGTTAAATCGTATTTTAAGCAAGAAAGTTTTCGGAATTCGACCATTAAAGGGCAAAAATGTAAATTTTTCTAAAATGCTGTTTTCTGTGTTACGAGTCAGTTATCTCCCTGGATACCTATCTGAAACCGTTTTATGAAGTATCGCTTTAAAGATTAAGATCTCCGCTTTAGTGACGTCATATATTAAGCCAGAAAGTTTTCGGAATTCGACCCTTAAAGGGCAAAAGTATTAATATTTCTGCAATGAGTTTTTGTGTCACGAGCGATTTATCTCCCTTAATATCTAACCGATATAGATAAATGAGGTATCATATTAAAGAATAAGGTCTCCGCCGTGGTAACATTATATTTTAACAAAGGAATTTTTCGTAAATCGACCCTTTAAAGGCAAAAATGTCAATTTTTCTAAAATGCGTTTTTTGTATCTCGAGCCAATTATCTCCCTGGATATCTAACCAAAATCGATAAATGAGGTAGGATTATGAGAAGTAATGTCTCAGCTTTGTGACATCATATTTTAAGAAAGAATGTGTTTGGAATTCAACTATTAAAGGGAAAAAGTATAAATTGTTCTACTACGTATTTTTGTGTCACGAGCCTTATATTTTCCTTGATATCTAAGCGATATAGATAAATGACATATCATATTAAAGACTAAGGATTCCGCCGTGGTAACATTATATTCTAAGAAAGGTAATTCGACCCATAAAGCGCAAAAATGTCAATATTTCTAAAATACGTTTTTTGTGTTTCGAGCCATTTATCTCCATGGATTTCTAACCAAAATCGATAAATGAAGTAGGAGTATGAAGAGTAATGACTGAACTTGGTGACATTATATTCAACCTCACTATTCATCGCATTTTATTCGCGAAATTTTCGCACGGGTCGTCTAGTAATATATATATTAGGTTATCCCTTAATTTTCAAATTCAAAATTTTGACACGCATAGGTTCTATTTTTTTCACCAACAATCAATTTTTTACGCAATTCGCGGAACTGTAACCCGTGCCGACTTGTACCGACTCACCTTTGTATAAGTTACCCGAGAGTAGTGGCACGCGCCCACATTAATTGTTATTGTCATTACAGTTCTGGAATAGGTGTCACGTATTGTTTTCTTCTAATAGATGGTATTAGGATTATAAAGTGCATATTTTTATTAGGAAAGGTAGACTATCAAATTGCAGGAGTTCTATCGGATTTAGTTTTTACTATCCGCGAAAACAAATTGACTGTAAGTGAAAGCCCTAATGTCGCTAAACAGTACATGAGTCAATTATATTCTGTGGAATGTTATAGAGACTTGAAAAAGAAAACAAGCAAATTTATGGATGTTTATAAGCTAGGGGAAGAGGATTTCAAACGTGAATTGGATAATGTTTATGGTATTGCACACGCTTACGCCCTCGAAACGATGTAAACAAAGGAGGTTAAAATCTTACAGTGACGGAGAGAGCCAGAGAGACTAGTTTGCTTGTTGGGTGTGGAAAACTAGCTGAAAAAGAAGAAAGGGTAAAACAAATTAAAAATAAATGAGAAAAATACTTAAATATATCTGGATGAAATTTTCTCGGGAAACTAGTCGAGTAAGAACGTTTGTTTACCGCAACGTTTCGGCGGTCATTACTCTGTCGCCATTGTCAAGCGACTGTCACTTCACAGTGGTGGCAGAAGATTATGACCGCCGAAACGTCGCGGTATACAAACGTTCTTACTCGAATAGTTTCCCGAGAAAATTTCATCTATATACAACGCCGAGAAAGCCTCCGCTCCTGTATATAAAGACATGTGGACTAGCGGATAGTCAAGATCTTCAGCGTCCTATGATTTGTTGATGCTATCTGAACAACTCAACGACACATCTTCTAGTTCTAGAGAATATCAGGAAGAACATTTACCAAACCCACCCGATATGATACAATCTGGAGCTGGTGTAAAAAACACTAGAATAGATAAATTAATAGCTGCCGTGGATAGATGCCAGTTATGTGTAAGAGATTCAGTTTACGTTCTTCAAGTGATCGTGGAGGCACTTGAACTTTGTTCTGAAATTTTACTTTAAACAAGTCTTCCATTCAAAAAATGAGGACAATAACTAGGCAGGAATGAGCAAAAGCTATAATAACTATTTTAAAACGACGTGTGGCAGATCGTGACTATTCAGTGGAATGGCAAGTTGTTGCCTGATCCGGGCGTAAGAAGTTCCAAAGAAGAACGACTGCCAATCTATCTCATAATTACATTTTCTCATAGGGAATAACTTCTTGACTTAAAGACCGAGGTAAAATTGTTTCGAATGCTCTGAATAACTGGAACCTAAGTGATACACTGCAGATAATGTGCTGTGACACAATGCCATCTTACATAGGTCATCTCAATGGTTCCTGGGCATGTCTGGAGCAGATGTTAGAAAGAAAGTTGTTGCTTTATGCATGACGGCATCTAATTGATACTAACACTAAACACTCCTACGACGCATAAATTGAGTACTGTTACATTTCTCCTTGGCTGAATTAAAAAATCCTTCTAGAGAGACGACTACAGAGAACTAATTGAGCTATGAGTTATATTTTTGTATGGAGATAAAGGCAAAGAACTGAAAATAAGGCCACCTCGTGCAGTAAATCAAGCGTGGTGTATGGCAAGAGCCATTTCTTCACTCAAGATACATTTCTAAGTTTTCAACTTAAATTGAGCAAGGAATACAAAATGGTACGTAATTTAGAAAGGCAGAGTACATCTGACTTTGTAGAAAGATACATTACTTTGACGTTTGTATGGTAAATAAAATTAGCTGTCTTTTACGTACATTTTACATTATTTTGTATCTTTTGCAACTTGATTAATGCTTCCCTACATTTTGTTTTAGGAAAAAATATGATGAATTTGTATCCGCGAAGAGCAAATATTTGTTTTCTTGGTTGAAAATTCAGGAAAGCGTTTCTTCGCTGGAAGAAAATGCAGTTTTTGTACAGGCAAAATGAAAGGTCTTTTATCTGGAGGACACAGCTCAAAGAACTGTAAAATTAATGCAGGAGTTTATGTTTTAATTACAGCCGATAACGAACAGAAACAATTTTGATGCAAAAACGCCGAAACTTGTACCTGCAATATAAAAGAGACCATAAAAAGAAAATATCCCTCATAATTTTAATACTTCTGTCTTGCTAAAAAATTAAATATTATTTTTTGTACTCAGGATTTCGCTGTTAAACCAGAATTATACAAAATTATAATCATTAAGTTACGTATCCAGCGATAATCAAAATATGCAGTTTTTTAAACTTTCGGGTCTACTCGGCACGGTTTAACGTCATCGTCAGAGGAAAAAATTTCTTATGGGAGTAAGCTACAATGATTAAAAAAAATATAGAGGGTATGCGTGTGAATATTCCGAAAAAAAATCCTCTTATAAGGCAAACCCTAATTATTTCAGAAAAATTATGACATGCATAATGGCCAAGTCACTAGAGGGTCTTTTTATTATTATTATTATTCTAAGTAAACGATCTGTAACACCGATACCCAACATTTTGTTTCGCAAAGTAAAGTTTTGTTTCAGGAAATTATCGCAGAATGCAATCAGTGACAGGAGCTGGAATGGGATTCATTGTAAGACAGGAGGAGGAAGAGGAGGGTCATGGGAGTGTACAGGGCGTATACTGGCAATGGGGCATGGAAAGATATTGCAGTAGGTATGAAAAGTAGTTCATGGAAGGGAAAAGATGACCATGAGCACAAGCTGGCACTCGATTTCAGGTACAAGGGTGTGGGAAGATTTTCTTTTTAAGGTAAGGGTGTCAGGGATTGGAATGAGTTACCAAGGCGAATGATGAATAACCTACCGAAAACGTTAAAAGAATTTAAAGTTAAAATTTGTGGAGGGAAAATGTAGGTGGGTGCAGGATAGGGGGAAGTTGGGTGTGTAGGGAAATTTCCACCGGAGCGTGTGCTCCATTGCAATTAAATTAAATTTAAAAAAGTGTAGACTTGGCTCAGAACAAGATATCATAACGTTTTGTGGGTGGGAGGGGATCTTCTCCACAACCCCAACACTGACACTGACCTGTTGAAATATGGATTAACTGCTTATTTATAATGTCCTCTTCACGTTTTGCACTCTCCTTTTTCGGAAAAGTTGCCACGAATTAAATTAAAAATGTTCAAATATGACATTGCAGCGCAGCTAGTAGATGCCGCCGGCGCTGAGAAATCAATGATAATCTCTTGAAATGTTGGTTTAATCTTTTGTTGCAATATTTGCTTGTCGTGTTTGCTTCACCCCGTTGTAAAACGTCGCATGAAATTAACAGATACAAAATATTTATCGGAAATGCGGTACGACAAGGCTCGCCTTCTTAGAATCGATACAAGCAATCAGAGACAATCGATTGCTTCTGTTGTAAACAAATGCGCCTTTTCCGAGATGGATACCACAGAACGAATTTCCCGTAAATTTTTTACTCATGGTTCAAGCCTAATTTCAACCTAACCATGACAACTATAACAAAACAAACCTGTTTAGGTTGATATAATCCCTGTACCGATAATTTTTGTGTCACTTTTGAAGTGCTGCTAACATTTCGCGTTTGCGGAGCGTCCCACATTTCGGCATTTTTAATTTAATTATTGGCCACTTTTTCCGAAAAGGAGATTGCAAAACGTGAAGAGAACATTATAAGGAACCAGTTAATTCACATTTCAACAGGTCAGTACCAGTTTTGGGGTGGAGAAGATCCCCCTCCACCCCGTTTTGTCACTAAACGGCCACGAAACTTGTCCTGTTGCTCAAATTTAACGATTAAATTTGAAAACAGGTGGATGAGAACATTTCAGAATTCAAAATATTAATATATGCTGCCAACAATGCCCTCACTCTCTTCAAACAATGGGTGTGTGCCACGGCCAGGCAAGTCGACTGCCGTAAATTACGAGTAACTTCCAAACTAAGCATAGTATAAAAGTAAAATTTAAGATGTTGGTTACTCTTACTGATCTATGTGCATAAAATAAATTTCAAGCATATAGTGTTATTTAGAGCAAAGAAATTAACTAGCAAATATTCGCCAATTTTTTAAAGTTTTGAGTTTCCATTTTTTTAAAAAAATACATGGGATATCACCATTATTAGACTTTTCTTATGATTTAGGGATGAAACCATAAATGTGTACAAAATTACTTGTTTCCAGGACCACGGAATCTACGGTAGAATTTCGGGGTGTCGTAGTAAAAATATTTTTTGACTTTCACTAACTTCCAAACTAAGGGGAGGAGGAAAATAAAATTTAATCGATTGGTTAAACTAAGTAAGCGCCTTCTATAATGAAAATCTGAGGCATGTAACGTTATTATCATCACGTTTGGGGTAGATAAGAGGTAGATACATGGAAATTTTATATTTTTAGACTTTTCTGGAGGTAAAACTTTATCTGTGCACAAAATTTCTTTGTACGTCTACGGGAAGTACGTTAGAGTTTGAAGATCCACGGTCAGTCAACGCCAAAATGGCGAAATTTCTACATCAATAACATCCAAACTAAGCACAGCTAAGCTTGCTGATATATACTTCTAATAAAAATATGAAGAATGTAACATCAATAAGACGGAAGAAATTAAGGTACAGTACAAAAATGGACCGAATCGCCTCGAGAAAAAGGTAGGCAATACCGTCGCCGTTGACGCTGCAGGTGCACTGCCGTGCACCCATATACTTTTGTAGAAAAAAAAACCCCTAAAAATCGGGCGTAAAAATCAAAATGTTGTAACTTCAACAATCTACGGACAGCAGTCATCGAAAACTCTATATTTAGTGAACTCTGATGATTTTTAAAAATCTATCAATTCATCTTGGCCCAAAATGGATCAGACGCATAAAGTATGAGATTCAGTTTTTTTTTTTTTTTTGCTTATTGACATTACGCATTCGCCTGAGGTCGATAGTCATTAGACTGGAAGGAACTGAGATCAAGGAACGGAAAGGAATCCAGCCATGGCCTTATTGAAGGAAGGATCCCGGCATTCGTCTGGTGTGATTTTGGGAAACCATGGAAAGCCCAAATCTGGATGCCCGGACAGTTTGTCGAACACGCGTCCTCCCAAATGCGAGGTCAAAGCGTTACCGTTCACACACCACGCTCTGTTTTTTAAACGGGAGCTATATGGACACACGCTGGGACACATGTGAACAAGAGCATCTTTTAAGAGAGGCAACAAGTCTTATGACTAAGGACGAAGGTGCTTAGCAGATGACCAAATCATCTCCGGTTTTGGCTGCCACTGCCGGAAGGTATAGAGTAAAACTAGTTCGCTTTTACGAGATAGCATTAGCCCGTTAGATTAGCCTGCCGCAACGGAGGCAAACTCTTGTCAGTTAGATGCCCGAGCGGTCTTCCGGGCAACAAGATCGTAAGTATTATTATAGTGTCGAAATGAATCGACCATGATTGTACGAAGGATGGAACATGTGCGCGATGTATGTGGTTACATGTGAAAATGGCTTGTATTACGGTCTGTTGTGCTGTGCGTAGAGACCAGGAAGAGAGCGATCAAAGCCCGGGCGCGGGACTGCCAGGGGCAGACCGCAGCCCGCTACGCGCCACCGCGGCACTGCAATTCGCCGCCGATAATGGGCACTCGCTGCGAGCGGGCGAGCGTGCCGCCGAACATGTGTGGGAAGCCTCGTGCACCGCGACCAAGTAGCACACACGCTAATTAAGCGAGCCTCGTCAAAAGAACCGGAAAGGCCGAAATTAGAATGTTGCAGCAACAAAATACCTTGCATTTCATTCAATCCTCCTCCGGAGGAGCAAATGACAGTTATTTGTGTGTGCGGGCGGGTACGCGAGTGTGCATTAACCTATCCGGCACGTTGCGTCACGGGCGGACATCTGGCCCGCGCGTGCTGCGCTCAGCCGCTTACTAAGTATACGCCCGGCTTCTGTAATTATTGGTTTTAATTCCCGTGAGGTTAGCCGGCCAAGGAGGAAGACAATGCGCCGGTAGCACAATGGCTTTGTCAATCAGGACACCTGCTACCAGGAGCTACACCACGACCAAGACGTCCTTCCCTTGATGTCAGTATCAAATGCAGAATTCGTCGAACGTCTTGTACCGGCATCCCTTTAGTACAACTATGCAAATAGTAAATTGAGTCCCATTTCTCGGGAAACGATGTGACTACGAATATGTTTCACGTTTCCACACTCATACGACTTTAACGACGACGTGATAGATGTATTCCCATAGTTCTTTGTGTTTTCCTGATGTTTACTTGACACACATAACGTATGAAACACTCAGCAGTCTAAGACGAATAGGCTACATACGCGGAGATGTCTGAAACTGAAGTTATAAAGCCTGCAGTAAAACGTGTGCATTTTATTTTATATAACCAATACAGTCATCTGATAGAACATACATTAGGTTATTTTTCGACATAGTCTCCGTATCGGCTCAGGCGCTTGTCACTTCGTGCGATGAGTTTCAATATTCTCTACTGGTAAAAATCCCGACCTTCCGTGTTCAGTCGCGTTGGCGAGAAGTGTTTACCTCCTCATCTGAACCGAATCGTCGGCCTCCTAGGTGTTCCTTCAACTGAGGAATAAGGTTAAAATCGCTTGGAGCGAGGTCCGGGCTATAGGGAGTGGGGTCGATGATCCTCGTCGGTGACGTTTTCTCTACAGGCTGAAAACTTTCTACACTTTTTTGTTACATGCTGACGAGACATTACAGTCTCTACGTAAACCTCTACCAGCTGCCGGTGAATTTCAGCGACAGTTACATGTTTCGTCCAAAGAAATCCAATAACTGATCGAATTTCTTCATCAGGTCATTTTTCCAGAAGAGTCGCCATTTGTGCTTATCTACAACTAGCGCTGTAGGTGGCGGGTGGCGGAAACTCTGCAAAGTTGCCAACTGCACGTCTCAGAATGACCGCACACTTTTAATTTCTTTACAACGGATGTCACTCCAGGAATATCGGCCTTGTAACCATGGTTTCTGATCATCCTTTGTACAATTGATAAATTTTTGCTTGTGATGTTTATCTTTTGAGTCCCTTTTGAATGATAGAAAGATTTATAGACGAGCAGTGATATTCTTGAAAAAAAAGGAAACTAATGACCAGCGTTCGTTTTGATTGAAAGAGGAAGAAAGTTGAATTTTCAAGTAGGTAAACCAATTTAAATTTCTGTAGAAATAAATGCAATATTTTGATATGTGGGACCGGTAAAAAATTATCTACCGGTAAGATTGTTTTTGAACTATTGTCTAATTCTTCCACAATGTAATTACATTTTTATCCATAAACTGGTAATTCCTTTCTACTTCTCTCATACCGAAACGGCTGTATTTCATGATTCTGAACCACAATATTTTGCCACAAATGACATCAGAAAATGTGATTGTATAGTAGCAACAATAGTTATTTGTATAAAGTTACTTTCATCAGACAAATATACAAACACAGAAACAAACAGTGCTCAGAAACAGTGACGATTGCATCTCTGTAAGTGCGACGATCAAATCTTGTTATGGATCGTAATTTTCTTACCAAGCTGGCTGGATGAGCTGCTAAAACCAGGACCTAACATTTAGGACGACGCTGGTCCGAATCCCCTTCCGGCCTTCTAGATTCGTTTTCTATGGTTTCCCACCGAGCGTGGTGGGTGAGTGGTCAACGCTCTGGCCTCGCATTCGGGAGGACGTCGGTTCGAATTCCCATCCGGGCATCCAGATTTGTGTTTCCCATGGTTTCCCAAATCACTCCAGGTGAATGCCAGGATGCTTCCTTAAAAATGCCATGGTCGAATTCCTTCCCGTTCCTTGTCCCCAGTACCATCCCGCCTCTAATGACCTCGACGTAGACGAGGCGTAAAGCCATAAGTAAAAAACAAAAATTCTATGGTTTCCGGAATACGTTCACGTGACTTCCTGGATGGTTCCTTCATTCGGCTGATGCTAAAATCCTTTCCCAGCTCTGATGACCTAGACGTACGCAAAACGGCAATCAAATAAAAAATAAAGAAACTACAATGAATAACAAAATAAATTTGTCTTCTACCGCGGAAACTATTCATGCTACCCACCTCTCCTCATATTAATACATCAGAAGTTTCGTAATCAGTACATTCATGAGAGTGGGTTTACAAAAATAATTTTCAGTTACGTCACTAAATTAAAGGTGACAAAAAATGAGTTGAAAAACGAGAGAGGGTGTGGAAAAAGTTATTTTACATTCAGATCAGATAGAGAATCGAAGAGTATTTCAACTAAAATTCATAAATTAATTTTTTTTCCTTATGGCTTTACACTTCGTCGACGTGGTGGTCATTAGAGGGGGAAAGGACTGGGTGTAAGGAGTGCGAAGGAATTCGATCATGGCCTTCTGAAGGACCCATCCCGACATTCGCCTGTAGTAATATGGGGAAACCATGAAACCCAAATCTAGATGTCCTCCTGAATGTGAGGCCAGAGCTTCACGGCCCACCAATCACGCTCGGCGACAAATTCAAGGGTTTCCAGGAACAACGTACATAGACCAGTATTATCTGGTCTGAAGAAAGTAGGAGGAACCCCAGAGAAAGAATGAAAACATTCTTAGAGGAGAATAAAAGGCGAACAAGTAAACCAATTTTTTTCGAATGGTCCAAAGTAGGCCAACATCGAAAGGAAACGAAGAATTTCAGTACAAAAGTTGTAGTTCAACACAAATACTATTCATAATGAACAAAAAAATTGGTAGGAGAAGGAAAAAACAAAAAAGAAATAGTTGGAACTGATTTCCTGGAGTGTCTGGAAGGTGACTGAGTTGCGCTGTGCTGTGATGGCTCTACGTATACCACCTGTCTAATGTTATGGTCAACGACCTGTTGCACCCACTCAACAGAAGCAGCTGTTTCAGGTGTTCCTAACTACATAACATGACTGATATCACCTGTAATCACCGTAAGTGAATGGCAATACTTGATCGACAATGAGAAACTGCCAAACTGAGTACAAAATACTTTATAATGAAAAGAACTAGTTCTTTTGAATGGTTCACTTGCTCAGTAGCTCAGTTTTATATGAGACCTTTTTTTTAGGTCTCACAATCCGGTTATACCCCCACTTTCCGTGTTGAAAATACCCCCTTATGTCGACTTCAATACAAATAGTAAACCTATTTTTTTTCTTTCCATTCCACAAAACCCACGTGAGCTAGCTCTTCATGATTTTCGGAATCAACTGATTCACCTAGAAGAACTACCGTTGACTTTTTAGTGCTCACTCATTCTTTTAAATGAATTGATCTAAAGAACTGATTCACTCGCGAACGACCCATCTCTTCTCTATAATGACACAGTTATTGATATTCTTGGGCTATTTTGCAGTACCAGAGAGACAATTAATTTTATTTTTTCATGGAGAATGTTTATGCCCAAAAAAATCACCTCATTGCCCCCTTTACGCCTCTTCTTTTTTATACGATCCAACATTTTCTAACCGATTTCGATGGAACTGTGACACGCATACTTTAAAACAAAGAGAAAAATACTGCCAACATTTGGTTTGCACCAAAACACAACCCTTCTCCCCCTTTCCACCCTCTTAATTTTTGTCAATTTTTTTACACAAACAAGTTTCTGTCAGATTTTAAAGGAACTTAGCACCTGTATACTTAAAAAAAAAAAAAAACTATCTACATTTTCTTTTCAGAAACTCAACCCCTCTCCTTCATTCCACCTCATTAACTTTTGTCAATGTTATTTATACAAAGCTACAGTTACTAACGGATTTTGAAGGAACTATGTACAGTACACGTATACTTTAAAACGAGTTTCCAAACCACCAAGGCTATTTACAGCAGCAAATGACAGCAAAACGGAAAATGTTGTACTGGTATTGGCATAAGATGTACACAGAAGGAGTTTTAAAGTACAAATAATAATCTGCCGGAGGAACTGCGGTAGGTAGTCTCCCAAAGTTAACCCTCCCCCCATAGTTTGCTGCGATTTTTAAACACGTTGCAAATCGTTTCTCTTCATGAGACAGGTTCAGCGGTAGAATGGTATTGTGCTGGCTTCCCCGTCACATTATACCAGCTACGTGTTTTTTGGGACACCTTTAACGAAACTTAAAGCTTCCTGTATCCAATTTTACCAACAAAATTCCAAGACCATGCGTACGAATTGGCGAGTAACAGGTGGTTAGTTTTTGCAACTCTTTGAGATTAGCGGTTAGGTACGTTTAATAACGGTAAAATATTCTGGAGGTAAAATAGTACCCCAATCGGATCTCCGGGTGGGGACTGCTCAGGGAGGAGTCATCAGAATGGATAGAAACATTCCACGAGTCGGAGCGTGGATTGTTAGAAGTCTGAATAGGGCAGGTAGGTTAGAAAACTTAAAAAGGGAGATGGAACAACTTAAGTTAGATGTTGTTGGGATTAGTGAGATTAAATGGAAGGACCCACAGGATTTCTGGTGTCGAGAACACAGGATAATTAACACACAAGCTGTCAAAGGAGTAATAAAGAAAGTAAAAGAAAAATTTCCATGTGGCAAAGTGTTCAGGGAGAAAAAATCAGTATGCTACTATTTGCTGATGACATTGTCTTGTTGGCAGAAAAGGCTGAGGATATTGAGAGGTTACTGAATGTCATGAGCAAAATACTGAAAGAAGATTTTGGACTGAATATAAATCAAAGCATGACAAAAATGATGAAATGTATCAGAAATGATACCAATCACAGTAGATTAAATATCAAAATAGGATCGGATGCAATAGAAGAAGTAAGTGAATTCTGTTACTTGGGAAACAAAATTACAACCGATTGTCGAAGCAAGAATGATGTTAAAAGCAGATTAACTCTAGCAAAAAAGAGCCTTCATGAGAAAAATAAATCTTTTTGTTTCAAATATTGGTCTAGGAATTAGAAACAACTTCTTAAAACTCTATGTATGAAGCACAGCACTTTATAGTAGCGAAACATGGACTTTAGGAATACCTGAAAGAAAAAAATTGAGGCATTTGAAATGTGGTGATACAGAAGAATGCTGAAAATTAAGTAGAGAGAAAGTAAGAAATGAACGAGTTTTGGAAATGATGGGTGAAGAAAGAAATTTGTGGAAGAAGCTTACAGAAAGAAGAGACAGGCTGGTAGGTCATATTTTGAGACATGCTGGATTGGATAATTTGCTGGTGAAGGGAACAGTCGAAGGTAAGAACTATAGAGGAAGACAGATTAGAATATATGAAGCAGAAAATTGAGGACGTGTTGTAAGGGGTATGTAGAGATAAAGAGGTTAACACAAGACAGGAAGAAGGATGCAGGATTGCATCAAACCAGTCTAAAGACTGACGACAATAAAAAAAAGTTTAATAAATGTGAAAGGTAAATAACTATGGATCATGTACCAGTTACTGTGTGGCAACAGTCTTTATTTTATGTAATTTGAACCTATTCTAGATACCGTAACTTGGATGATTATGGTTCGAGATAAAAATTCATATTTATCGATTAGTAGCGTGGCACACTTTACCGCACCGTGAGTTGGTCTATTGCAGGCATTCATTCGAATGAAGTTTGCTCAGACAGCACCGCATCGACCGCACAGCGAATCCGATTAGTTAGTTTACTTTTTGACAGTGTGGTCTCGACATGGTGGAGAAAATTATGCGGAAAATTAGGAAATTGCCGGCCCTGTAAATTGAAACTTTATTTTGGTGTTATTGACTGCCTCAAAAAGTTCATTTTTTGTTACAAATTCACTTCCAGCCTCATCATAAGATCGTGAAATGTAGATTCTGTCATTCTTAAGTATTTCTAAGATTTCTTTTTATCATCTATCAGGTGAAGTAGCAGCGTGTACAAAGACCCTTCAACAGCCCTTGATTTCCGAGAATTGAGTTCCCACGTTCCTTTTTTACATATAATATGTTGTCTTATCCAGTTCTCGAGTTCCTCCTGTTTAGCGAGTGCTTCGATTACAACTGACTTTCACGGAAATTTTTGAAAATTGATTACACGTGGCAACTGTGATGGTCGTTTTGGTCATATATATTTATTTGAAAGAATGAGGATGTTTCGGTAGATTAAATATTTCGAAAAGTTAGTGGAGCCTCAAGTCAGAACAGGATGCAAGCGCGAGTGTCAGCGAGATCTTGTTATTGGTAAAACGCAGATGGCTGACTAAGAGGGCATCGCTCCGCCCGTGACGCAAAACCGAACTTACGAACGAGCACAGCGAGCCATACTCGCCCTCACTTGTTCGATCTTTACCAACCAGTTAATATGAGTTAATACTCAGCTAAACCGTGTATCGTTAGCTTGCCTCGCCACCATGCATCCATCGTGTCATGTAGCCGTTCAATCAATAAGTCACATTCTCTAACAGTCAGTTTGCGCGGCTCAGTCAATGGTTAATATTTGTAGAGGCTATCGGGAGTTATCCTTACAGGTCGCGCTCTCAACTGAATTCATACAGTCTTCAATGGTCAATAAAAGGGAGTCTAAATACGATAGTCGCCTACATTATTTATTAGGTAGATTCTCAACTAGGTTATAATTTTGCCTTGGCATTTCCCTGCCTTAACCGGTTCTCCAACCGTAACTAATGGAGTGGTGTCAATGATTCCTGACAATCAACATCACAAGTTATTGCTTAGATCATCAGAAGACAGGAGACATCTTCAAGAGAGTAGACATTTAAAGAGGAATAGAGGATTTAGTAAATGTCCCGAAGGTCAGTAAACTTCCACCCTAAAATCTGCTTCCACCAAAAGCCCACAAATTCACCCCCCATCAACTGAAGCAACTTGACAACGTATGGTTCGGCACAGGGGTTACAAGGCGGCCATTTACAGAACCACGGACGACATATTGACAAGAGTGACGAGGCTTCTCTGGACCTTCACACGTACTAGATTGTGACAGCTAAATTGAAAGTCGATAATATGTTAAACAAGTTGTACTAATGTTATTCAGTGATCCTATTTGCTATTACGAAAGAGAATTCATCCTCACTTTCCGAGAAACCCGTGTGATTAGAAAGCTGGGGTTACCGAGATCTAATTTTAGTTCAACTGAACTGTCCGCGTAACATCTGATTCCCCTTCGTCATAATAATGTTGCAAGGGAAGCGAAAAATAATTTACCAAAGACGCTGAAAGAATTCAAAGTTAAAATGCGTAGAGGGCAAACGAAGGCGGCTACAACAAACAGGAAAATGGGTTCGTAGGGAAACTGCAAACAGAGCGCTGCGTTCGAACGGAATTAAATTAAATTAATTAACAGTGTAGGCCTCAGATTCCATTTAGTAAGTATGAAAAATTTCAATACGGACACGGCATACAAGTCACTCTCCTTGTGCTGGTTTTCTGTTTAGCAATCATATGAAAGCGTAGCTCAGTTCCAAACGATCTGACTTAATATTGCAATACAATCACTCGCAATAAACTCGTTACATAATAATATAATAGTTTTGGATATTGATGAGAATAGCGAGGTTTGTGCATCCTTTCATGAAGCCTCCGGCATTTTCTTCCGTTTTATTTAGGAACACAGCGAATAAAACTTAAGTTTTTTTTATGACTTTACACCTCATCGAGGTCATTACAGCCAGGAAGGATGGGGGACAAGGGACGGGAAGGAATTCGGCCATGGCCTTTTGTAAGAAGCATCCTGGCATTCGCCTGGAGTGATTTGGTAAAACCACAGAAATCCCAAATCTGGATGCAAGATCGGGAATTCGAACCGACTTCCTCCCGAATGCGAGGCCAGGCCGTTAAAACCTATATAGACATATATCAAACACCAGATGCAATAGTAACAATACATTAACGTTATTGTTGCAAACGTTCAAATCCGACCTCACGATAATGTCAGGTATGAATGCTGAAATAGACGAGTCAAAACTGAAGTACAAATCAAAATGTAACCTTTTTAATAATGAAGGAGTGATGGACGTACGTTCATTCTGCAAGAAATATCTTCAACTAAATTTTAATTTTGCAGCAAATCAATATCTAAAATAATAAAGAATAGGTTAAGATTACACTAAAAATATTTGCTGTGTGTAGCAAAAATATTAAAAATGTTGGTAAGGTGCTATTTTTTCTACATGATATTTCTTTCAAACTTAGTATATTACTTTTTCTCTGATAAACTGGTGTATTGATAATAACACAGAAATTACATGCATAAACAATTGTATATGAGCTGAAGGTTATTTGTGTAGAGAGATTCAAAACATTCTGGGTAAAAGGTGGTGGTTGATGTGTTTCTCTGATTCTAACGGATTACTGTCGAACAAGCTTGAAGTGCCGGAAGTCGTAGCTGTATCATTGGATTAAATTAAATGTATTATAGTTGTTGCGAATCTATCACCAAACGGTGACACTGAAAAACTAGATCTTCTTCTTCAACTAGAAACCACGAAAGTAAAGTGAAAGGTGACTATATGCAGTTATACTAACATGATGATAACAAAGATGATAAGAATTTTGGAATTACAAAATCTGTTGTAATCATTTGGCTTTCAATCACTTGTTTACCCGATATAATAATAAATTTATCACAACGAAAATTTCAAATAAGTGTCCTTCAGATAACCTCGTTAGATCACCTAACAGCTTACAAACAAATTTACACTACAAACTAAAAAAAACTAATAGTAAAAAAACTTTTACTAATAAACTTTTTTTGTGATAATTCTGCTCAGATTTTGAGACTTGGTTAAAAAATTTAGATGGTTTGAGAAAATTCGAAACTTTTATATCAAATACAATTATTTCGATGAAATTTTTTGGTAGTTGTAGGGAATTTTCATTGTGATCTTCCTTGTACACGGGATTCAATCCAAAAAAGAAAAATTAATAGAAAAAAACTGAATAAAACGAAAGAAACTAGTAGAATTCCAAATGGTAGGAAAATAGGACGCCACATAATGGAATAAAGAAGAGAGTTAGCTACTGCCAGGATGAAACCAAATCAAATATTTATAGTGAAGTCAGCAAGAAAGAAATTTCAAACATAGTAACTTCTTTATAGAAACTTCAAGAAAATAGTGAATTAAATACTAGTTGAACATGAAAACCATCAAACCACAACTGTAGAACAGGTGTAATGTGAATTCAAATTATGTTCTACAATTAGGTCAAAATATGAAAAATTTCCAAAACAAGGACAACTACGAAATGTCAAATTCCTTCATACAAAAATTTATCCATATTATGGTAACACCACTTACAGTATCCTCTAATATTTGTTTAAAGAAAACAATATTTCCAGAAATATTAAAGATCTGTAAAGTCCCACCAATATTTAAAAAGGTGAAAAAGATAAACCAAGTAACTAACTGTAGGTCCATATCAACAATGTACACAGTGGCAAAGCTACTTGAACGTGTTATAGCAAACAATTAATAAATTATTTTGAAGACGAAAATAAGTGACATGCAGTACGATTTTTGCGCAGGATACCATTGGTTCCGTAGGAAAGTTTTTTCTAGAAGCATTGGAACAAAACAAAAAGGAAAAAAAAAATATTTGAAGCTACATTGTGCAATCTTCTATAGACCGATCATAGGAAGAGGGTGAAGAAAGTCATGGGGGTGTACAAGTCATATACTGATGATGAGCCGTGGAAAGATATTGGCGGAAGAGTTAAGAGAGGTGCGTGGAAGGGAAAAAATGATCATGACCACAAGCTGGCTCTCAATTTCAAGCATAAGTATGTGGGAAAATTCTCAGGTTAAGGGCCTTTCCGCCGAGACAGGGATTTGAACCGAGGATCTTTCGATCTGCAGTCACAAGCCTTAAACACTGAGCCATCAGGCCGCTCTTGCGTGGTTGTAGTCGAAGACATAACGTAGGAACCAACATAATAAAGAGACAATGGTAGAGCGTAGCCGTCTCATTTCGCTTGTCCCGCATTTGAATCCCAGTGAGTGCGTCTGTACACATATCCCCCTAATTGTTGGTGCAGCGCAGGCGGCGTACAGTTTCCCACCGCCTTTGTGAGGGTCCGACCCCTCCGCTAATAACCGGCTAATCCCCGCACGCATCGCCGACTGCTTTCACACGCAGCCGATCTGTTTTCGCTGTAAATTATTTGCGATTGAAACGCAGCTCCACACTTTATTCCGCGGCGCCAGGCCGGCTCAAAGGACGCGGAACTTCCCCTCCGCAGCCAACAGGGGTCGCGCGCACGTCTTCCCACTCGGCAAGGACAACGAATCGGCCTCTCATGGTGCAATGCTGTTATATATGGCAAATATAAAGTAAATCCATTGGTCGGAAGACCCCGATGGCTTTTTCGACAACCTTGTGACAGGGTTAAAGTTTGTAGCGCAACCCGTCACTTTAGTGGATACCCCAAACTAATAGGTTAAACCCGGTAATACTACCGGGTATATGTGGCATCCAGTATTACTCGGTATCAAGCCACGGAGCGTCCCATCGGACTCCACATGAACCAAAGACTAGCCAGCAGTGAAGGTTACGTCTGTTAAATTTCTGGCTGAGACCGAGATTCGAACTGATGGCCGTCTCAGACGGCGTCGCGCGCCTTAACCAACTGAGCCATTTGAACGCATGCGGTAATGGTGCAACCTGCTATCCTGGCCTCACATGGAATACAGCTCACCAAAGTTTTTCCAGAAAGAAACTCTATGTATGGAGCACAGCACTTTATGGTAGTGAATCATGGATTTTAGGAATACCAGAGAGAAGAAAAATTGAAGTATTTGAAATGTGATGCTATAGAAGGATGCTGAAAATGAAGCCAACACATAAAGTACGAAATGAACGAGTTTTTGAAGTGATGGGTTAGGAAAGAAGTTTGTGGAAGAAGCTTACAGAAAGAAGAGAAAGGCTAGTAGGTCATATTTTGATACATGCGGGATTGGTTAATTTGCTGATGGAGGGAACAGTCGAAGGTTAGAACTGTAGAGGAAGACAGATATTAGAATATATGAAGCAGATAATTGAAGACGTGGGTAGTAAGGGGTATGTTGAGATGAAGAGGTTAGCGGAGGTTAGGAAGGAATGGAGGTTTCATGAAACCAGTCGAAAGACTGATGACACCAAAAAAATCAAGCTTATTCTTTCGACGTCCGTGTCTTAAACTAATTATTATTAAGTTGCTGCTACATTAGTATGTGTATTTGGTAGCTTCCAGCATGGACGAGGGCCTGTTTTTAGGCTTAGATGACATATAATGTAAGCTCTCCGATTACAATTTCCAAAAAAATTCATCTTTTCTTCCTTTTATAATATCTGAAAAGAAATTTTTATACTATCTTGTGTTGTTTGCTACTCCTTTACATGGAAATACGATTACATTTTCATCAAGAACTTTGCAAGTTGAACCAAATACAACTTTTATTTCACAACTTTCCATAGTTTATTACAAATTAATTACAACATCCACTTATTCGTCCTCCGCCGTTATAAACGTTATACAATTCAATTGATTTTTTTCATTTCAAGTCCAACTAATTGTATTATATTTTCTGGAGCTTCATTCAGTATTCCGTATTCCGTATTCTTACGCTATCTAGGATTTCTCTTCTCCATTCTTGACTTTGTAATTAATCTTTTTTCTCGACTCTAGATAGATCTATTAATCCTTCAGAGATACGGATATAATTGGATTAATACTCTACATTTGTAATTCATAGAACAAAAAAACAAATACATTATTTTACATTTATAAATAATAATATATGGAAATGGCCTATTGCTGATACAAGTACAAAGAAAAGGGATTATTGTAGCGTGTGATAACGCGAAAGAATAACGAGTTGAATGCTCGTGGTTTGTCTGTATATAGTTCGTCTGTTCCTCGATTCACAGCTCCGAGAATGTGGTGTGTCAGCAACCCTCGTACCATCAATACTAGGATACGTCAGCCGCTACCTGTAGGGAGTCAAGTGATCTGCTTAACTTGCTCCATTTTTTTAAATGTACTTTCAAATGTCATCGCCACTAAGATCATGAGAGATGGGAGAAGATGGGGGCCAAGCAACTACAACAAATCCGTCATGGACTTTTTGAAGCAATCATCGCGGTGTTCACGCGGAGAATTTTGGAAAAGGAACGTAAACAGAAATCTGTATAGCCGGACCAGGGATCGAAGTCGCGTCCTCCTGAATGTCAAACTCGAGTGTTAACTGCTCAACAAGCAGGCTCATTTTTTCGTTTTAAAATAAGCGCAAACCCGTGTCCTGATTTGTTGTTGCACCCGTATATTTTATTGTTATTCCTTTTGAACATACAGTTCACAGACGATGTTAGTGAAATTGCTGAAATACGCTTTAATGGCATGAATACGTATGACTTGACAGTACGTTGAGTTTTCATTGTTAAGGTAAGAACTTCATTGGTCTCACGTGTTTGTCAAGAAGAAGTTACAAGGCAACTTCTGACCGAGATGTGTTGAATACGTGGCGAATACAGGTTATTATATATTTATAAACGATCTAGGTGACAATGTCAAATGCTGGTTGGGATTGTTTGCCGACGATGCGGTTATCCATAGGGAAGTAAGGTGCTCCGACGATTGCTTAGAAATTCAGCGCGATTTGGATGCTATTTTCGATTGCTGCCGTAAATGGCATCTTACACTTAATTGCAAAAAGTGCAAGGCAATGCGGATAAGTAACAAGAAGAATCAGTTTGTTCACGAGTACGAAA
The DNA here is from genome assembly GCA_031002005.1 of Vandiemenella viatica. Taxonomy (NCBI): domain Eukaryota; kingdom Metazoa; phylum Arthropoda; class Insecta; order Orthoptera; family Morabidae; genus Vandiemenella; species Vandiemenella viatica. The sequence continues at coordinate 96,899,251 of JARYHS010013630.1, read as the reverse complement.
GAAACAACTCAGCTGTTGACACAGTTGATTCCGTGAGGTATCTGGGGGTGATAGTACAAAGCAACATGAAATGGGACATGCAAATAACTTCCGTCGTAGAAAAGGCTAATTCTAAATTACAATTCATAGGTCGTATTTTGAGGAATTATAATGCTCATACAAAGGAGATAGCGTATAAAATACTAGTGCGTCCGCATCTGGATTACTCTTGAGGGGTTTGGGATCCGTATCGCAAGGTTCTGTTTGACTCAGTTGAGAGGGTGCAGACGAGAGCCGCTAGATTCGTGACTTGTTGTTACAGCCCTTATGAAAGCGTCACAGAATTGATACATAGATTGGGCTGGGATAGTTTGGAAGACAGACGACGTCATTTGCGTTTGAATTTTTTGGAGAATATGCGAAAATCTTTAAATTTCGAGTGCAATGAAATACTTCTTCCACCAATCTATTTAGATCGCAATGACTGAAGGGATATGATTAGAGAAATAAGATGCCGTACTGATGCTTATTTGCATACCTTATTATATTAAACAGTTACAGACTTTCACAAAGTCCATATATCATGGATAAAGTAAAAACTTATATGTATTCCTTCTTTCCTCGCACTATTCGGGATTGGAATGGGCGGGCTTAGGATTGGTGCTTAGCACCCTCTGCCACCCACAATGTTTGTGATTTGCAGAGTATGAATGTAGATGTAGATGTAGATGTAAGGCGTACTTTTACCACGGAGTGGATATCACGAACCACTGGACTATTGTCTGCAAATCACGGCTGTCTGCCCACTTCTTCTTATGATGCCATGCTCTGTTCCTGGATTAGACGGTTATCATGGAGGATATACCCTCCACGGGAACGTTCTTGGGCATATAACTGTGAAGGTTTCACGTTGCCTTATCCAGTGCGTGTTTGTATGTGTTATTGCAGATGTAGATGACTGTGATAGTGTGTGTGTTCAATAGATAGTATTGTCTGTGTTGTATGAAATGAAAGGTGAAAAATGTAGAGGGCGAAACACTTTTCCTGCTTTTACGTTAGCAGAAATTATAAAAAGCTTTTTCTGATCATTCTACTCACACTGTGATATTAATTTTTAGCTATAAGCAAAAAGATTTTAAACCATGTGCACAAGTTGTTTTCTGGATTTTATATTTCTTACTAGGCTACGAACAGGTAGCTGTTCTTCCTAATTTTGATTCACTCTTTCGGAAGAGCATTTGGTGGAGGTTTTTGGTTGTGTGTTGGTGGTAAATATAAAGCTCTAGATTCGCTGAAACCTGTGATCGTTCTCATTGTAAATGCAGTAGAGTGTCTTTTTATTTAGTTTGATGGTTTTTAGTCAAACTGGAGTACAGTATTCAGTTGTAGAACAGATAGCGATTAAAGCTGAAGTTAGGAAATCATTTGCTGCATCTCACCAAGTAGTTTAACAAAGCTTTTTCTTCTCTTCTGCGCAGTTTCTTCAAGACCTTTTTGTACCTAGCTCCCTCTCGTATCAGGAAATTACACGTGCAGCTCTGATGAAGCTACATGTGCTATACTGATCTTCCTGAGACCTCCTGGTTACAAAACATACAGATGAGATGTAGTAATCAGTGATGAGCTGTTTGTGTTGTGTGGGCTGTTTCAGTAGTGATGTTGATCTGCTTTAGGCTGCTCTGGTAGTGACTGTCACTTTCCCTCTGTGAGTGCCGCCGCTCACACGACGCTATTGTGATCGCTTCACAAAGCCAGAGGAGACCCCGCCGGTCGCCACGCGACCACAGTTGGCGGGGGAACATGTTACAATACATCACTAATAACTCTCACACTTTAGCAGTCCTGGATTGTCTTATGTTCGCTGGCGAATAAAAGTTTCCACTGTTGCTTTTTACAGTGCTGAACTGTTTTACTATCTATAAAAACTCTGTCTTCCTTCATTTACTCCCGAGACACAGCAGAAAAGGGAGGCTGTGTTGAAAATTATACAACCGCTGCCTTATTTATCAGTTGTAGACTGTGCGTTAGTGCTCAAGGAAAGCTTAATAATGAAATTCACAAGGTGTTTGAGCAAAGATTCATCTGAGTGCAGTGTATAACGTGAGTAACACCTTGCAGGTGTCACTGGTTCGAATCACGACAAGAGCATGGGTGCTTCTATTTATTTATTTTCCTTCGCGCTTTAAGGATCGTCGACATTCAAATCATTAAATGCCGGTAGAGGAAGAGACGAGAAGGAATTCGGCCATAACCTTGTCAGGTCCTTGTCATAGTCCTTACCAAGAATTAAGACCACTATTGTGAACATGTTTGCCTAAGTACCTATTTCACACTAATAAAACGGTAATCTTAGTCACGATGTAGTATTGTCTGTCTCTCTGTGACGTCACGCTTCCGTCCTTAGCTGCCAAACTAACAACGGACAGAGATATTGTTCGAGGCTATGAGCTTTATTTAACAAAAGTTCTATTAGTTACGTATCCGCGAAGAAATGAATTGCCACACTGAAAGAAAAGAATGCATTGTGTTTAAATTAACACATTAATATTATTAATGGTTTTTCGTTTATTCATATTCTTTAGGAATAAATGTTTTAGATAAATTGTTATTCGTTCGAAGTAGATGTGTTCGATAAATTTTTAACCGTTGGTGTGTAAGTTAAATAATTTTCTGGCAATAATGTTAGCGAAAGTTTGTATTAGATTGTAATTTAAACTGGATGAGTAAGCCAACTGGAATTTGGCGTTACAGCAGAGTAATTTTAGTTTTTTAATAAATTTTTTTCATGAGCGCCCCATTACGTCGTTTGAATGAAAGTAGTTCCTCACTGTCTCGATATATGAGGTCTGGACGAGGAATAAAACTACTATTCTGCGGCATAACGTAAGTTGTTAAGATTTATTTTTAATGTCCTTTATTTCAATGGCACCATATTACAGCTTCTCTGTCAGCCGTTCAAACGTTGTATTATGGTTTGAAATTACGAAACAGAAAGATTTTATTGAGGATTTTAGCTTAAGTTTATATCGCGATACGGTAAAAGTATTTATTTCGATCTGATAGAAGCTTTGATTTTCTATCGACAATATTAGCGGAGTTTGGGTTAGGGCGAAATGCAACCTCGACCAGGATGAAATTTTTTGCTTGTAACGAGACTGCTGTGCCAGACTCGTACAACTTTATAAACAGTAACAATAATTAATATTGATAGGAGGGCTGGAATATTTTGCTCGAAAGTATTTTCGCTTTAAGTTTGGGAGGTAGCCACCTGTAACGGTGAATCGAGAACCTTTCACACCTGATCTGGGGTAGCAATATATATGATTAAATATTATACAAAGTTATAATGTCAGTATACTATTATTTTGTTTCCTTCTACTACTATTATTCTACATAGTGATTTCGTAGTATCTGTACAACAAGCATAACCTTGTATAAATTCACTTCGTGATATTGAATGAACTGAATGACTGACAAACTTTGTGTATGTACGTACATGCTACTTACGAAGATCGTAGTGGTTGGCACATGACAGTCCGGGACAGCACTTCCTGGTTTTCTCTGGATTCGCATTCGAGCATTTCCCACCGAAACCTTACGCACACTTCTCTTTTAATATTTGCTATGAGCGCGCATTAGTTATGATTACACCCAACTGCGTTACAGTGTTTGCTGGATGTGTTTGTTTTATATGTACAGCTGTGACCAAACTTGTTCCGTTTTGTTTTGCTATAGAATCTCAGTTCGCTATATATTGAAATATATCTTTGTTTGTGTGATTATATTAACTATTATTTATGATTTTTGTGTGATTTTGTTGGTTTACATGCGTTGTGGATTATTCTATTGTTTTGTTTGTAAATTAATTGAGCACTGTTTTTCCATGTGCAATGGCTTTGAGTATTTAGTAACTTTCTTGACCTGTTAATAATTGTTTTCTGTAGCAGTTAATTTTAAGATTTCTCATTTCTGTCTGTATAGTTGTAGGTGGATGGTTTTGATCTAACAAATGCTCAGCAAATGTCGAATTGTTTGGCATGTTATTCCTCCGATGTGTTCTTTGTACCAAGCGTGGTGGTTTAACGGCTAGCGTTCTGGCCTCGCATTCGGGAGGACGGCAGTTCGAATCCCCGTACGGGCATCCAGATTTAGGTTTTCCATGGTTTCCCAAATCACTCCAGGCAAATGCCGGGATGCTTCCTTCAAAAGGCCTTCCCATTCCTTTTCCCCCTTCCTTTCCCGTGTCTAAAGACCTCGATGTTAGAGAGACGTTAAGCAGATAAAAAAAAAGTTCTTTGTATCTAGTGTTAAAGTTCCTAGATGTCTGACCTGTATATATTACTTGGCGTTGCTGGCTAGTCAGTTGGTATATTCTTCACTGCTGGTAACAGTCAGTTTCAGTAATAGTTTTTAGATGCTCGTGTATTTTGTTGCTTGTTCTAAATGCTGATTGTATACCTTGCTTTTTTTTAAATATATTCCTTACTTATTCTTTGCGTATGTTCATTGATGTAGGACACTGTGTACCAATGGTTGTTAGATTGGTTCTGGATACTGGTGTGTATTGTGTTTGGTGTTATGTTTGGATTTTTTTGTTCACGATTTTATCATTAAGTTGTTTGATTAATTTTTCAGTGTACCAATTGTTCTTAGTTGTTTGTACAGTTGTGTTGAATTCTGTGATATAATCAGTTTTAGCTAGTGGTATTTTGTTTAATCTATGTAGCATATGTCTGAGTGCTGCCTGTCTGTCACTTTGAGGGTGTTTGGATGTGTCGTGTATTATAGTATCTGTGTGTGTGTGTGGGTTTTCTGTAAATATTGAATGCATGTAATTGATCTTTTCTGCTGACTGTTACATCAAAAAAGTTCAGTTTATTCCTTGTTTCCATCTCTATTGTAGATTTTATATTGTTGTGAATGTTATCTATTTCATTGTGGAGCTGGGAGATCTTTTGCTATGGTTCATCTATGAGGCAAAGGATGACATCTAAGTATCTATACCAAAAAATTATGTTATAGCTTGTGTGTGTAAATATATGTGGTTGTATATGCACCATAAAATGTTTTAAGAGTTTGCTTCGTGGTCGTTTGTGTACATTCTTATGCAGCTGGGGAGTATTTGTCATGTGTAATAATACAGATTACATATTCAGATCGAGTATGGTGAATGAGCGGAATGTTTGGGCCTGCTATTCGGGAGGGCACTGCTTCAAATCGTAGTTCTGCCCTCTAGAATCCAGATTTCGATTTTCCATGGTTTCGCGAAATTTCTCCCGGAGAATGCTGGAATAGTTCCTTCGAAAGGCCATAGGCTGATTCCATCCTGTTTTTTGCCCGCCATGCTCTCTCGGCCCAAAGAAAAAGAAATCAAAAACATGTTCAGTGGTAAGAAAAAATAATCAGAGGTCAGGACGGTTCAAGGCAGCAGGCATATATTCCTACCGAGCGTGGTGGGTGAGCGGTAACGCATTCGGGAGGACGCTGGTTCGAATCCCCGTTCCGGGCTTGGAAGATAGAAGGAGGGTGAAGAGTGTCACGAGAGTGAACAAGGCGTATATTGGTGATGAGGCATGGGTAGATGTTGGTGGTAGAATTAAGAGAGGTGCGTGGAAGGGTAAGGATGACCACGACCATCAGCTGGCACTCGATTTCAGGCACAAGTATGTAGGTAAATTTTGTTTCGTAGGGAAGGGTGTCAGGGATTGGAATTAATTACCAAGTAAAAAGATGAATAATTTACACAAAACACTGAAAGAATTTAAAGTTCAGATTAGTAGAGGGCAAAAGTAGGTGGGAAGAGGAATGGAGAAAAATGGGTGTGTAGGGGAATTGCCACCGGAGCGTGTGCTCCATCGCAATTATATTATCTATAAAACGAAACCGGGTATATTTGTCCCAAAAATACTCAAAAACAACTTCGATGGAGTTTTCACAGTTTTAAAGATTAAAATCTTAACTGAATTGTTTGGTACGTCTTATGCTTCAACGTAACATAACGCCGGAGCAGTAAGTGAAAATTTGAACGTACTACCTGAAACACCAAAGATTAAATACGATGCATACGTCATATTATAAAAAAAAATAGTAGCCATATTATCGCATGTAACGTTTCCTTTCTTAAATTTTGGTTTTTAGTCTTTAAACCCCATAGATGGCCGCATCGAATGTGAAGATGAAACTACTTAAAGTGGAAAATATGTAATTTTCACAATAAATATATATATAAAGAAAAACCCTTTCGATATCTTCTTTGCTTATTGAAGTTAATATCTGAGATCTTACTGCTACAATCTCTGTTGTTTGGAAGTGAAATTATATTCTCGTAAGTAATGCATGTTTGATGGGTATGAACATGAAAGTGAACTGTTTAAAACTTTTAGTGCAGAACCTTCCCAGAACTTCGTTGCGTTTTGAAACTACGATCTCAGGCAGCACAGCTACAATCTCTGATATTTGGAAGTGAAATTAAATTCGCTGTTAATAGTAAGTAATGCATATCTGATGGGTATGAAATGAAAGTGAACTGTTTAAAACCTTTAGTGTTAACATAATGGTATTTTTGTAATTTATTGCTGGGCGATTCTGTCTTTAACACATTTCCTGAAAAAATCGTTGTGCCTATTGCTGCACAATTGGCTGTGGTTATAATGGTGAAACTTGGTACCTATGTTCCTGAAAGGATGTCTATAAATATTTCAGGAATAAATCAATGCTAGCCCCATCTCTTTTCTGCTACACCTGAGGTTAGCCATTTAAATATCTATAGAAAAATGTAGCGACTGGATCTCAAGTGCAAAAAACTGACCTCTGTTATGAACTTAAGTATTTACTGTGTGTGAAAATCAACCTAGATCTTACCGGTTAACGCGGGGAACTCTGCTAGTTATACATATAACTGTTCGGTTCTGTCACGCAGTCCAACGATAAACTCCATCTTTTATTCGTTACCCAAATTAATGGAAATCTATGTCTATTCTAGTTCAAAATGTTTAGATATTTAGCTGCTCTGAAGGTTCTCTGTCGTTCATATTAAACGATGTAATCACCGATCAGAGACCATCTTCTCAATCACTGTCATTGGTCCAAGAAGGTAGATTTTGCACATCTTAATTTTAAATCCATAATTCGTCATAGAATACTAAACTCCAAGGGCATAGTAGTAATTTTTAAAGATTTTAAAAGCTTTTGTCTCTGTTGATAGGGTAATCTTGCATAAAATTATTCGTGAATGTGGCGTGAAATATACTTTGGCAAACCTAATACTTGAAACACTTACAGACACAATTACAAAACCTATCAATTCATTTGTGAAGGCAAGGTGATGGTTTGTCACCCATATTGTTCAAATGTGTCTCACACAAAATTGTAAGAATTTGTGATAAAAAATTGAAAGAACACAAAATTTTACCAATTACGTTGGGGAGAAAAAACAAGGGTGTTGAAATTAATATCCTGGCATTTGCGGAAGATTTGGCTATACTGTCAGTGAGTTTAACAAATGCGACAATGCAAGTCAGTCCCTTAGGAAGAAGTAGCCAACAAAACAGGTTCGAGAATTTCTGTGGATTAAACTAAATTTATTACAAACATTAAAAATGATACACAAATTGGAAAGAGTGTAATTTTATAACATAAAGTGCTTATCTAAAAATATTAAAATAAGGCATTACAATTCAGTCCTGAAACCAGAATGCGAGTGAATGCCTAGTATTCAACTACAGGTTAGATAAATTGGAATTACTAGAAAGAAGACTCATGAAAAAAATCTTGGGTTCAGTGAAATCAACAGAACTATAGAAATTAAGAAGCAATAAGGATATATACCAGAACATATAAAATAAACAGAATCAGTAAGATAAAGGAGACTACTGGTTTTTTTTTACGTGTCTACAGAATGTATCATAACATATTAATAAGAAATATATTCAATTAGCTTTGGGAAAAATATAAACAACAATCTGAATTCAAAAGATTAAGAAAGATTTGGAAAGAAATAAGAGAAGAGAAGAGGAAACTATGGAAAGAAAGATCTTTAGAAATAAAGTATTAAATTTAGGAGGATTCCAAGGCAGAAGAGATAAGAAATCCGGTCTGAAATGGTATGCGAAATGAAGGAAGAAACTCAGTGAAATAATGAATGAATTTTGGATTGAACGGAAGAAAAAACAACAAAAAAGGACGATGAATTGAAATTGACACATGGTCCTAGATGAATCATCGGAAAGAATAAGAAAGCAAGTGGTTATTAAATTGTCACGCTTGTTTCACTATTTTAGAACGCTGCTAGGTTGGGTGGTATGTAATGTTTAGTGGAACTACTGAAACTACAATCCGTTTCAGATCCTTTAACAATAACATTCATAATGTGACAAGAACGAGACTGTAATTTCCCTCCCTCTTCATACAGCCATACTATTATCAGTAAAAACATGCTTTAATTTTCTTCTAAATAATATGTTTCGAACTACAAGTCCAAACTTTAAACAAAGATTTTTACCAAATGAAATTGTAAAGCAGAGATCATGTCGAATTAGAGCATATAAGCATAATCAAAAACTATGGCAGAAGTATACTTACGGAGTTCAACGGAGACCGTTTGTTTGTTTGAAACAAGAGAAGTATCAGTAACTCATTAATTGAAAGTCTAGCAAATATGTAGGAAAAACGGTAAGAAAGTAATGAATATGCAGCTTCGTTTTTGAGAATGAAGACTGAGTTGAACCTTCGATACGAAACGAATCTGTTCATCATGATAGATAGTTACTTGTATTTCAAGGATTTTGTACAATTAAGATGTAAAGTCATTTCAAATTTAGTAATTCATAAATAGGACCACCATCCGAAAATTTCCATACAACATCGGTTTTTTTTTAACTGCTTTACGTCTCTTAGCAGCGAGGTCTTTAGAGACGGGAAAGGATGGGAGCAAGGAATGGGAAGGAATTTGGCCATGGCCTTTTGAAAGAAGCATTCCGGCATTTGCCTGGAGTGATTTGGGAAACCATGGAAAACCCAAATCTGGATGCCCGGACGGGGATTTCCGTCCTCCTGAATGCGAGGCCAGAACGCTATCCGTTACACCACCACGCTCGGTCACATCAGTTATTAATGTATGATGAAAAATTTAAACACATAAAACATACAGATCATGAAAATCAGAAGTTCAGAAAGGTCTGTAAGTTTGAAATATAAAAGACAAATAACGGATAAAATGGAGTAAGGTAACTACCACATGAGTTTTAGCGTATTACGCCATTCCACCGAAGTACTCATTGCATGTCAAGGAATTTCTGCAAATCAGCGGATAGCTCAACAGAATGCTTGCTAGTCGACAGCGGATCATCAATATGCTCACTACATGGCATTGACGCCCCAACGCTAAGGTTTGATTTTCGTATAGTTATACATGTTTTTGATATAGAATAGTTCCAGTTTTGCAGAAATTTTATGGCAGTTAACGCCTACTGTTTTTCAGGTTGAGTCCTGAGACTTGTTAACTGTCGATTTAAACAACAAATACATTTTACACAGTCTAAAAGAGACGAAAAGTGTTTTTATGGATAAAAATGAGTTTTTAGCGTCAAAGTCATCTCGTTGTGACCAGACGTTGCGGAAATGCCATTCTGACGTGTGTTTGATCGTAAGTGTTCTCTTTGCACATTTTGAAGAATTTCTGTTGAGTTTAAAATATCTTACAAGAACTCAGGAGGGACAGAGATTAAGGGAACCACTCATTTCAAGTCTGCAAACGTAATTAAAGAAATATGAGTAGTAAATTGTTTAGCGATTAAGACAAAAATAAAGTAAGTGCATGGTTCGAATGAAAAAGAAGGTACAAAGCGTCATCGAATTAAAACAAAAAAGGCAAGGAGTTGATAAGGCCTAGAGGAGCGTTTTTTGGGATAGGCAGAGATCTTTAATCCCATTTCCAACCTGCAACGCAATGGAATCACACTCTGGCCAACTTGGACAGCAGCGTTCATCTTCGACTGAAACTTCTTATTCAATCGTGGACTGAACCCCGATTATTCGTGTTGTGATCACACTCGCTATCGCCTCAGGTATGCTGCTAAGGGAGCGTCCATAAACTACGTGGTTTCGTCTAGTGGGGGGAGGCGTTGTGTAGAAGGCTACACTGGGCTACGTGGACGGAGGAGGGGATTCCGAGCCAAGTCACGCAATTTTTCACTCATATTATTTGTCACACTTAAAATAAGGTACGGAACATACAACAGCATATGAATGTTTATTTTCATCATTTAATTGTCTCATATGTAATTTACGAGAGTCTGACAAGAGAAAACAGTATAAAATCTCTTCTGGAATCAATAGGGAAAGAAGCTACGTGCCACGTCGGGGAGGGGTTACAGGCAAAAGCCACTTAGGGCTACGTGGAAGAGGGGGGGGGGCTGTTCACAGGAGGCCAAAATTGGACCACGTAGTTTATGGACGCTCCCAAACAGCAAAACCCGAAATGAAGAGTGAGTTGCTAATATGAAATTTTTACCGGAAATCTGGTGATTGCCATTCTACTAAGTGATGACAGCGGTCACCATTCGAAAAAGTACCTACTGTTTAGTGAGTTGTTATCAATCTTTATACTGTTATTCGCGTCTATCTGGAATGCAAGGAGGACGAGTTTCGCGTTAGTCGTAATCATCTCAACACTCTCCCATTAACTTATTTCAGTGACGCCAGCATTTATTCATAGCCATTAATGAACATTTGGATAACATTAAACTGTAGCCTTCGTCTGTCCGGTTGCGACCATCAGTTGTCAGTTACCCGCTTTGCCAGATTGAAATGAACTGCAAGAAGAGTCAGCACGCAAACAGAAAATTTACTAGTCGACTTGTAACGTGACGCGCTGTCGCCACGTTACAAGGTGCATTTTTTATTATATAATGTTAGGGTAATTTACATAAATCTTGAGCGACCACCTAAATAGATTTTTGTTGTAATTTTATAAAGTACGCAAGATTTCAAGTGAGGACTGTAATGAAATGGTGAACATACAGTGTATCTTGGTAAAGCGAATATTAAAGAGTTATTGAGCTGTGTAGGCTTGAAGCTAATCGTGGTCTTCCCGAAACATGGCGACAGGACGTCGCGGATCTGGGGTTTTGCCGGACCACAAATTCTGCTCCCTGGGGATGGGTGGTCAACAGGGTCACTCACCTGGCGGGAAATGCCTGCGTTCCAACACCCGAATGTGCTCTCACCCCGGCGAACTTAGCCGAATATGTCCGACCTATGTGATATGAGCGGGGCAAATCAGATATCGGGGATATCACGTGACATTAGGTGCCGACCTGAAGATCCAATCCAAATTAGCGTATAACTTAAAATCCTGGGAATTTCTGTTATATGTGAGCTTCGAGAATACAAGGGGCGGAGCGAGAAGTATTCCTCGTGGACAGAAGAGCGAGGAGCTGGACATTCTACATTCGATTCTATGCGAGTCTAGTCGGAGGTGGACTTGGAAAGTTGGCTTCTCTTACCATCTGCCGCTGTACGACTTCTGACGGCCGGCTTGCCGGAGCAGGCTTATCACGGCGACACCGCCAGTAATGCGATGATGCGCATTAACAGACAGGACGTGTCTGTAGCCGCCGTGTGAGATAATCTCGCATACCGTGGGTCATCTCCGGTCACCGCAGACATCAGACGCAGAACTACAATGGTAACTTATTACGACCAAGCCATCTGACTGTGCATTCCGTCAAACTGAATCCTTAAACGACTTTGAGAGGATAGATCCATGTTCTAACTTTTTAATTGTAAAAACCCCTGAGCTAGCGGCATAATTTGCCAGAACTAGTTATTTTCGAATGATATATTGTTCATTCGTGTCGCCCATGATTTTCTTTTTAACTGTAAAGTCACAGTATTATGATACCTTTGTCTGAGGTCGTCATAACTTGTGTTTTTCATTGTTTTCAATTGTCATTATTTCTTGCATTTTGATTCTGAGATATATTTAAAAGTAAATATACAATTGTTTGCTTGCTCATGACGGCTAATTGTACCTCTGAGCGTTGTTTTTATGATTTTGCCAATTTGTGCTAATGTTAACGGTAAATTCGCTCAGCCTTGTAATCACCAATGATAAGAAAATAAATGTCATATTGTGACAATTTTTCCTAAATTCCAACTAACGTCGAGATTCTTGCTAAATTAATAAATTTTCACTCCTTCATAAAAATTAAAATTAAAAATCCCCTTTTATTAATCATAAAGGTATGAAAGATAATTGTAACGTAGTTTGCCCACCAAGGCACCCACTACAAAAATGGCGCCCAATCTTGCTTAGTTTATAAAATTACAACAAAAATTTATTTAGGTGGTCGCCCAAGATTTATGTAAATTACTCTAACATTATGACATATATAATAAAAAAAAATGCACCTTGTAACGTGGCGACAGCGCGTCACGTTACAGACTGAATACTTCAACAGGCTCTAAATCTTCCTCTTCTATCATCGTCTCTGTACCTCTTAATACTTCCAAGTTTCTTAAATCATTTCAAATGCAGCTACAGTTCAGATAGTATATATATATATTAGCAGCAAGGTCAGATCATGCAGTCATAAACTTTGAGTCCAAAAAAATCCTTTTTGCATACCTAAAACTCACAATTTTGTCCTTAAAAACTAATTTTTGTCACTTTTAAACTCTGACCATTCATTCTTGAACTAAATTGACCTAAAGAGCTTCACCGACAATCAAACTGAAGAAATGCAACAGTTCAGGCCATGATGTGTGACCTTAAAAACTCATTTTGTTCAAATACATTTTCGATTTAAATCTGCCTTAACAGAGGATACCGAATTCGTGATATCCAGGCGCATGACCATGTCAAAAAAATTGTTACTAGCCTACACGTGGTATGAAATGAGTATAGCATAGATTAGTGGCACTTTGGATAAATAAACATTGTGACCAAAGAATATTGCCTTGTTTCATTTCAGTTGCTAAAGATAAACACCGGATGTAAAGGGCACTTTTCATTATAAAGTTTTACTGAACTTTTATTCAAGTTTGCCTCGATTTTTTCGTGTGGGTAGCGCTCCTCTTGTTCGTCGGATCAGTTGGAACTCCTATTCTGCGTTACTGCAGTGCGTGTATGTAATTTGAGGGTCGGAGTGATCGTTTGGCCTGCTTGTGGGCGCTGTTAGTGGTGGCTCTTAACAGCAGTGACTAACCTTCGTGATTTTAGTCTTCTTCTAATGTCTTTTGCTTTTCAAATGTCTCCTCTCTTCTGTGAGCGACTGCTTGTCTTGTGGCTACTAATAATGATTATTTATCGGGATATCCTCCATCATTTTTGAAACTGCAAAATGTACAGTCTCCACCCACTCAGTTACGTGTATCATAATCTAAGTCCTGGCAAGTAGGTAGTCATGTGAAACGACCATACACCCGCCCATCAAACATTAACTTTTCTTCAGGTGTGCTCACTCAGCCTTACCTGCTGAGTGTAAGGTGAAAACCACCTACCTGCAAATTCCCATGATTTCATGATCTCTCTGACATTCCTCTGAAACTTACAAGACGTCAGAAGGATCTCAAAATCATATTACACTGTAAATTAGTGAAAGAAATGTTACAACAGTAAAGGTTATTAGTTTCTGAATATCGATACATTCCTGATTTTCAGGAAATTCTTATATTATCTATCACTAAGCGCCACGGACATGTGTGAACAGTATACAGCCTGCAAACAAATGAGGAATCCAAAGGTTCTTCATTAAAGTTAGCTAAGGTGCTAAACCAAATGAATGGAATTTGCTATATTCATATTTGTTTCTTTCAGGAGTTGTATCGATAAAGATCATTTCAACCGATAGCTTGGCTTCTCCAATAATTCAAATACTTACAAGTACTATTTGATATGCTGAATTAATCTCGACCCGGAAAGTTGATATATTTAAGTATCATGTGCTATATCCGATGATTTAAGTTCTTAATCATTTTTACTATAATTTTCTACACTGTTCTCGATATCTTGATCTAACTATTACCCCAATGATTATAACTTAAATAGAGATTGGTATGGGTTCTAACGGTAGGAAGGATATTTTACAATATTTTTTCAAGACTTAAACGTAAAATTATCTCCTCCTTAACCCTTTCCTACCGGCTATTGGAAAAAAAGGGAAATTTATAATTTCAATTATATATTTGTGTAAAGGTACTTGAAATTAAACACACATATTTTTTTCAAATTTTTTTTTTTACTCTAAGTGCTAATTACTGAGCCGGTACTTATAAGTACCGTCAGGGACTTTGTGTATCACATGATGTACAGAAATAGCAATTGAAATCAATTATGTTCATATTGGTATGAAATATTTGCCTCACGATATTAAAAAAAAAATTATTTTTGCTCATTCAGACACAAATGACATTGTAGTGCAACATTTGGAATGGTGTTTTTACTGTATTTTCTTCGTTCTACATACTTCACATCTTCATCAGATGTTTACAATTTAGGGACAGTTTCCAAATCTTACATTGTATTCATAGTAATGTACCACTTGTTTTTTTTGGTCTGTATGCTGAAAACTTAGAAAATTAATTTTTCCGCAATTTCAAGCAGAAATTTAAAAATAAATGTTGTCATTGTCTGATTTAATCATACAGCAATACATCAACAGGCTTATCAATGCAGTGGACACTGGTATTGTCGAATAATATGGTGGTAAATACAGTGGTACTTATAAGTACCGTCAGGGAGGAAAGGGTTAAACAAAAATCCACAGATTGTTGAAAATCCTTTTAAACATAAACTCTTACATTTTCGACTACATATGAACAATTATTTTTTTACAGAGCTAAACTTAGAACAACTTTTCACTATGTTATTGGAAAACATCTTATTACTGTGAATGTAATCACACCCTAAATCAGTTCGTAATTTATATAAAACCCTTATCACCAAGTTATTTCTCTTTCTCTTTTTGATGGCTGAAATTTCTTCAAATTACTAGAAATACCTATCTCATATTTAATTCACCCATAGCGAAACTGATCATTGAATTTAGAATAAATTTTTCCACTCTCGTCTTTAGTAATTTTTTGTTAAGAAAATATACTCACATACTTACGTTCCATTAAGGCTTAATTTTTTCCCACTTGAGCCAGACGGAACTTGTGTTTTTATAACGAAATAATGACGACTCTACCCGCTTCCAAGTAATGATGACATACTAGCTTTACAATTCCAAATAATTTAACAATTTTAAATCTATAATTCACACATATAAAATTCAATTAACGCAGTTTCATCTTTCCTGTATTTTTATTTTAATTTTTTTCTACTTATCTTCGTTTTTTCTTATGTGTTGTAATTTTATACGTTCCTAATTAATCAGAAGGTTTTACATTACTACGCGGAGTAGTAGTATCGAGCTTTACTTAATAGTAGCAATATTTCTTTTCTTACGTCTTACTTCTAAAGATATGGTCTCACATCAACATTTCCAATCGCTAATAACATTATGCCGTTAGTTTCTTGTACCATTTAATTTCCCGTAATTTCTTAGTGTTCACTTTACTTGTTTTGATTAATTATATACTACGACACTAATGGTTATACAATTACTCACGTATGCTAAACAGCTTGACATCGCTTTCCATTAAAATTTCGCTTACTAGCTGACAGGCCATCGAAATCCCTAGGCCTAAGGTCGTGCCCTTGTGAAATCATAATGAGTACAGGACAATCAACCGGGACATCAGAACCTACATGTAACCGCCGACTCAAGTAGAACTACGACCTCTGAATACACATTAATTTTTCCCAGGATACTGCGCAACGAAATATGATGTCACTTTTTCCCCGGATAATAGTTTAACAACATACCTTCCATTTGACTCAAAATTTAAACATAAAAATTCCTCAACTTCGTTTTTTTTAAGTGAAACTGCTCTTGACGCGTTTTTTCGGTTAGTAGTGTAACGGAAATCCTCGCAATCAGTGACGTCACTGACCGATCAAAGATTCTACATAACAGAGACAATTTATTGAATGTTTGTGCATTTATTAACCTCCCGAACGCGTTTCACTTCATTTGCAGAAGCATCTTCAGCGGATTCTCCTGGAAATTATGTACATATGTTACAATTTGGTTATGTTGTTGCGTTTTGTACAGTGGAATTATTATTTATATTGTAATCTACTTACATTTTTCGGTCTATTGCATTTATTTATCCTCAACTCTAAGCAGCAGTGATTTTTGCTTTCTTTGTGGGTGGTAATTCATTTTCTAGATCGTTATTTCACACGTGAATAGCATAACATCGCACTGCACTTTATGTTTATTACAAATGGCTGGTCTGTTTTGTTTACTTCACTTGAATGTCGTTACGTGGTGCTATTTTGTTTTGGCGCGTTGTTTCAAATATAAATGTTTGTAATTAGTTGTTTTTTTATATAAACATAACGGACCGGCCATTTGTAATAAACATACAGTACAGTGGAGCGCAGTGTTATGCTACTCACCTGTGAAATAACGATCTGGAAAATGAACCAGAACGTCCAGATATTAGAGACAATTTACTTCTAGACTGTACTTGAAAGCAGATATGTTGCAAGGTGAACAGTTTAATCTCTCGTTCTATCGTCTCTTGGTAGGACGTGGGTTCGAATCCCTGCCCGGTCATTCAGATTTCGGTTTTCCTTGGTTTCCCGGAATCACTCCAGGTGAATGGCGACGTAGTTCCTTTAGAAGGCGATGGAATAATTCATTACCAACCTTTTTCCTCCATTCTCTCTCGACTGTAATGACCCCGACGTCGACAAGCCGTATATCCGAAAAAAGAAATAATCACATTTTTTGTCAACTCAAAATGTGGGATTGGTGGATATTTTTTTTTTTTTTTTTTTTTTTTTTTTTTTTAAGCGTACATTTTTCTATGTCATATTTACATATATCCAAAATCCATGTCATGTTTCGAGGACTGGAAAATGTTACTTCTGTGAATGTTTCATTCCTTGCAACTAAATTTCTATCCTTTATCATTCACAAGTTTCACTTCAACCATATGCACTTAAGTGTAAACTTTTTTTTTTTTTTACATTGATCAAGTAAGATTTCTACGTTGAGATCAATCAACAGGCAAAATAATAACTAATGTACCATCAATTTAACTTTAGAGGTAGGAGATTTTGGAAGCCACAAAAGTATAACGGTGTGTTCTGCACAAATGGCAGCCGAAAGAAGTATGGGTACACATAGTGGAAAATACCAGAAACAAACAACAAAAATGAGTAGCGAGATTGGAAAAAAACAAAAATTAAACAGTTAAAACGGATTTCAAACTAAAATTAGTATCTTCGATGGCAAATTTCCTATCTCCCTTTTTTTCTAAGACCTTAAATATCTTAAAGACTAAGATATTATTGTAGAACGGATCCATGCATTCTAATTAGAAAGTTAACCTTTATTTAAATTCTTAATTTTAGAACAGGCATACCACATGTAAAGAAGTGATTGAAAGCTGCTTGTCGCAAACGATTATTACGGAATATTTCATGTGTATACCTTATGAGACTCAGTAATTGTTGAATCTTGTACCTAAGATCGCTCCTGGACGAAGTAGTATCGAAACAAAACGACGATACGATCATTTTATGGCCGTTCGTGTTTTTTTATTTTCTGGAGGCAGCGCGATTGATCCAGAAAGCAGTGATTTGTAAGGCTCGCTTGTAGACCGCGAGTAATCTCGATAGCTACCTGTGCCGTCCACGTCATCCATTAAAATGATCTTAATTGGTTTAATGACTAACATTTGGCGTTTATTACAAACTAGGAGTAGTCAGCGAGATTTAGGTAGCCCGTGTTTAAGTTTTTAATGTTGCGCACTTTGGTAATTACGCAAGATCCGAGTTAAGTATTGCTACTGTTTAATTGCGATCCCGGATATGTCCGCCCCTCCACACGCATTCACCGTCGTTGCGAATCGTAAGCGCCTGCGGCGCTATATTCCGGACACGGCCACATTAAATACTTGCGCACTCACCACTTCTCAAATTAATTTCTATCTGCTGCGAGATCTTCCCGTCACCACAATTACACCACTCGAAAGGAAGTATAATTACAAGACGCGATATTCAGTCAGTTATGCTAATTCGAAACATTTTGTTAGCGTTGCAAGCGATATGAATTGCAACTTCTTCAAATCAACCACAATGGTAGAAAATACGGAGCACAGTGAATACGCATGTTCCTTAGGAACATAACTTATTTGTGACGTAGCATATATCAAAAAGTTACATAAATAAAATTCAATGGCTTATATTTGTTATTAATGAAGTGCTATCCGCGGTGAACAAGAAGTTTAATTTAAAATATAGGAGACAACAATTGTTGTTACCTCTTGCAGTTTAGCCTTTTTTGTAACTCTATTCACACTTACTTCTAATATACCCACCAACTCTGGTATAGAAGGGAGAAATATCTTTTGCAACTGCAAGTAAATAGTTATGAGCGCTAATAAATAAGTTACACACGTACAATTTTCAAAATGCCTGCTCTGGAAACATTCCGGCCGGATTGGGAGTTCAAGGCAATAGCATCCAATTTCAGTTCATTTTTTTTCTCTTATGGGTTTACGTCTGTTCAACTTCTAGGTCATTAGAGGAGAAAAAGATTCGGGGCAAGCAACGGGAAGAAATTCGACCATGTGATTCTGAAAAAACGATCCCGCAAAACACATGGAATTATTTCGGGAAATCATGGAAAACCCAGATCTGAATTCGAACCTGCGTTCTCCCGAATGCGAGGCCAGAGCGTTACCGCCAACCCATCACGGTCGGGTCTCCTTCGTCATCTGAGTGGTAACATTGTACCGTCGCTTAATTGTTCACGGACTCCAACGTTAATGAAATCACACGGATTCGGATCAGGGCTGTAAGGAGGATATTACCACAATTCACGCTTAGATTTGTCTAAACGTTTCCTTGTGACATTTGCCGAATATGGTGACGTCGTTAACGCGCACCATTTCCCGGTGGCTTGCCTTGAAGTGTAATTTTAATAATGATACTCATCTTTTATGTATTTTCACGATTGAACACTTTTTCAATCTTTAAAAGAAAAAACAAAAAATAAATAAAACGGATCACAACAGGAATTTATACTTTAGACAACTGAGCAGCAGCGTTTACCATGATTGCAATAGAAGTAGTGATAATCTCAAACGATTTCAGTCTATACAGGCTTAGATCGAATTTCAAACAGTACTCCCATGAAGACCAGTAAAAAAATTCTTGTCTTTGCAACATGTTGTATCTATGTGCAACTCGCTTTTTGACTGGTACTTATATGAATAAGAGACAAAAGCATAGAAGTGTAGAGGTTATTTGATATTCTCCCCCTCTCTGAGGCGGTCACTCATTTGCACGAACGTATTCTCTAAAATCATTGCTCTGCTTTCCGCGCAGATAAGTCTAAGATGCTCAACGGATCAGTAGCTGTTATTGGGTCCGAAGTTGTTTTTACTAACTCGCTAAGACTGATATTAGTGAGACGTATAGTCGCTGAGAATAACAACGATCGATTACACTTTCCGCTTTAGTCCTGTACCATACCTCTTCAAACTGATAATAGGAAAATGCTTTTATCTAATAAAATGTAATGTTAAGAAGTATTCTGCAAACGTCTAAATATACAGCAGAGGTATTACGCAGCAACCGACACTCTGTTACTATATATTGGTTTAAGCATTACCTATGCATCATCATCATCATAATAATGATCATCATAATCATCATCATCATCATTTGACATTCCACTTTCTTGGGTCGTCTGGCACATCAATTTGTCACGGTTTCTTCAAGATTTTTCTACCACTACTCTCTCTTATTAGATTGGTATTTGTCCATATTAGCGATAGAACAAGCTCAGGGTGTTGGTGTTTCATATTGTATCATCAACATTATTATTCTCTCTGTGGTAAAGACGAAACAAGACGAACACAACACTTAATTAAGACCACCCATGCCTTAGTTCGAACGGCAACTGCCGATCCTTCCGTTACAACTGGTAACTGTTCAACTTATTGTCTCCAGTCATCCCATTTGGAATGTGTGTGGTACATCCATCTTGTTCGTCGTTTTCCAATACGAGGATTTCATTCTACATATTATAGTAATTTTAAATTAGAAACCTAAGCAAATGTAAATACAAATTGTACATCTAAAGGTTGATTTCTGTTGGCATGCTATAATGAAAATTGCTTGTATCTTCAAATAATCAGCAAAACTGAAAATTATCAGGTTTCATGGTCACTAAACTTTCAGTCAACGATAATTTCGAACATAAAAAAGTATCTAATTTCAGCAAATGGTAAAATGAAACGCCAAACACAAAGAATTTAACAAATTGAACGATCATTGTATCTAGTATGGGTGGAGGTAGTTTTCACTAGGATATGGGGTGGATCACTATATGATTTGAATAGTGTTATATCAAATCCTGGATGGAGATGGGAAGCTTGATTAAAATTCGTGCATCAAGAAAGTAGACAATTAATTAAATTCTCTACTTTAAAAAATATATGAAGTGAATTGAATTTTTAATTTCTCTGGTCACCTATTAACCCCTTTCTTATTCTTTTTACTATTGTTTTTATTATTGTTTCATATATATTGAGAGTAAATTCCCCAATCCATCTATTTTTGCCATTTACGAATCTTAATTCTAAATTATTCTTCACTGTCCTTGTTAATTTTGTCCAATCCCTGCCTTCCTTACCTACAAGCCTTATCACCAACACACGCCTTGTACTCTCCCAGCACTCTCTTCATCCTCCTCTCTTCCAATCACTCCCAATCCAGTTCCTTCACCATATCTGTTATTGACTGCATCCTACTGTAATTTCAATTACTAATCTACCTGTTCCACTTTACATGCCTTCCAACTCCTGAATTTAATAGCCTCAATGTTTTAAATACAGTAGTTTGTCGTCATGTGGGCAGCAATAAGCAATCACCGTAAATACCCAGCAGTTTTTATGTGAATCCACCGAAACGAAACAAGGAACAGAACACATTATTTAACTATGCTCATGTAAAATTCTTGCGCAGAGGTTTGAGAGGATTCTAGTATTTTGCTGTCAGTTGGAGATTCCTGACTGCTTTAGAGAAAGCATGTAGTTGCTTTGCTTTCTTCTTATTAGAGTTGTGTTTGAAAATTAAATTTCATTTTTCGACACTTAGGTTCCGGAGTGCACCGAGGTTAAATTTTGGTTTTGCGTATCTTCTTTAATTTAGACTATTCTCTAATACATAGTACATATCTTAGCACATTCCTCCACATGAATTTAAAGTAAAGCTGTCGTCTTCAAGGCACTTAAATTATGTACTAATTTGTTGCTCGTTAGATCTCTTTGGGTCACATTAATAACTAATATGTGACTAGTGTAGAATTTCCTACTTATCAGTTTATTCCTCGAAGACGGTTTGCTTAGTATTTTCTACCGTATAGATAAAGCGTCATCTGATTTATCCCTGTACTAGCGCTCATATCTTTTTACTGCTTCAATTTACGAGTTTTAAATGTAATTATGGTAACTTATTAAAATGTATGTTTCCACCCTTGAACTTGATTTTTAAAATACCCTGTAAAATTGTTCTAGATTGTCGAGTATACCGTATCTCCATTTATCTATTAAAAAATCTTATAAAAATGTTTTTGCTGCCCAAAATTCTAAACCACGAGAAAAGACGTAAATTGAATTAAGATTTAGGGCTTAATGCCTGTCTCACTTGTCATTCTCGACGACCCTTCTCCTCTGTTAAAGCTTGCTTTTTCTCTGTGAAACACACATTTCTGTGCTTGTATATCACAGAAAATCTATGTCTCATTAACCGTAAGTTTCTCTGTGTTAGGTCAGACTACTAGGGCATTGGCGGACTGCTTAAGCGGTAGTAACTCTGTGACCAGGTCACTAACGCAATAAAGACATGATTATTCTTATTAGAATTAGTACAAATACAAAGGTATCACTGTGCTGAATAATTTTATCCTAGAGTTAGCATCTGTTCTTACACTGTATCACAACTATTATTGGATATAGTTACCTGTAAGTAACATTTCAATCCTTATCAGATTTTATATTTAACACCTTCATTTCGACTTTCTGAATTCATATTTCAGAATTAAAATAGGTTTATGGTATTTTACTCATTCCTAGATTATTTTAATTTTATCCTGAGTAAATTCAGACAGGACACTTTATTCTAACAGTGTGTCTCCTAGGTGGATTCCAAATGTGATTACAAGTGAAGTTGTTTCTTTAAAAAGTAGAAACATTTATTGGAGTTCAGTACAACCAGTTTGTCAAACTACGTTGTCATCTTCCGTACAGTTCATTACTTATTATTTGGCATGAACAACTGCTGTTACATTTTGTTAATTCATGAATGAAACTACGATATGAAAGGTAAAGCTCAAATTAGAACATGTGAAACAGATATTTAAGGACGTGAGTTATTATTCGTATGCTGAGGTGAACAGATTAGCTCAAGATAGAAATAAATGGCGGATTTCATGAAACCGAGCACAATTTTTTTATAAAAACGATCGTTCATAGATTTGGCATGCTAATGTACCCCTAGACGGCCGAACATCGTTATAATCACAAAAAAAAACTCACTGTTTCATACTGCTGTTTTTTAAATTTAGGGATTTTCACTGAAACAGTCCTCATCACTATTTATGTACGGGCAGATTGGTAGCAGCTAATACCAGCTCACGGCTACGTTGTGCGTTTGGCACTGTTTGGAACAGAGTATTTTATTTATTTTAATTATGTAAGGTAACATAAACCCATCAACACCAGTTTTGACGGGGTTGTAAAACTAATTTCTTTTTAGCTTTCAGTTGCAAAAAGAGGCGAAATTCATAAACGTTAATTCTTGTTTTTCAAAAGGAGACCGTTTTATCTAAGCTCTGAATGTTTCCAGCTATTGAGTCTACGCTACATGTTGCAGTACACAACAGCACAAATTGTGCATTAATTCTTTCCTGTAATTCTGCTTAACCTGCAATTAACATCTGAAAATGAAACGGAGCCCCAGGAGAAATTGTCCTGTCTTACAGACTTCACTATTAAGTTCAGTGCTAAAGACGTGGAAACGACTGTCTTATACCCATTGAATAGCAACCAAAAATATGAAGTTTTTATCATTTTCATAATAACAATGCAAAATGTGCTACTAATTTTACAATTCAGAATTATGAAATTCTTAGCGTGAAAATAGAAAAACAAGACGTTATATTATTCGAAGATCTCCAATACTAAAATATTTTGTGTTGGCCTTGGGAATAAGTAGAAACGAAGCCAGTAAAAAAAAAAAAAAAAAATACGATTACTTCATATGATATTCTCCCTTTAACATGATTCTAATAGGCACGGATTTTCTGAGAAAAATAATTTTTCAGAAAAATGTTATAACTTGTTAATCGGAGAATTATTTTCCAGAAAATATTTTTGTCATTTATTGTGTGTTTCATTTGTGGTTTATACATCATCAAGAAGGAAATAACTATCTCAAAAGTTTCTGTTTTATCTTTCTACACACACACACAGACACACACACACACACACACATATATATATATATATATATATATATATATATATATATATATATATATATATATATATATATTAAAGCCAACGTTCCAGTCGGAATCCCCTCCATGGAATGGTCATGGTAAAACTTTTGCACTGATAGTGGTGTCCTCTTGTCCCTGGGCATTATGTTGTCATATTAGTGTAGCTCCTTTAAAGTAATACGCGGTGTCTGTTTATCACATACAAGTGGTTTATTACAGACCAGTCGCGTCGTTTTTTTGTGGCAGGGCCCCTGAGCCGGAGGCGCTATGCAGCCAACACGACGCCGCGCGGTGACGTCAGAGGCTCCACCTGGTCGCGGGGGAGTGGCCGAGCGCCGCGCGACCAATGGCGTCGCGGCAGGGGGCCGCCCCGCCCCCTTACTCCTTTTTATATCATTACTGGCTGCTCGGCGGCTCTATTAAATGCATGTGGGCCTCCCCCACCAGCGGCACATGTCTTGCGTCACTTCCTGGGGGCATTAAAAAATGATCACGCCCCGACGGGAGACCAAAATACCGAACACGCAGCCTGTACTTTAGCGATAACCCCGCATGTAAACTGTGGATAAGGTAGGCAGACGCTGGTTTGACAGTAAATAGTTGCTGGTTGGTCAGGTGTTAAAATATCACTTCACTGCCTTGCTTACCATTGAGGATCTCCATTATGCAGAAGCAAGGACTATTATTTAGGCCTTAAAGAATAAGTTTCGTAAAAGGCGAACAGGAATCTTCAGTCTGGTTTAACAGAAAATAGTTATAAAATATTACTTAACTGCTTTGCTTGCCATCCAGGTTCTGCGTTCTGCAGAAACAAGGACTATTTTTTTGTTTTGTTTTTAATAGCTTTACGCCTCATCGACGTTGAAGTCATTGGATGCGGGAAAGGACTGTGGACAAGGAACTGAAAGGAATTCACCCATGGCCTTTCGAAGAAAGTATCCCGGCATTCGCCTGGAATAATTTCGGAAAAACCAACCAAAATCTGGATGCCCGGACCTGGACTCGAACAGGTGTCCTCCCGAATGAGAGGC
The DNA here is from genome assembly GCA_031002005.1 of Vandiemenella viatica. Lineage (NCBI taxonomy): Eukaryota > Metazoa > Arthropoda > Insecta > Orthoptera > Morabidae > Vandiemenella > Vandiemenella viatica. The sequence continues at coordinate 96,874,608 of JARYHS010013630.1, read as the reverse complement.
AAGAACGTTAACCACTCCCCCACCACGTTCGGTCCAGGACTATTATTTAGGTCTTGTGGGACAAGTTTCGTAAAAATGAGGAAGTACAATTGCATTGGAAAATGCTGGAAGGAGAAGAGATTTCAACCTTTGCTTGTTAGTAACTTAACTTATCAAGGAGGAAAATCCATTTCATGGTAATTAAACATGTAACAATATTTGTGTAATTCTTTGGTGGATCCAAGAAATCACACGCAAAACATTGGACGCATTGTGCTATTCACTTATTAGCCAAGGGCAAATTCAATGCATCGAGATTTGTTTCTGCCAAATGTGTGCCACATCCCAGCTATTATTGTCTCAATTTGTCAGCACGGAATTGTTTGATATCATCTATCCGAACAACTATGTAACAAACATGTCTCCAGTTAGGCTAGTACATTAATTGAAAACGTTACATTGCTATTCGTAACAGTTCCGTATAGGTTTTGTAGACTGCTTTGAATACCAGCTGTCACAGTTTATTTTATTTTTTATAACATTCCACCAAACCAAATTTACGATCCTTACAACTATAAAGAACAGATATGTAAGCGAAATTGAAATACAGTATTACTTACTGGCTCAGCTCAATCCTCTTTGAAATTTCATATAAAAGGCATGCATTCAAATTTTTTACGAAATCATTTTGAAATGCTTTGTTAATTGATGACTATCATATTTTGGAAACGCTCAAACGTGCCTTTTTAATAGCCATGCTCTCGTTGAACAATGAGAGAGGCTTATCCGTGGGTGGTATACTTTCAGTATTTTACCAAAAATTAGCTAATACACGGTTTCCTCCACATATCCCGATAAATGTCTGGATAATCACTGGTTTAAATAACAATAATTCATAGTTTAGTGGTGCGAAAGTCGTAAGTACCGCATATTTTCATTTTAACGCGATCGTCCCTTAATATCGTTTATGGACAAGAAGTATTCCAGCTATCCAGCAGTGTTCACCACACATCACCTTCAGAAAATAATGATCAAATGATTCGAATAGACAGGAGTGAATACTTCTTCATACAATGTATAAGTGAATCGTTCGACTGGCCGAATGGACATTTGCAGATCTCTGAGGAGATTTGATACTTATAAGTGGAACATTGATGATATTGACCAAATATAAATTTTAGATACTGTTATTTTAGTAAATATCAGTAGTAAGAGTTTCTTATTGATATACGATTAAGTTTGTTTATCTGATTTTATTCACATAAGTTTAGATGTTAATTGGTTACTAATTTCCGGATGTAGCTGCTTTTGCTGTATATGCATAGTGACTTTCTCTCTCTGCAATTTGCTCTTCAAGGGAACAGAAATTAAGTACTCAATTTAGCCTCTTGTGATCGGTAAAAATGTAAAAGGAAAAATAAATAAATATCCATGTATAAAAATATATCATACGACCAGAAATGTGTAGCTAAAACTGTCCAAGTGATTCCTGGCGCGATATTTATTTAAGCAATAAAGAGGGACATGACTTGGTAGTTACATTCAGGTGTGCAGAAGTTTCTATTATTTTGTTAGTATCCGATAGGTTAGTAAAGAAAAGTTCCAGGTAAAACAGTCCTAAATGATTAAAAAGAAGTTTAGATAAAGACAAGAAAATCTAAGCGAATATAGACCTCACAACTGCAATTATTTTACTTCAGAAGTCTTTTTGTTTCCAAATATGTATAGGAATTTCGTTATTTTTTAATATTGTCCAAATTATAAATAAGAGTTCGGATCAAAAAATATTTCCTTGAAACAAATTGCCAGGTCTGTCATTTTATTGCACTAGCAATACGCAGAGAATCTTAGTTATGAGATGGTATGTTCAACAACTGAACACAGATTGAAGATACTTCCCTGTACTTTGTGTCGAACAATTGGGAAGTTTGAAAAACTCTACAGCTGACTCCCATAATAAGAATCACATACTCGTTCGAAAGTTCTGTGATAGAGAGCTTCCTCGGTCACTCTGTTGCTCTTTCTTCAGCTTCCATATGGATGAGCAAGTTGCTTATCTTCGATGGCGGAGATAGAGGTCTACCAAGCCTCAGTCCTTCGCTCACGCGGCTCCCACTGGTGATCTCTCTGCACCTCATCTCCAACGCTTTCCTCTGTTATCAGCGCCTAACAACAGCTGAAATCTACTCACAATCATAGACCCCTGACTGCATTTTGACGATATTTTACAAATCAAGTTTCATTAATCTATATTTATTAGATTTTCACAGTATCAAAACGCAGCATCTGATTTAAAATCAGAGGTACGTGTTTATCATGCTACGTTTTCTGTCGCCGAAGTACGAAATCCCTTCTTAACATGAACTTTTTTACCTATAATCTGGCATAAATAAAAACCAACTGATCAGATTATATCGCGGTTTGTACAGTTTGCAAGCTTAGGAGCTGCACTAAAATTTGAAGTTCATTTCATCACATTACAATAACTGGAGACGGAGCAGAAAATTAAAATCTTATCTAAACCGTAGCAAAGAAATGACAGGGTATACCAACGCCATCTGTCGTTTTATTCCAGTAATCAGTCTCTAAGCTCAATAGATGACAGTAGTGCCGCGCAACCACCGAGTTAGACTGTCAATTTCTCTGTTCTCAGATGATAATAAACACGATTCACTCTGTTGAAATTAAACTCGTGGTTAAACTCAAAATTTATTTTCAGTGTTGTAGTGAGCAAACCGCGTAAAAAGTCATCAAAAAGTGGAGATTAATTTTCAGGTATAACCGCGCTGTGAACATGGAGGGCAGAAAAGTGTATTTGTTGATCATAATGGAAATTAGTCTTTGCTTCGGACAACTTTTGGTGATGTTAATGTTAGTCGTTCAACAAAGATTATGTTCGCCAATATTTAGAGCTACAGATAATTTTTACTTCAGTTCACATTTTTAGCTCAATTTTTTGAAGATAACAGGTGTGTGTAGTATACAGGTTTGATTTAAATTACTTTATAGTTATTATTTTCCTTAGTTGTTCGCTTAACTGGTTCACCAACATAGTACAAGCGGTCCAAGTCACGAACAAAAATTATAGTATTAAATCCCTGAAAAATATGTCATCGTATTATACTGTGAATGAAAGAATATAAAACCAATGAAGCAATGTTTGGTAATTTCAGTTTGAGTTAGCAGTTTTTGTGAACTAGCTCTACGGCTCAAAACACCTGTTTCCGCACTCCATTACTGGATAGAAACATCAGTTATAACTATATCACTATTACCTCTCATTATAAATATAATGAATTAATTAAGAAATTATTGCAACGCTTTTGCTTTGGAATTTTAATTTCTTTGAGCATTTAAGATAAAATCTTAATTTTCTTTTTAGGGAACAGTGTAATCTGTCACGCATGTTTTTCTAACACATCCAGTGACGTTGGTCGCATAACTTTTCTCCCACATACTATATCCAAACTGTGATTATCTTCATGTCTGACGAAAAAATTTTAACATTTTTTAAAATACGCATTAAATCTCCACATCAATTCGTTTTGAGTTATGATTGTGAAATATCAATTTCTCTTCACTTGTGTGGCTAACAATTTTGAACATCGGTGAAAAAAAAAATGTGCTACCCTTTCCAATAGCAAGTAGCATAGTGGAACGAAGCACATACTATTTCCATTGCCTGCTGTCGTCACGTAACTGTTGTTAAGATCACTGTGCATTGCCTGAGACAAAGGACCAGCACAATACATTCAAAACGTTAAAAATAAAGCATATAAAATTTGAACATTTGCTTCAAGTACTTTACAAAAGGGAAGTAAACTTACTTATAATTTATTTTTTACTATTAGATTCAAATTTCTATATCCTCTTCGGTCCCGAGCTCATAATGAAAGTGCAAGAGAACTACTATTGTGTTTTTTACTTTGTTTTAATGTTAGTTAACAATGAATGATCATGACATTTTTTTGAAACAATAATTAACTTTTTATAGATGGTATCATATATGATACCACGGGACTCAAGCAGGAAAATTATACACACAACTTTACTGCTTCATGTTGTTTTATTTCATGGAAAAAAAGATATGTCTTTACCTTTATTTCGACGAGCCATGTTGTACAGCTGCAGGATTCCAAGTTTCCAAAAAGTGCTGCCACCATGTGACGCTAGGCAGAAGATCGAATAAATGAGCTGTGAGAAGCCCGATGTATATTATAGTTGATACGATAGGCCAGAAAAGGTTCAGCTGTGCAAAGGCCCGAGAAGAAAATAATTCATGGAGGTATCATATATGATACCTGGGGACTGAAGAGGATATACCAAATGTTTGTTTCTCTTTAAATGAGCCAATTTTTAACCCATTTTTGCGAACGAAGCTACACCCGTAAACATAATTTTGTGGTGATGTTTATTTGATAGAGGCAACTAAGAACTTTTATTAGACCTAACACAAGTATGGTACCATTTCATAAGCTGATTCATAAAGAATTTCTTGAACACTTACCTTAGTTTAACCTATTTACTTTCTTGAAATTTCACATTTACCGTACTCCTCTGCACACCCTGCGGATTTGCTTGTTTCCAGCCCGGTGCATGAGTGGGACGTCGAGGCCCGAGTTCAAATCCCCGTCCGCCCACCCAGATTTCGATTTTCCATGATTTACATGGTTCCTTCAAAAGGTAAAGGCCCACCCCTAATGACCTCGATGTCGACGACGGATAAAGCCATAAACAAAATAAAGTTGCTCTTCTGAAAGAAAATCTTCAATCATTATTTTTTATGCTGTGATAACGTTGTTCCTAATTGTCATCGCTTGAGATGTGTAATTTTAAAGGTAAACGCATAACTTAATTAGAAACTGCAGTTGCGTTTCAAATTTTCTATAAAAACCGGGCTTTATGCACATAACCGTATTCTTTTCATGATTACAGAAAGAGAAGAAAAATAATGTTTTGCCACTATAGAATGAAAAACTATTTTATCGGTCACAATTTTCAATTTGTTTACACTCATCGGATTAGCGTAAACAGGTTTCAGATTGCAATGCTATGTTAAAACTAAGATCACACTCCTAGAGAATTTGAATCCCTATTAGAAGGGCAGTAAATAGCAGTATTAATTACGGAGTTGTTCTTCATTTTAGACTGTTTACTTCTGCCATTTGGATCCATTACATTTCTTTAAAAATTACAATAATATAGCAAATTTATACTCATTTTGACTGTTCTGTATATCACACCGATGTCAACAATAGTCCTATGGATATTATGGTTTCATTTTGTTGCATATTGTTAACTATTTAAAAAAACCTATTTGAAGGAACCTATTTATCAGATTGTTTTAACGAAATTTGATATTTATCGGCGTTTTATAAAGTATACAAGATAAATACTTTTTAGCGTTAATACCATTTAAAATTTGATATTCTTATATCTACTAGATTATTTTAATATTTTTATTGTTTGTTTATTTTATCGCATCAGATGATCAATATATTTAGAACGAAACTGTAAAGGGAATGAGAACCGTTATTCAGAAATATCCAGAGTAATATTCTGTACACCAGTGGCATTCACTTCATGTTATTTTGGAATTTGCTTTCTCTTTGATTTGCTACGCTTCCTTTCGTGTCATGTCACTCAGGTGCGCTAAACGACTGTTTCGTTAGGAATAGTATTGTACTGAATGTTATCTGTCAACATTAAGAACCAACAAAATGTTAACAGATTATTCAGTGACGCTCAGTTCTTAGATCAGTACCCGACCGATCTGAAGTTATACCTTGCACAACCGGGACAGTTTCCGGCGTGTACCAGCCTGTGTACTAGGGAGATGAATTCCTAGGTACAAAGGACAAGTCCAGATGTGCGTTCCAGAAGACAAACACAACTCGTCTGAAAATTTGTATCATCAATGCTAATAAAAGGGACACTTTGGTCATAGTGTCAGCATGTCTGTGACGTCACGCACCCGGTCCTCGTTGGTGGACTTACAAGATGATTTCACTCACTGTCCCTACCTGTCGCTATTATAGGAACCTAATGATTTAAGTTACTTAGTCATGTTTATGTAGTTCAGTATGATTTAAATGACAAACGGAACATCAGAGAAAAGAAAAAAAACATTAAAATTCGGTTCTTAATTATTAATTGCTTTTTATTTATTTATATTAGATAGATGTAGATGATTTAGTTATATTCTCTAGACATAAACGTGTCTATTATTGCAAGCTAACAATTTCAGTTTTCAATTTATATTTTTGTAGTGGTTGAATTTTTTTTTTTTTTTAAACTAAAATTTTGAAACCTAACGTAAAGGAAGGTATATTCTACATGCTAATTATAAGAGGATTGTGCAGTTGAACTATGCGGGGGGGGGGGGGGGACAAGTGCAACATTACATCATTACAAAATCAAGGTTATGAGTGTTATTTTGTAACAATTCTATTTAGTTAAGCACTGGGAAGAAAAGAATTGCCAGAACACGCGTACAATCCATCAGTTTTGACGGACTTAGACTGCAATGGAAAACATTTTTAAAAAACGATTTGTAAGCACATTCTAGCTTTCCAGATCCTTTTTACTCATTAGCGACAAATATCGTAGACATTCCTCAATTTATTTATTTGCTACCAGCAAACTAAAAAGCTTAGTACAACTAAGCCAAAACGATATACCGGTATGCAGTTATTAAATATTATTTTGAACGTATACTAGCGACATAACGGGTGCTATCTTCTAAATTAGAGATTATTAAATTCAGTTACTAATGACTGTGAGTACAATATACCTTTTTCAACGAACAAATTTAAGAACGTAATCTCTATTTAGTATCAAATAAAAACAAATTTCTGCAGCATGAAGTTAGTTTGCCATGTGCGATGTAAATTTGAACAATTTTAAGTTTTTCTTCACTGGTTTGTTAGTCAGCCAGCTGTCAATCGCCAGCTATTTGAAAAGAATACCAAAAAGTACGAAGAAAATTAAACATGCCGAAGATAAGAAAGTATTAAATTTTGTGTTGAAACATTTTCGGAAAAAATGGATGAAGTTTATAGAAAAAGTAACAAGTTTTAAATTTACATCAATCGTGTATAAAAAAGCAAATGACTCAGTATTTTAAGAAGAAGATGAATATATAAAATTACCGAAGACGAAACTGAAAGTTATAAAAAGAAACAGAGTAACAAGAAGGTCAAGATAATACTGAAAATAGAGTAAATACAGGCAGATATGTGAAAATATGATTTTTTCCAATGCAGCCATGCAGCTAATTACGACTTTGCGCATATGTTCTCTCAACAAGTGTATGTATTAGTTTTGTTGTTAGTTTTTCTCAAACAAGGGAAGATGGAAGTCATGCCATCGTTCGGACTAGAACCGAAGACCCTCATAACCTGAGGCCAGTGCTTTAAACTCTACAATATTAGGCCGTGCAAGAATTTGATAAATACTAGGACGAAACTAAACAATGCGGAGTAAAAAAGCAATTTAAAATGTGACAATGTAAATACAGTAAATTGATTAGAAATAAAGAAGGAGAACTGAAAGAGACGATACGGAGTGTAGCTGAGCAACGGTAGTTTAGAGAATATGGTCTTAAAGACGAAAGTGAAAAATAAATATTGACAACTAGGCGCTACAAAGCACGAAAATAACACCTATTTCCAAAATCAACACGCAACCAAGTAAAGAATAATTTGCAATGTATTACACGTTAATAGAAAAAGTTAAAACAATTACCTGTGGTGGATATGAAGGGTTTAAGGCCTACATAGTCAACAAAATTGAGAAGAAAGTTAAGAAGTTGATAATCTTTTAATTGCTTTGGAAATATAGTAGTAATAGTTAGCGGCTGAATAGAAAGAAAATGGTGGTTCCCACTAACGTTGAGAAGGTCTCTGATGATTTTAACAGTAATACTCTACTGAGAGCAAACTGTTGAGAAGGATATTGACCGAAGTCTGCCACAGCCTTGCCCTTAGGAAATCACCCCAGTATTAACATGGAGTGATTGCGGAAAACCATGGACAATAGAGATCTGGAAGGCAGGATGTTAATCGAATCAAAATCCTACCCTAGGTCGAAGTAAAAGTTCCTCCACTTAGATGAATATGATTTGGTACTAGCGTTTCCAGTTGCTAATTTCTGTACCTAATACCATACCTCCACTTCCGTTAACTCTCTGGCCTCTTATACGGGAGGAAGCAAATTCAAATACTTCTACAGCCATTCAGATTTCGGTTTTCCATACTCAATCTTTTTCCTTCCTGGGCCACATAAGCGTTACTACTACATCCGGATGAGCAGTAATAAATAATATTTAATAGTGAGCATTTATTTTATAATTTATGGGATAGTTGATATTGCGACAATAAATGCTATATGCTAGTCTCGAAACATCAAGGTGCTAGGCTTCGGGCCGCAGGTTGAGTATCATGCTTTAGAGTCTAGACAAATGCCAGGATGATTCCTTCAAAATCATATAGCCGAATTCTTTCCCGTTCCTAGCTACTAATTCTTTCTTGAAACTAATTACTTCGATGTCTATGTGGTGTGTACTGAGCGTGGGGGGTGAGTGGTAAAGTTCTGGCCTCGCTTTCGGGAGGACGTGGATTCGAATCCCCGTCCCGGCATCCAGATTTGGATTTTCCATCGTTTCCCCAAATCACTCCAGGTGAATGCCAGGATGTTTCCTTCAAAAGACCATGGCCGAATTCCTACCCCTCTCTAATGACCTCGACGTCGACGAGGCGTAAAGACATAAGGAAAAGAAAAACGTGGCGTAAACCACTAAATTTTTTTTAAATTAGTAACAACCCAATGGAGACACTGTTGGTGTTAGCTAGTCGTGGAAGCGTTGACGGGTGGGGGCAGCTGGAAGACGTTGAGGCTGCAGCACGTGTGGGGCGCTATGATCGCCGGCAGCTGCCCGGTGCATTGTGGTCCTGCGGCCACGCCCAGCTCGTGAGGGTCCCCGCCGGAAGTGAACGGGTTTTGCAGTGAATGAGCGGACAGGATGCGGCCCGTCCCAGCAGACACTGTAATGACAGCCTGTCCCACTCGCAACTAACGTTCACAGCGGGGCAGTAAAGCACCCCAACCTTTCTGAAACGGTGTCATCAGGGGGCTCGACGCTGCGAACTTTCATCGGTGTGTACAACTGTCTCAAATCGAATTGGAACGCACATTTTACACCGAACGCTTTCTTCACAACGCACGTCTTTCATATTCAATTGCACCCTTATTATTCAATAATAATAAAAACTAGCGTTACACCTAAATATAATTTTCGTATATTAATAATCATTTATTAATTTCCTTTTACGTATGCCAACCTGGATATAATAACTCCCTGTTAAAGCTACATAAATACAGCATTACTTACAGTATACCACATTGTCCATACAGCAATCAGAAAAATGATTATTAATTGAGAATCAATAATGCTTGTAATATTGTACCTGGCTTACAAATTATGTCACATCTCTTCCTGACGTCCCTGTAAAGCATTGAAATGAAGTTATGATACACAAAAAAATCACACGTACACACAAACAAATTTTCTACTCAGGTCTCTCTTTATTAAGAAGCTAAGAAAATAAATTTGTCATTTAAGATGTATTACGTTTGGTAAATAAGACACGAATACAGTAGTTATATCATTTTGTGGTACTTGAAGTTACTTTATAACCACAGACGCTCACTTTACCATTTTGAGAATGGCATTACCCGCAGCCCGTCTCTCTGTTATTACTTTGTTTGATATCATACTGCAAAATCGGTTGAAACATGATTTGTCGCTGTAAAATCATGGCGAATGTAAAGCATGATTCTTACAAGATTCCTGACTTTAAATAAAATAACTGTGTTCAGAAACCTATACTCACTAAATCCGCATATCAAATACTGTACACAAAGTATATTTTTTAGCCTTTTGACTTTTGCGAAAAATAAAATTGGAGACTTGGAGTCATTACTTTATTTTTGTAAATTGTTCCACATAGTACAAAACACAGCGAGACTATTCTGCAAATAAATCAAACCAATTTGATGATGCAAAGAAAATGTTTTTTCTTTTTCAACATAACAAAAATATTTGATACAATATCATCAACCGGTAAACAAATTTTCAACTGTTTATCGCCTGATCAATGAAAACCTTGTTTACGACAGTTTTAGCCGTCGGGAGTTTGTTTTAAAAAGTGTTTCTCTACAAAAATGTTTGTTCCAGACCACCGCCTGCGTTCAGAATACAGCGATACCTAAATTGCACTGACCTCTGATAACCAACCCCACAACAATCTAAATATTCACTTATGATATTCGCTCAAATTAGAATTCATCTTGTAAGCGTTTGTTATATAACCGTCCGTCGTATATCGCCACCAGTGAAATTTGGCGACGACGAATTTCGTACATATGACTGCTGTCCATGCACACGATTACACGATATTCTTTAAATTATCTAGCCTATTTTTCCCACTGGCTACATATAACTTTGATTCTTTTGCTATGGCCTCAAATACCTGGTGTATGGCAAACCCTTTAACACCTGTAATAGCAATCACAATACTGTTAATTAGTTATCTAGTGACCTTTTCTTAAATGACACATTTGAGACTTTCTTTGACACTTTAATATTACAATTTATATTACAGTCTTACAACTCTATTAAGATTAACAATTAACAGTTATCTTCATTTCGTTTCACAATGAGTAAGATTTAGTTGACATCAAATATTCACAGAGGACATAATAAAACATTTTTCTTTGCTCTCAGGTTATTCAGAGTTAATATTGCACTTTATTACTCTACATTTACGAAAATATATTCACAATAATGATATTAATTCTAAATAAGAACTGTGCACCTAACAACCTACACTCGGTGGAACGGGCAGGAGGATTCCAAGAGAGGTTCTTCCACTAGTATTACTACTTGCCATATAATATTCCTCGTTAATAATTATTTTTTTCCTGGTCATATTTCAGTAACTTGTATCGAATACTTGTGGTTCTTAGCCGAGTACCAAATCTTGAAGATTATGACTTAAAATTACATTTCGTTTGAATTCTCGCTTCTTGATCCTAGCACGTTACGTTTACATGAGTATGAACACTATGCGATTACTGCAGTGAAATAGCAAGTCCAGTTGCTACTATTTCTAGGACTTTTCATAATTGGCGCTGTTACTTTTTCACAGCCAGATTTTCTTATCTCACTCTTCTCCACTTTCTTTTTACGTAAATTATTTTAAGAATTTCTCTCTTTTTTTCTTTTTTGTATATACGAATTCATTTCGACTTTTAAATAATTGAACTCACAAATAAAAATTGAAACTCATTCTCTGAGTACTTTAGTTTTTCAGTAGCTTGTCTGATGAGCACATATACTTTCAAATACGGCAAATATCTACACCTCAAATGTTGAATCAGCTACCTGGTTATCTACAATAATTTAAAAAGTAAGTTCAAGCTTAGATCAATCGTTACGTTCAACGAACTGGGATAAAATATAACTTCAAATTCTTTCGAGCAGCCTGTATTACTGCATATTTAGCAAAGGAAAGAATTTAATGATAATAAAACATTGCTGGAATAATTAGAATGTCCTGTGTTCGCCTTCACAAAGACTGGAAACCACCATGAAGCGTGTCTCCTAATGAAGCGGCACTGCTCCTGAGAGTGGGCAACACGCGTAGCACAGGTGGAATTCCCTGAGGCGCTACAGTCCTGAGGAGACTCCTCCAAAGAACGAAAAAATTAATCTGCTCTGCGGCGAATTGACTTTAATTTAGGGTTTACTAGAATTAGGTTTTGGATGTGCATTTACATGTTGTGGATATGGTAAGAAACAAACAAGTTGTCTCGTAGAATGAAAGTAACAAGTTTTCTCATCTACTATCTAATCGGTATAGTAGATGGACAGAAAGAGACAGAGAAAACTTACTCGCATTCCTCCTTGCAGAATGTTTCAGTAGAACCGTACATCGTAACATCAGCAAGTTATAATCAGTGCTTTCAGTGTGATTGTGCCGATCGTTCTGATGCGGTAAGTAGATGTGACCAAAAAAAAATGTGTATCAAAACAATAAGCACAGTTATGGCAGTGATCCGACTCTGACGCAGTTAAACGTAGAGTGGGACAGTTTGGTTTGAAGACTGTCTCACTCGTTTAAAAGATAAGAAGTTCCACCTCAAATCATGTAGAATGTTCAGGTTGGCGCACATATCCGCTTATGGTAAGTCAACATATGAATCATTTGTCTTCTGTCTCGTTGATAAGAATGAAACCATTCCTCAGGTTTTATTGTCACTGTAAATTTAAACTTCTGATGCACTTAAACATAAAGACTGTACACAATTACTAGGATAATTCAAAATAAATTTTTGCTTTATTGTTAAAGTTAAATTATCAGTGCAATGTAGTCTTCACGGGTGTACCGTCGAGGCTACATTGCAGTCATACGCCGGGAAAGTCTTAGTTCTTAAATTATCAGTGTTTTCTTTTCCAGTTGTCATTTGAGTAGATAATTAAGCGTTTGATACTATTCTTGATGTTGTATATCTTTTTCATTGTTTTCGATTTGAAATATTTTAACATTAAAGCACAAAAATTAGACTTGTTAAATTTTTTCATGATTTTCGTTTTTTTAAACAAGTTTCAGATCATTTCTTCAACTTTTTATATTGATTCTGAACGTGGAAGCAACAAATGCATAAATGATGTCTTGGCGATCTGCTGGCAACACGACTAGATGCTGTGTTCTTAACCATAAGACTAAAATTGTAGCATTGCCGATGTGTCTCATGATGAGCTCGGTTGGAAAATTGAGTACTATCACATTCAGAGAACAAAGCTGGCACCGACATTCGTCCGGTATTAGGACAGGATATAGCTAGACAGCTTGCAGTTGTAGGATCTCACAGCAAAACACGTAGGATATCCGCAACGCTATCAGAACACGCGCATGAAAACAATTTAGTAATCAACTTTTCACGGACCTGGTTCACATCCTGTCAGTTATGAACACAGAGTTTGCAACAACCCATCTACTGTAATAATTTGTATGTGATGATCCTAAACTCCTAATTTCATGCAAACCTAAACTAAGCGCTTGTGGAATTGCTGACTGCACAGCACAGCAAGAAAAGAGAAACAGGAAATTATTTTCATTCCTATCAGCAAAAGTACACACTGATTACAAGAGAAGACCCCAAATCTAAAAATCTATATTTTAAAAAAAAAGTTACAATCTTGGATGATCGGTCACTGCAAAAATGGCATTTTGAAGTTATGATTACGATAAATTCATAAATTTTCACTGAGCCACCACGAGAAAACACTAAAGCTATCTTCTAGGCAATCAAACCCATCTTACACTATTTGCAGCGTACCCTAGATTACGGTTTGAAAGTTTGAAATTAGCTTCGTTTTCTGTTCCCCAATGTTACCAGCAATGGTAAAAAAAAAAAAAAAAAAACAAAAAAAACCGCTAAATCCTTGATGTATACCCCTGGAAAGATATTGCAGGGGGCTAGATCGGAGCCTCTTTGGAGCCAGTGATGGAGAGTCTTGTCGATATCGGCTCTTAGACCAATGAACGTTTACAGCAATTTTTAGTTCAAGTATCCGCGAACGAATAACTTACAATGGGTTGGTGACCCATACTGGTGCAAAATAAACTCCTCAACTTTTTCGTCTACCATACGATTAGAACGCTTGGTGAATGCATGACACGTAATAGGTCAGAATGTCTCCTTTCACAAAAATACCCATTTTCAATAAACTATTCAAATCTTGTACAATAATCCACCTGTAGGGAGGAAACATTTCGCATTTGCGATGAAACGCACGTTGAAGTCTTAACTGACTAACTTTCGTGTATCTAGTAACACGGAATCGGCTTCTGAAGAACCCTTGCAATTTGGACGTGTACTAAAACAAACAACGATCTCTCGTAATGCAGTGAAGGACACTCCTAACGACATTTCCCGCAGAACAGTCGCTCAGAGAAAGTCTGCATCTTAATGATTTCTGTACTGGTTCTCTAACTAGCTTAGATGCGGAGATGTTGCATTTAAAACTTGGGCTAATTCAATGTAACATCTGTATGACACGAAATCAGACTGATGAAACAAGGCTCAGCACACGTAAGCCGTTCGCAACGATTCAAATGAACGAGTTTAAAAAAATATCGTCTTTGTGTTCTGCAGTCCAAGAACGTGGTCGCAGTGAGTAAGTGACCGGGATGAGACCCAACTTAAGCAGGCACCTAGGAACGTAACCAATTCTGAAGGAGGAAGATGCAAAAAAAAACTCTTGGCACCCATTCCTTTATATATATGTGTATATATAAACTTTTAGTGGTTAATAATAACGTTGGAAACTCTCTAAATAGATTTGAACGTTTAGTTCTGAACATGGACATAGCTTACGGTATGTGAAAACGAAGTAAGAAAAGTTGGAAATGGTCTTAGACTTAAGCATAGCATCGTAAATGTGTTATCGTGTACACGGAGTTGTACAGAGAAATACGGTGACAAAGAACACCCATTCTTTCAACTGATACCATAAGATGTTTCATTAAAGTAACTGAGGAATCTGAACTTATAGCCAGCGATCTTACAAAATTTTGGACCAGTACCTGAAGCAATTATTTTGATATGGGCATCCTGTCTGCTAAATATCAAAGCCGCCGTTGGTTGTTTATTTTGCTTCATCTTTTTCCCCTCTGCATAGAGACTCAGAATTGAGATCTGTAACACGTTATTTTCCATTTATACTGCCGTGTCATTAAATGAAATAAATTCCTCCTGAGAAGTTTTTAATTCGTTCCCATCTTGTTACAGCAAAGGAAAGGAGATTAATAACGACCAAGACAATGGTAATATGAAACAGCAATAAGAATGCGGCCCACAACCACGGAGCTCTGATTAGCGTGGAATAGACTTAAAAATGCGGCGGACTCTTAAAATAGAGCAGGCCGCGTTATTAAGGAGAAAACTAATTTCCTCGTTTGTGATGCGAAGACAGTGGCGTCACGCGACTGAGAAGCAGGCAATTAGAGGAGGGCAGTGTTTCTCATTAGCAGCCGAATACGCCAATTAGCGCTCCGAGCTGCACCTGCGCAGTCCTATCACCAGCAAGAAACATCGCGCGCCAAGCAGGACACTTGCTGCCGTCGGTAAATCCAATCACAGCCTGTAGTATCCCACTGGGAGACATAACGGTGTACTTCAATCAGCGGTGGCCTTAGCAATTGCAAGGCCCGGGGGTAGGGGGGGGGGGGATGGGACGGCAGATCTTGGCGAGGATCTTGCCCTTTGTGCAACCTATGAGAATCGAAAGTAGGCATTTCTGATGATCGACGAAAAATGCAAAACTCATAAATAAATAAATTTTGAGTTTTGAAATATTATACTAGAAGAGTTATTAAAAGTTAACAAACATAAAGACGTCAAATTATTAAGGACAAAATGAAGCGCATAAATGCCTTGAAAGATATACGCAGGGATTTAAAAATGATGTTTGCAGCTTTTCCTAAGACTAAAATATTTTATTAAAGCACAGAAATCTAACGAATAAGCCTTCGTCATTTTCAGTTCTAAGAATAGAAAGGGTTGAAAACCGATATTGTGTCATCCAATTCCTCAAATATGTTTCAATAATTTTAACCATGAAAAACGTCTTTATGCGGAAGCAATCGTCCCAGGTGTATTGGCAACAATTCACAGGACTACTTCGATAGTGGGGTATACTACAGTTATGTTTTTTGTATTATATATCTCATCACCGAGGTTATGTCGTCGTTTTCTTTTTATACATGGATAAACATATTCAGTTCATTCTACAGTTCTTGTAAATTAATATCAAATGTTTCTCCTGCTTTTAGAGGTACACTGCATTGCTTCAAAAGTTGCTTTAATCTTTTTATGTTATACATGTAAACAAATAGATTCTCATCATGTTTAAGTGCCTTGAATCTACGTTGCCAGCTTGCAGTTTGCAATGATATACCCAGCTGATCTAGAACCGTGAATTTTTTTTTTTTGGTTTGATGTAATCCTTCATCTCTTCATAGCACCATATCCCTTACAACCTACGTCCTCAATTATCTGCTTCATATATTCTAATCTCTGTCTTCCTCTACAGTTCTTAGTTTCAACTGTTCCCTCTACTAACAAATTAACCAATCCAGCATGTCTCAAAATATGACCTACCAGCCAGTCTCTTCTTTCTGTAAGCTCCTTCCACAAACTTCTCTCCTCACCCACCATTTCCAAAACTCGTTCATTTCGTACTTTGCCTGTCCACTTAATTTTCAGCATTCTTCTACCGAGCGTGGTGGTGTAACGGCTAGCGTTCTGGCCTCGCATTCCGGAGGACGGCGGTTCGAATTCCCGTCCGGGCATCCAGATTTGAATTTTCCTTGGTTTCCCAAATCACTCCAGGCAAATGCGGGGATGCTTTCTTCAAAAGGCCATGGCCGAATTCCTTCCCATTCCTTGCCCCCCATCCATTCCCGTCTCTAAAGACCTCGCTGTTAGAGAGACGTTAAGCAGATTAAAAAAAAAGCATTCTTCTGTAGCATCACATGTCAAATGCTTTAATTTTCTTTGTTTATGGTTTCCCTGATGTCCATGTTTCGCTAATATAAACTGGAGTGCTCCACACATAGAGTTTTAAAAGTTCTTTCTAATTCCTAGATCTATGTTTAAAACTAAAAGATTTCTCTTTTTCATGAAGGCTCATTTTGCTAGTGTTATTCTCTTGTAACATCATTAATCATTCGGCCATCGGTTGTAATTTTGCTTTCCAAGTAACAGAATTCACTAACTTCTCCTATTGCATCCAATCATTTTTTTATATTTAATCTACTAATAATGGTATTATTTCTGCTACATTTCGTCACTTTTGTCTTGCTTTGATTTATACTCAGTCAAAAATCTTCCTTCAGTATTTTGTTCATGCCATTCTGTAACTTCTCAATATCGTCAACCTGTTCTGCTAACAAGACAATGTTATCATCAAATCGTAACATACTGATTGTTTTCTCCTATAACACTTACGCCACGAGATTTTTTTTTTTACTTTCTTTATTCCTTCATCTACATACAACTTGAATGTTAACGGGGATAGAAAACAACCTTGTCTCACACCCTTTTTAACTGATGCATGTCTCTCATGGTTCTCTACTTTATTATAGCCATTTGATTCTATAGTTTATAAAGTATTCTTCTATCTCGATATTTTGTACCTGACTTCTTTAAACATTTTGAACATCTTGTCCAACCTAACATTATCAAAAGCTTTTTCGAAATCAATAAAAGCCATATAAGTATCTTTGTTTTTCTTGATCCGCCCTTCATGTATTAATCTTAAAGCCATAATTGCTTCCCTTGTACCTCAATTTTTCCTAAACCCAAACTGATCTTCATCTAGTATCCTTCCCATTCTTCTGTATATTATTCTGGTAAGTAATTTTGAAGCATGTGATGTTAGACTAATGGTGCGATAATTCTCACATTTGTCGGCTTGTGCTTTCTTCGGAAGTGTGAAGATGATATTTTTATTAAAATCAGTTGGAATTTCTCCTGTTTCATAACATGGCCTTCCTTTCCCATTACGCTATTGTTCAAGTCGTCCACATCATACAATTTCTCAATGTATTCCATCCATCGGTTAGCTCTATCGTCTGAGCATAAAAGAGGTTTCCCATCGGCAGCTTTAATGTTTACACCTCTTTTCTAGTCTACCATTTCTACAAATTTTTCTCTCGTGCTATATTGTTCAGTTTGTTCACTTCCAGTATGTTCTGCTTATATTGATTCTTTATTCGCTTTTCGCCCTGCTCTTGATTACTGTCAAATAATGGTAAGAGTCTATGTCTGCTCCTGGGTACGCTTTACAGTCTAGAACTTGATTCTTGAATATCTGTTTGACCAAGATATAGTCTAGCTGATATCTGCCTGTGTCTCCACGACGTTTCCAGGTGTATATCCTTCTTGCATGGTTCTTAAAAAGTTTGCCACAGTTAGCTTATATCTTTCACAAAATTCTAGCAACCTGCTTCCTCGCTCATTTCTTTCTCCTAAATCAAAACTTCGTACAGTATTCCCCTCTTTTCCTTCTCCCAATATCGCATTCCAGTCACCCATGATTGTTAGATTTTCCTCCCCCTTCACATATTGGATTAATTCTTCAATTTGGGCGTATATTTTCTCTATTTCTTCATCATCTTCCTGTGACGTTGACATATACACTTGTACTAACGTGGTTGGGGTGGGCTTAGTTTCTAACCTCATCAAAATAATCCTGTCACTAAACTGTTTATAATAACTCACCCGTTTCCCTACTCTCTTATTAATTACAAATCCTACATCAGTGACCCCATTGACAGCTTGTGTGCTAATTATTCTGTGTTCCCCAGACCAGAAATTCTGTGCGTCCTTCCATTTAATCTCACTAATCCCAACAACATCTAACTTAAGTTGTTCCATCTCCCTTTTTAAGTTTTCTAACCTACCTGCCCTATTCAGACTTCCAACATTCCACACTCCGACTCTTAGAATGTTTCTATCCATTCTGATGACTCCTCCCTGAGCAGTCCCCACCCGGAGATGCGATTGGTGAACTATTTTACCTCCGAAATATTTTACCCAGGAAGAAGTCATCATGATATATGTAATTTGAGAGGATTACATGTCTTCGGGATACCCTTTGGGTCTATAATGCAGTGGTTTCCCGTTGCCTTCTGCATCCCCATGGCGTTGATCATTTCTTATTCATCCGCCTTTAGGGGCCGTTTCCAACCCCAAGGACAAGAGGGTGCCCTGAACGACTCCCCGCTTTTCCGCCCTCCTTTCGGAGCCGTTGGCAAGCAGTGGGTGATTCCTTATACCGGGAATCTTTCAGTCGCCAGAGCCTCGTCCGTGCAAACAGGGTGCACGACTTGAAGGAGAGGTTGACATTTGGTTGGAAAAGTCTGATGTAGTCTCTCCCAAACCTTAAACCCCTCTATGATTATATAATTAATGAAACTCTTGGTTGTGGGTTTTTTTTTCGACCGCTAAGAAGCCAATAAAATTTTATTCAGCTGTATTTCTATTTTAAAAATCTTATAATAATTGACAATTTCTCAGCAAAGTAACATTACAAGTACAATCAAAAAACATTGAGCAATATTTGTTATTTACTATTTTGTCAGCAATTTGAGTCTTCAAGTGACTTGCCATTAATTGTTTCAGCTCATTATTTTTTTTTTTTTTTTTTTTTTTAGATAATGGTCATTAACAGTTTTGTCTGTCGCTTGTTTTAGGTGAAGTCGTAACATTGGATCAAATTGGGATATTAACTTTACTAAATTTATACATTTTCCGCTAGTCTCATTTGAATCGGAGTCAGATATTAATTTCTCTCTATCACTTAATTGTGAGATGTCAAAATTACAATTGCAAGCAGTCTTTCTAAACTTTCTCTCCAACGCTGCCTTTCTTCAGTCAGGGCTTTTGGTCGGCTGATGGATGTGGAGAAACATATGGAGGGAGTTTGGAAATTTCCCATTCTTCAAAACCAAATGATGTATCCGTGTTAATGATTGCCTTAAAAAATATGTATTTTCTTCATCCTTACTTCTATGTTTATCAGATGATCGTAATATATAGATTGTGCCATCCAAAAACATTCTTAAAAATTCGTTTCATCATTGATCAGATGCTGTGACAAAGGTAGCACACTACTATTGGCCTGTGTTTTGGGATAGCAAAAATAAAAGTACATTATATAGAAAAATATTACATTTATTTTATTATGTTTGAAAACATATTTTTCCTTACTTCGAGATTTGATCTAATATTTCAGATTGTTACGGTGGTGACTGCCATATGGTAGATCCATGATTGAGGTTTAAAATTGACCTTTATTTCGGGCAAAGCGTTGATTTCTTAATTCGAAAATGCTGGGAAGCTGCGTGGTTGGAATTCTACTATAAACTGTAGGTCTCCTATTCCAGGTAGGATTACCAGCATAAAGTAGGTGGATACGATAGATGTACATTGCACAGCTGGTAAGAAACTCTATAACTAGGTCTTTGAGACCACAAAATATATAATGATTTCATTCTTTATTAAAAATACAGTCGAATCGAAAGTAACCTCAAACGAAACAAACACGTCAAGAGCAAAGTGATTGACGTTTGAAATTTCATTGCCATTGCGTTCAGAAATGCGAGAATCTTACAATCCAGTATAGAGTGAAAAAGACTTTTTAATGGTGGTTTGTTAAGACTGCGTTTCGATAGTATTTTTTGTGAGTAAAAGATCTACCAGTGAGGTGAAAACTTGAGTCAGGCAAATAAAATATTATAACGTACTTTATTACCTTCGTAGATAATACAGTACGCCTACGCAAAATAAAGAACAATACTCAAAACTATGGTTGGCAACCCTCGCTGTGGCTACCAACGTTTAGGGAATCAACCAAATGAAAACGTTAAAGGAAACTGAAGACAGAAGGGGCCTAGCTATGTATAAGTGTGAACACAGGAAGGGTGAGTCTTCAATCGCCGACTGCGGTGAGGTGACGGTGAGGAGTGGTTCCGGTCAAGTGTGATTCGACCTCCCAGCGTTTGGCCGGCCTCGGTAGCGTAGGGGCTAGAGTGCTAGCTCCGCGTGCCGAAGGTCGCCGGTTCGAATCCGGCCGCGGGCATGGATGTTAAGTGTTGTGTGTCTGTGTGAATGTCCTGTCCGTCCTGTGGTATCCATACATACAAGGTACAATATATAAACACTGGATGACGACTGATTCACTGGTAGCTGTAATAATAATTACATTGAGCTGGTTGTAAGGCCTCAGCTGCCAAAACCATAAAAAAAATCTTCCATGGTAAGGTGTACAAGAGTTGACGAGCGAATTGAAACAAGGGGATTGCCCGAGTGTAAATCGTAAACACGATGAAAGTGGGTTTTCTAATTTATGAGGCACGAGATTCAACTAGTAATAAATTTTTCGACGATGTTTTACCGTTAAATTACATAAGATATTATTATTCAGTGATGAATTATTTAATTTTGATACCGTTAATATTACCTTTTATACAAATGAGATACTGAATAAATGTAAATGAGAAATTTTGATCAGGTATTTAGTAATATATACTTTACTATCAATTTAAAAACTTTATTTTATTGCTATCACTAACAGCTGCAGATAAAATAATTTTTTAAAAGATATATTTTTTTCTTTTCGGGTTGTTGAGCGAAGCCCCTCCAAGAGCGAGGCCCCGGGTGATTGCCCTGTTCGCCACCCCGTAAGGCCGTCTCTGATTGAAATAGACCATTTATCTTTGCACCATAATATTACAATCGCTTGTAAGCCCATCAAAAACAAATACGCTTTAAACACAATGTTCTGGCAATTAATTTTCTCGCAGTTGATTAAGTAAATTGTCCTTTATTAAAGAGCACTGATTAATGTCTTCATCTTGAATTTTTTAGGTAAATGGCTTTGCAATAATTGCAGTTATAATTTAAACGATAATACAAACATAAATAGGCAACCTTTATTCTTAGATCACTATAGCCATAACATCTGTAGATATTAAATCTAAAATAATATTTGCTTTGGATGAAAATAAGAAAAAGGTAGCAAATAATAAACATGACACCTTCATTCGTAGCTTGCTACAACTATGACATATGCAGTGATGTACGGTCACCATTGGCCCGCCGGACACGTCGCTCAGCGTTGAGCGTGGCAGACATCATGACCAAACTGGCCTCCGTCGCAGTGGAATTTGGGATTTTTTAAATCAAGTTACTGATAAACTATCACTGAAGTATTGGCTGCAAAGGAACGAGCAGACGAGTGAACTTGTATTTTTCCCTTTCTTTCATACATTCCTTTCCATATAAATTTAGATTGTATGCAAATATATTTAATGCGTTTGCGTACATCATATGTTTGTAATACCACCTGAAACAGCAACTACTTTTGAGGATTTTGTATTTATGGAAGACCCACAGGCACACATCAGCATTTTCCATACAGATTCTCAGCATGCAATACTTGTAATGGGGCTACCTGGCGCATGTACGAGGAGATTATTTGTGTATGCACTAAATTTCCAAAAATTATGGGATAGAAAGAAGCATATATATCCAAATGGCGGCAGCACAGCGTAAGAAAACTTTAAACAGTGTAGGGACTTTCATTTGTATTCTCCTTAGTCGTTGTGTGGCTTTTCTAACGATTATGGAAATTCGACATGAATTAATAGACCCTGAATGGAGTTAGTTCTATACGCTTGAGGCATTCCACTTTGTAAATTGTTCGTGAATTCAACATTCCTGCATCTACACTTCTACAGCTTCCACAGAGTGTAGTGAATATGTAATTTCTGGAATTACCTCCCGCCATTGACGACACAGTGGCCGACCACGTCTACTTAATGATCGAGATCGTCTACGTCAAGCTGTCAGTAATGACGGGCAGGCAACACTCAATGTGGGACGTGCGACAGACGTCTCCCTGGAGACAGCGCAGCCAAATTTGCCGTTGACGGGACATGGCAGCAGAAGACCGACACGGGTGCCACAGATAACAAAACGTTATTTGACGCATCGATTCCTCTGTGCTCGTCCTTATATGACTGGGAGAAGGTAGCGTGGTCAGAGAGTCACGATTCATGTTAGTGATGCAGATCTCGCAAGACAAGGAATCCAGATTGTCAGAAAGGCACTGTGCAAGCTGGAGAGGCCAGATTGATGTAACACTAGATCATTCAAAGGCTTTTGTCAAAGTGAGCCATAAAATGGTAGTAAATAAGGTAAAAAGTATTAAAGTGGATGAGAAATTGATTTGCTGGGTTGAAGAATTTTTATAAGGTAGAAAACAAAAAGTTATGGTAGGAAATGCAGTTTTAAAAGAAGTGGAAGTAAAAATGGGAGTGCCACAGGGTAGCGTATTGGGATCATTGCTATTCATTATTCTAATGAATAATTGTGTTGATTGTTTACTATCTGAAATTAGATTGTTTGCAAATGGCATAATGCTATATAAAAGGATCAAAACGAAAGAGGACTGTAAATATCTGCAGGATGATCTGGACAGGATATCTTGTTGGGTTTGTAAACATAGGATGAAAATAAAGGTAATAAAGAGCCAGCTTATTAGACACACAAATAAAGAACTAAAAGTTGATTATGATTAAAAGATGGGGAAAGAATTGGTTGTTGAAGATTTGAAATGTAAATATCTTGGCATTACATTTGATAAAAGCTTAACTGGGCAGCACACATTGGATAGATAGTAGGCAAAGGTTGAAAATTCTGCACTTGTTGGAGAGAGTGATGAGGGGATGTACGATAGAAATAAAGGAATTGGGTTACAAAACTTTGGTCAGACCATTGCTTGAATATGATAGTGTAGTATGGGAGGCACATTTTGAGTATCAAATACAGGAATTGGAGAGGGTGCAAAAAAGGGCTGCTAATTTGTTTCTGGAAATTATCTCATAATGCAATCAGTAACAGATATGATAAAAGAGCTGGAATAGGATTCATTGCAAGACAGGATGAGGGTGATGAGTGTCATGGGAATATACAAGGCGTATATTGGTGATGAGGCATGGAAAGATATTGGTGTAAGAATTAAAAGTAGTTCATGGAAGGGAAAATATGACCATGACCACAAGCTGGCACTCGATCTCAAGAGTATGTGAAGATTCTCTTTTTTTAGGTAAGGGTATCAGAGATTGGAATAAGTTACCAAGAGAAATGATGAATAATTTACCAAAAACGTTGAAAGAATTTAAAGTTAATATTTGTAGATGCCAAAAGTAGGTGGGTGCAGAAAAGGGGGAAGATGAGTGTGTAGGGAAATTGCCACCGGAGCGTGCGCTCCACTGCAGTTTAATTAAATATTGTATTATTATTATTAAAAGCTGTTGACGCCTTCGTCATGGTATGTACTGTTTACGTAAATGGCATGGTCTGGGACTTTTGGTCCAACTGTATTGACCATTGACTGGAAATGGTTATGTCGACTCACTTGAAGACGATTTGCCACCATTCATGGCCTTCACTTCCCCAAACAAAGAAGGACTTTTCCAGGAAGACAGTGTACCATGTCATCGAGCCAAAATAGTTCACGATTAGTTAGAGGAACATTCTGGACAGTTCCAGCAAACGATTTGGTTACCCAGACGCCAGACATGTATCGAATCAAACATATCTGGAACGTTAATTTATGTACAGTACAACGCCATGCGCCGGCAACACTTTCGCAATAATGGACAGCTGTAGAGGTAGCATGGCAGAATATTTCTTCCAGAGACATTCTACGACTTGAGTCAACGCCATATAGGATTGCCGGGCCAAAGGAGGACGCATACGATATCGGGAGGTATGTCACGACTTGGCACTTCAGAGAATATAAACTACTAGCTGATACCCGCTACTTCGTACGCGTGGATTAAGAGTTTCTTTGCCAGAATTGAATATAGAAAGTTGTTGCTAACGAAGGATTTGTATCAAACAACACCTAGTCGGCATATGACAGAAAAGCTATCACTATATCATTCTACCGTCGAACCTGTCTCTTGAAGAGAATCAATTTCCAACATATTTCTGTCACCATTGGATAAGTTCTCAAAATTTCGTGACTACAACTGTTAATAATACAGGAAAAAATGTCCTGTGCCCTTCCTACAGATTTTCTTGTCAAGTTCCATCAATATCGATATAACCATTTAGTCGTCAAACACACATACACACACACACGCTGACTGCGAACAACCCCTGAGCGATGATTATAACGTAAAAAAGTTTACACCTTCAGCATTGCAAGACTACCTACAATTTGCCTCGCATTGAACCCCTAAATTTGTGACATTCACATTCAATCCGAATAACCGACGGTCCAGGCGTGACTCTTACGATCAAAAAACATTTTTAAATTTTTTTGCCTGCACAGAGATTTGAACCGGAGACCACCAGCCAAACAGCAGTAAGAAAGCGCTTTAAGCACTGAGCTACCAGACCACTACATGGAGGGGCAGTACAGAAACCTACACATCCTACGCGTCTGTCTATCACCGTTCAGTAATTTTTCGAAATTATAAGACAACGTGTATTATTTATACCGATAAATTTTCAACCAAATGTAGACAGTACTTTTTTCCTTGTTTCAAAGGATAAGTGTGCAAACTTTCATAAAAATCGGATGGAAACTGTGGATTTGTATGAAGAACAAACAAACCAACAAACATTCATCTTTATATATATATAGATGATGCAATATCTCAATGTCAATCTGTTTTTCTTTTTAAGAATCAAACGCATCGTCACCTCGTATTTAGGACTAATCGTGGTAAACACTTAGGTTACGAGAAGATTTGCGCCATCAATTTTAAATCGATTCACTCTGCAATGAAAACATTAAATTAGGAGAATTTTTTTAAATTTCTCATAGTGTCTATATCACATCAAACCATAACCTAAGTTGTCACTGACTTGATATAAGCTATTAGCGGTTTTTTTCGCTTGATCCGTTCCCATTTAAACAAACAATCCAAATGGTACGATTCTACCTGTGTATCATGGATGAAATACGGTACTAATTGGCATAAAAAGTACCGTGTATTTTGACTTATGACGAAGCTGTCGTTGAAATGCACTCATTAGTTTTTGCGAGTGTGTTCATGATGAGACAAAAATTTAAAAATATTCTATTTTGAACTGTGTATCATCGGGAACTTTGTAACCTAATGTGATAAAATTTTAATTAATGATATAACCTATCAATATTTACAAACCTGAGCAAAATCGCAATAGGCGATTTCGTTAAAATTAGTCCACTTGGTTCAGTGTGATGCGTGAACAATCAGTAGCAAGTTATTCTACAGACACCCAAACTTACTACAGACAGTACACAAACTGACTGGTGTTAGTAAGGACGCAGGTACAAATCACCAGCCAGCTATTCAGATTTTGGTGTTACCTAACCTACGAAGGTCTCGCAGTAATAGTTTAAGTTCAGGTAAGTTACATGGTCGAGGAAAAACGGCATTTTTTTCGAAATTTTTGTTTCTATCGCAGGCTTTTTATATATTATTAGTAATAAGTATAGACCCGTATCACACAATATAACACCGAGATGGGAGGATGCCGTTTCCGGCCTCCTACCTATCATTCGGGAGGACTGGGGTCAAACCTCGTTCGGCCATCCTGATTGAGGTTTTCCGTGGTTTTCCTCAACCACTCTAGGCGGATGCTGGGATGGTTCCCTACAAGGCCACGGCCGACCTTCCACCCCCCTTCCCTCCCCGTAGAGAGTAGTTTGGCTGAAAAGAGTCTCGTATGACTCTCCAACAGCCCGCCTCCCAGCCTTCAGCTGGGAGGAATGAAATCGTAAAAAAAAAAAAAAAAAAAAAAAAACACACACAATATAAATTCTATGAAACTGTTAATCATCGTTAGTCTACATAATTCCCTTGAGGCACGGAAAATTTTCAGTTTATGATATAGATAAATTGAAAGTAAATTTCTAACTTAAGAAGAGTTACATCTGTAACATGTCGTTCTTTGTAAAATATCTTACGATACAAATAGAATATATATTAATCTTGTGTATACGTGATGAATGTATGAGATGAACTACTCCCGTTCGAACAATCAATTAGTCAACAGTCGTGGTTTTGGAAATATTGAAAGCTACGACAAAATGAAATAATACTTTCAAAATGTGCACCCTTAGATCTAATGGTGGTAAAACAAAGAAAAGACTAATTATCACACCTCGCTGTCGAAGAAAAAGCAAATTGGTGCATAAAGGAAGGATAAATTTTACTCAACACTCGTCAGAGTTGAAAGGAGGTGGGGAGCAGCAACACAAAATAATATACAAACACAATATTTCGGGGCTAACCCTTTGTCAAGTGGAACGAAACATGTGGCTGAGCTCGCGCAAGCCTAGCCGTCAATACAGCTGCACGCAGAATCCAAAGCGAATTAAAGTGTGCTGTACATCTTATTTGTTCGACATATCCGTATTCTGTGTAGTGCAACATATATTTCTCTATCCCCCAAGACCAACAATAAGTTGCGAATTTCAGGCGTAAAGTCTGAAAGGAACAGCTACTTTACGGTCGGAAACCTCAAAGAACTGCGTCGGCTTCCTGCCGCACAGGCACAGTAAGGCGGCTTTGTCGCCTCAGAACATTTTACGTCACCTCGCAGTCAGTTTTAACGATCTCAGCTTTCACAAAGGTTCGCTTCGACCTTTGCTGCTACGTCTGGCAATAGTTAAGATCTCGCTTCTAACTGGGATTATGGCAGAGAGTACAGGCCAAATATTTTTACAAATTTAAAAAAGAATTTATTTCGAAAAAAATATTTTTGGAATATTTATGTTGCTTAACTCATCAGATCCTTTAATTCTCAGTAGGATACTCGAGAATGAAACTTAAGAAAAGGATATGAAATTTCAAAACTTTAGACGTATCTGTAAGACAAAATTAAATCGTAAAATCAGTAAATTATAACCATTGTTAATCTAACGGCAAGTGTAAAGGAGATTTTTTAACTTTTCGTTTAATTTCACGTTAGCAACTCTTTTTCTGATAACTATTGGATGTTATTCTTTCGTTGTCCCTGTGAAGAGTTAACCTATTTAACCAATGCCGCATACCCTAAAGTAGAGGTTTCCAAACTTCATGCTACTCTGTCTCGCCTTAAAAAAAATAATTTGGTGCCTCCACCCCTTTATTTAGTTATATATTCCCATGTTTATCATCGAGTCTTAATAATTATCAGCAAACGGAATTTGTTACAACTGTTTTGGGTACGGTATCCCAAACATGATTGTAACCTAATCAAGAGGTCTTTGCAAAACCAAGGTTTTTACTGTTGTGTGTGATTTGTTTATTCTATATCTGACGACTCTCTGAGAGCTTAGTATGATGCTAGGAATGTATTTGATGAACTACTGACTTTTTTTATTAAAGTAGTCTAATATTCTTGGGGAAAAAATTGGACTTGCCAATGGATTCAGAAAACTTAGTATCGAGGGATTGTTTTAACTGTCTTGACCTCATTCTACCTACAATTTCTTTAAAAACAAACACATTGGTGTTTCCATGCCATATATAGCTCTTGTGAATTTAATGACAAATATGATAAATCATGTTTTCTTGTTTTGGGAGTTATACCTCCTTTTTCTCTGTTACAAGTATTCATTCTGTTTTAGTCGAATCAGCATCAGTAACTATACCCCTGCTTGCCATATTAGTACATTTTCATTTTTAACCAGTAAAAAGCATTCCTCTGAAAATAAGAAATATTAGGATTTAAAAAAAAATATATCTTCTAAATTACAGCCTCCAGTGTGTTGAGGCGTCGCACACTCCATCTGGGAGGTACACCGTGTCCTGGTACGGGCTCAGGCACCCGCGTCCTGATCGCGTTCTCTAGACTGTTTCAAGCATTCATGTGGTGCTTTCCCCTCTCCACCTCTTAAACTACACATTTCACAAACAGAAAATGCACTTAGCATACTGAACACTCAAAGCTACACGTGTTCAAAAAGATGGCAACAGAGACTATCCTCCTACAGGTAAAGTGCGCCGTGCCTGACAGACCTTTTAGATTTCGGGTCCTCTCATGGTTCACACTGACCGCCTGTCGTGGCCAGTGTTCACGTGGTCCTTGATGGCCGAATCGGAGTGGAAAAAATGAGTTCTAAATTTCTTACGGTTATTATCAGGAAACCAATAACAATTAAAAAAACACACAAAATCGCACCATGAAAACGCTTCTGTGAAGAATGAATTTTAGGTTCCCACTACTGACAGTTCAAACTGCCGTTTTATAAAAACTATGCATTTGAAAACTGTACTGGTGTTTTCCAATTTCCGATACGTGACGGTGAAAGCTTCAACATATAAAACTATAGATTATAAAATTGAATCCTATTTTATGAACATTTATTTGTACTTATAATTTTTATTTTGTGTTATGAAAATTATATTTCTGTCAAGCTATTCAAGTATTTCTTTGCACTAATTCGATTGGAAACGCTGTCGCTTGTCTCTTATTTATGTTTATCAAATTTCTTTCCCCATCCGTCATTTCCAAACATTTCAATTTTGTATTTTTCGTAATTTTCGACATTTTCTTTCGGCACCGTATTTCATGTGCTTATATTTTCCTGCTGTCTGGGTTTTGTTATGTCCATGCTTCACCTTCATAAAGTGCTACTCCACACATATATTTTTTTTTAAAAAAAAACCTGTTTATGAAGAAGCCTAGTATCGTTAGTACCATTTTGTTTTTGAGATCTTTCTTGCTGTGGCCATCAGCTGTAACCGAACTTGGTAAATATCAGAATTCTCAAACGTCTTCCAACACAGCTAAAACTATTTTCAGTTTTAAACCTACTGTTACGGTCTAGATTTCTGCTACATTTCATGATATTTGTCTCGCTGTTTTTCTAAAATTATTTTCCGATATTATAGACCTGAATTGTTTAATGTTTTGACCGAGTTGTCTCAACCAACATTATAAAAACCGTTTCCGAAGCCCACAACCCCATACAAGAATCATTGTTTTTTCGATTGCCGATATTAATCTAAACGACAGGATTGTCCACTCTGTATCTCGGTTTTTCCTGAACACAAACTGATATTCACCTGATGACTTTGCAACTACAGTTTCTACTCTTGTGTATATTACCCTAGTTAATATTTCAAAGCGTATGATGTTAGTCTTAATGTGCGATAATTCCCACAATTGTTGTTATTGTTTCATCCAAAGTGTGACGATGATAGAATTGTTCAAATCAGTTAGAATCTCTGCAGCTTCTAACTCTTCGATATTAGTTTAAATACCTTTTTTCTTCCTTCGTCTGTTAGAGATTTTCAAATATCCGTAGCAATTTCTTCAGCGTCTACAGCCTAATTTGAGCCTAAATCATTGAAAGCTCGTTGAAATTTTGTTCTTAAAACAGGATCTCTTTCATGATAGGGACCAACGCCTTCATTTAATTCCAGCACTTTGTTGACCATACCTTCCTTATTATAAAGTTGTTCCATATATTTCTTCCATCGGTTAGCTCCTTTTTCTGCGTTTATAAAGATTTATATACGTTTTCATCATTTCTGCGAAATTCTTTTCAATAAGCCGCATCCTCTCCTACTTCTTGACGCTCTAGTTGCTTTTTTATCTTTGGCGTTCTTTTCTAAAATATCCTTAATGGTGTCTTCCTGCTTCGTATGGAATGTTTTTGTGTCTTCTCCTCCGATCTATCAACTGTAAAATTACATCTGTGATTTAAGATTCTCGATTAACTTCGTCCTTTAGAGGTAATGTTTCTTTACCTTCTTTGATTTTCAGCTTCTTTATTGTCATACTTTTTTCTTCAGTTGATTCTTTTTTACGGTTAGATCTCAGCAACATTTTCCCTGCTGTGTGGCTCAGATGCTTTCAAAAAGAAATATGATGTTTTATTGTCTCGAAGCAGCATAAGGTAAAAATAGTTAAAAATTGGCAAAAAAAAACAACAGAAATTTGGATAGTAAAGAAATTACACCTTTACTTCAGTTCATCTCAGCGTAAGAGACAGGTGATAAAATAACTACAAACATATCTTACACTAACTTCTCTGAGACGGAACAGAACGTCACAGGATCATTGGCGTTGGTATAGCCAGTCTTTGCAGGTGGTGGCTTATAATCTC
Source organism: Vandiemenella viatica (assembly GCA_031002005.1). Taxonomy (NCBI): domain Eukaryota; kingdom Metazoa; phylum Arthropoda; class Insecta; order Orthoptera; family Morabidae; genus Vandiemenella; species Vandiemenella viatica. The sequence goes on along the minus strand of JARYHS010013630.1, from coordinate 96,843,887 downwards.
ACTCATCCTATTACTTAAATTACTTGTTTAATTGTCTCGTAACATAAAACCCATTGTGTCTCATTTAGCCCAGTTTCTTAAATTTTTACCATATCACTTGAAGGCATAAACTTTCCTCTTCTTTACTCATTCACTCATACGCAAAAACTGTAATTTATTTCCATGAAGGCACACGTAACAACACGCACAATAATCAAACCATTGCTGCCAATTCCAATTTTATATGAATTTAGGGTCATTAGCGGATAGAAACGACTGGGGGCAAGGAACGGGACGGAATTTTACCCTGGCCTTTTTTAAACGAACCATCCCAGCATGCGCTTGGAGTGAGATTGAGAAACCATGACTGGACGGAGATTCGAACACGTGTTCTCCCGAATGCGTTGCCGCTCACTCACCACGCTCGGTCCACATCATTGCGTCTTCACACTGACGCTGGTAAAGAGACTGGTTGCAATGGGAAAGACACCCATATCGTGCAATCCAGAAGCTCGTTTGCTCAGCGTCCAATCACGAGGAAAACATTTCACAACTACCTTAAAAACGTAAAATAAAGAAAAAATAATTTGACATTTTAGTTTTTCCCGGCGTATTGTTGAAATAAATATCTCTCGGGTTTTCTGCCGGTTAATATATTTATTTGGATCTTTTAACGACGTTTCGGCAACTGCCATCGTTGCCTTCATCAGGTTAAATCTCTATTGCAAGGACAAGACACGACTGACTCGCGAGCAGGAGAGCAACATTGCTACCAACGCCGGAGGCGTTGGCTGTGATTGGGGAGAGGTGCCTGTCACCCTGTTGGCGACATATACCCCTACATTTATCTTCGGTTTAGAGTTTTCATAGCATTTTTTGATTTCTTAACTTCTATTTGCCCTAATGATTTTACAGGTTAGTTTGTCTTATGGTTTATTTACACTGGAGTCTTTAACACTGGTTTCTTTATTCATATATTTTTTGGTTCACTTTACCCATGCTTTGCGTCTTGGCCATTCCGCATCTTCCATGCTGCTACCTGTTCAAGATTGCCTTCGGTCTATCATGGCGCAGTCCTTCTTGGTCGTAGTCTCCCAGTCCGCTTACCAGTATGTTTCTGGATGTTGCCGCAGTTTCGTAGAATTTGTGAGCAGCAGCCACCATCCTCGTCATCAACCTCGGACACTGGGACATCTGGTGAAGGTCTGCTGTCGGGAACGCCAGTGGAAGGTGAAGCGCGCGCTTTAGGGAGCGGTTTTGCAGCACCTGGAGCTTTTTCAGGTGTGTTTTGGCAGCATAAGCCCATACTGGGCTTGCATATTCCATGATGGGCCTCACGAGCGCCTGGTACACGTGAACTCCACAGCGTGGTGGCAGGGACGAGGCATGGTTCAGCACCGGGTATAATGCTCCCAGTCGCCTGTTTACTCTGCTGCATACATCGTCCACGTGCTGCTTCCAGGTCAGTCGTTGGTCGATCGTGACGCCCAGGTAGCGCACTGTGGTCTTCTGCGGAATTGGTTCCCCGAACAGCGTCAGGCCCAGTTGTCTCGGAGTCCCTCTTCGGCTGAGTAATATTGCCTGTGACTTTGTGGGGTTGATCTTGACCCTCCAGAGAGTTGCCCACTCCTCAAGCTGGTCTAGAGCTGCTTGTAGTCTTCTTGCGATTACCAGTGGGCTCCATGAGGAGGTGAAGTAGGCCGTGTCATCGGCGTAGAACGCCGAGTAGACGTCGATCGGCCTAGGGATGTCCGCAGCAAAAATGATGAAGAGGATCGGACCCAGTACCGACCCCTGCGGCACTCCCGCCCTCACTCGTCTCCTCGATGACCACGACTTCTCCACTCTGACTCTGAAGGACCTCCTCCTGAGGTAGCTGCGTATTAACTCAATATATGGCCTTGGTATTCCTACCGCTTTTAGTTTCAGCAGGAGTCCCTCGTGCCACACGGTGTCGAAGGCCTTTGCGACATCTAGCAGCACCATTCCGCAGTGTCGTCTGCGGTTGAAGGCATCCGTTGCTTCCTCCGCCACCCTCAACAGCTGGTGAGTGGTGCAGTGTTTTGGACGAAAACCAAACTGTTCGTCCGGGATGATCTGCAGTCGGTTTACGTGTACCATCAGCCGTCGAAGCAGTAGTCTCTCGAAGGTCTTCGAGACTGCCGGTAGCAGTGAAACGGGCCTGTAGTTCTGTGGAAACGTCTGGTCCTTGCCCGGTTTTGGGAGAGCGACTATGTCTGCCTGCTTCCAGGCAGCAGGGAACTTGCGCCTTCTCAAAATGTTGTTGAAGATCTGGGCCAGACGCTCTACTGCTGCGGGTGGTAGTTGCCGTAGCATGAGGTTATTTACCCCATCGCAGCCTGGAGCCTTCTTCACCTGAGTCTTCTGTAGCATCTCCTCTACTTCCTGCGTGTCGACCTCCCCTATTTCGTCTTCCACGCCTTCGTTTGTGGCCCAGTAGCGGCGCAGCTGTTGGTGTACGTCTTCAATATGGTCGTCGTCGTATGGCTCAGCTACTGGTCGGAAGTTCTCTTCAAACACGTCCGCCAGCGCATTGGCTTTGTCTTCTGCCGTGTAGACGAGGCCCTGCGCGCTGTGCAACGCCGGTGTGCGGTTTCTGGCTCTTGTGAACTGACGGGTTTGCTTCCACGCTGTCCCGTCTTCCACTCGTAACTGAGCCACTCGGTCATCCCATTGCTGGTTCCGATAGGTTTCAAGCTTCACCTTCAGCTCGCGTTGAAGTTTGTTAAGGAGCGACTTGTAAACTCTATCCCTCGTTTGCTGCCAGCTCTTCCTGACCCTGTTTTTCTCCTTTATAAGCTCTAGCAGTTCGGCGGGGAGTTGCCGGACCTGGAATTTCCTCTTCTGAGGAGCAGCGTTGTCGGCAGCATTTAGCGTGTCTTCTGACCAGCGACTTGCGGCTTCATCTGGATATAGTACTGGGTGCTGCAGTTGTTCCTCCATTTGCTGCTGGAGTTCGTCTCTGAACTGATCCCAGTTTGTTTTGGCGTAGTTCTTGCCGCCGTTTTCTTCCCTGTCTCCCTCCACCTCCCAGTCTGACAGTACGGGATTATGGTCAGAAGAGAGCTGCGGGACCGACTGGAGATATGGCCTGGCTGGGACATCTCTTGTTACAAAGATATCGAGAACGTCTGGCCTGCATCTCTCATTAGCTGGGAAGTGTGTTGGCTTCTCAGGGCCCCAGACAGCAAAGCCTCTTCGTTGACTCTCTCTCTGGAGTACCCTTCCACTTGGGTTGGATGTCCTGCTGTGCCAATCTGTGTGTTTGGCATTCAGGTCCCCTCCTAGTATGATTTTCCCTGGGATGGTGTTCAGGGCTGCCACGTCTGCAGCGGAAAGAGTTGTTCCTGGTGGATGGTAAGCCGCAATTACTGTTACTGGTCCTGCTGTCGTTGCTGCCACTATTGCTGCTGCTGACTCGCGAGCCAGTCCTGGCTCCTATTTATAGCCTGTTGTCAAGGGAAGCTTCACGCTGCTCTTTGATTGGTCGGCGGTGGACACGGCCATAGACGGGGTCAAACCGGTTTGGTTGCATCTCTGCATCTCGTGGCTGCATCCCGTAGCTCAGCAACTGGATGGCATTTAGTAGATCCATGGCAGTATCTTGAGTGGTCACCCATCCAAGTAAAAACCACGCGTTACGTTGCCTTAACAGTTGGCATATGCGGTCACCCATCCAAGTGCTCTCCACACTCATCGTTGCTTAACCGGTGGCATTACACGGGGGCTCTGGAACTGACCAATCACGAACGACTTATCTACCATTGGTCGACGTGTCATGACGGCGTCTGCTCGGAAGGTTGTGTCTAACACATTGCTGTTTTAGGTCTTTTACGACTGGCTCCCAAGCCTCGCTCAGGAACAGACCACCATCTCTGTTAATGCTGTTGTCACTTAATCGAATCTCCAGCGCTTCTCTGATCACTGAGTCCCAGAAATAGGATATCTTAGCCAGAACTTCAGTGTTGTCGAAGTTGATGCTGTGAAAATTTTCTATAGCATGCTCTGCTAATGCGGACTTGTCCAGTTGTAGTAACCGTAGATATCTTTGGTGCTCATTGCAGCGTTCCTCGATAGTTCTTATAGTTTGTCCGATGTATACTTTGTCGCATTCACAAGGGATCGAATAAACTCCCGGAACTCGAAGCCCAAGGTCGTCTTTCACCGTGCGTAAAATATCACGTATCTTCATAGGTGGACTGAAGATACTCCTTACGCCATATCGTGCTAAGATTCTTCCGATTTTTCCAGAAGTATTCCAGGCATAAGGCAACACAGCGACGGTTTTTGGAGACTCTTGTTCAGGTGTTAGATTCGGTTTCGGGGAGAGAAAGGTATGTTTAATATGTTCTTCAGAATAACCATTCTGTCTGAAAACTTGCCGTAGGTGCCTTAGTTCTTCACGTAGGCTATCACTGTCCGAAATGGCTCGCGCACGGTGGACCAGTGTTGTCAAAACAGTTTTTCGCTGAGCTGGGTGATGAAAACTGGTAGCCCCCAAATACAGATCTGTGTGCGTGGGTTTCCTGTAAACGCTATGGCCCAAAGTACCATCTGGTTTACGTTTAATTAGTACGTCCAGGAATGGCAGCATGCCATCTTTCTCAATCTCCATGGTAAAAGCACAAATCACTACTTGTTTTCTATGCAGTCTTCTTCGGATGTATGTATTTTTTCCTACGATTTTGTTTTATTTAAGAGAGTATTCTACAATGAATGTTTCATATTTTTAACAGTCTGTAAATACTTTATTCGGATTAAAGAAAATTTCAAGTTGTTTTGTTGGCGCCAACATTTAAAAAATAAAAATAAAAAAAAAAGGTAAACTTTTACGGCCTTTCTCTCGAAGCCAACAAGCATGAATGTCTTTTCTTGTAAATATCTATTCGTTCTGTATCATTTCAAAGAATCACAACATGAAGATGGAAGATGGGATGTTGCTTAGGTAGTAAATTTGCTGTTACTCTAGAATCCGTCATACAAAAAACCTGCTCTCTCCATTTTTCCATAAAGTTATTACTATTTAAGACGTGTACTGAGCCATTCATACATGTGAATTACAGCAGGAATTAATGAAGGCACATCCTGAAACTAGTATGTCTGAGTTGAGCAATGAAAACGAATAACTATCCAAACCAACAGAGTATTACGCACCAAAGGCAGCAACAATCGCATCTCTCACTCGTCTGGTCTCTTTCCTTCCGTAGACGATTCATTAAGCAGTGTAGTAATAGCCATAGTTTCAATGAACTGAAGAAGAGTGGCTGGTTTTACTGTATCTGTTATTAAGCTGCTTAGAACCGAAATGAATAATTAAGACATCTATTCACCTCGTTTTACCCTGTTTTCTCTTGAAGTTTCCTTTTTTCGTTAATTTATATCACTTAATATATTAGTTATAGTTTTCGTGGTGACACCAGAGACAATGTCGCTGTTGGATCTTCGATAGCCAATTAAAAGCTGCATTGGTTTAAACTGTACTTTTCGTATAACAACCAGGGCCGGAGGATCGGTTAGACCCAAGCGGGTACCCAGACGAAGGGGGGGGGGGGGTTTCTTCCGCAAATGTTATTTGGCTATCTTTCATAAAAAAAAATATAATTGATAATTGCAATAGTTATGAAAACGAAGTCATAAGAGAAACTCGTACGTGCGAAAACTACAAAATAAATTAAAAACTTTTTCATCATATAATTTATTCAATGATATAATTTAATTCTGTATAAAAATTCATTATTATTGTTTAGATTTATTATTGCTTATTATTAATTCCACAATGCAAAAACTGTACCACACTTATCAGTTTCGGAAATGAATTGATTCCCCCCTCCCCCCCGCAAAAAAAGAAAATCAGATCAAGTTCATTAGTGAGGTTACAATATTGCGATGTTATTGAGTCGATTTTGAACATTTTCGATCTTAGGTAACTACTGAGTCAGCGTAAGACAAAAATTTCATTCATTCGAACAGGACGACCCAGGAATCGTAACGAGTAGTCGAACGAAGCGCACAAACTCTGGTACCAGTCCTCTACTCCATTTACACTTTTGAAAAAAATCTACAACCTCTCTCTATGCACGTCACAGGTTCGATCCTTCCCAAAATTTGGGGTGGGTAAAATACCCACCCGGATTCTACCTGATGGGTGTTGCTATCCATCATACAGTTATTATCCGCCGACCCTGAGAACAACATCCTCAGAGTCCTTTCTCGAAAAACACAAGTATGTATACGCAACTGTTTCACTACCACAAATAAAAATTCAAAACTTACCTCTGGAGTTAATCCCGTGCAATTATAGCCAGAAATGTAGCTCTTAGTAACTACATCAAAATCATTATTATACTACAGTGGAAAATATCTCTAATATTTTGTTCTAGATATTTATAAATATTCCACTTGCCATTTGAGTAAACCGGAACGCTATATAAACATGCCTCTCTATTATTACTGTGATTTTGATATTTTCCTTAGTAGTATGATATTCCTTATTTACTCACTCACTAACTTATTCCATTACTATTGCAATATCTCTGTTATCTGTATGACGATTTACTATTCGTGTCGTTATTGGTGCTTTGCGGTGCGGTGACATCTACCTCATTTCAACCCCATTGTTTATATTGTCGGCTGTGACTATAGTGTTTCTTTAGACAAACATCAGATATTATATATAATATGCAGTACATGAATTCCACTGAATTTTATGAATGATCATTAAACAAACCACTTGTTTCTTATCAGTGACAAGAGAAACTGCCAGCTTAAGAGGAAAAACAATCATATATATCAGTTTGACAACACATTGGAAACTCGCTTCTAGTGAGTTCTCTGAGATTTTCCGCATGCAACCATATTTTTAGGTATTTCATAATGCGGTCTGTCCTTTTATTAGTACTGCGCTAGCCAACCATGCTACAAATTAATTTATTTTATAATTTTTAATATCTTTTGTATTTGCTTTGAGCCTGTTGGATGAACTTATTCCTGACTTAGGAAACGGTTAAAGAAAATACCTAATAAACGGAGTTTTTTTAATTTTTTATGCGCATCGTTTCTTTCTTTGGTAGTAAGTTATCTTCAGCTGTACCTGTCTTTAAATGCTACAAGTGCAAATCATGTTTAAGTTACTATAATGGAGCAGCTGATTGGAAACTGCTCCATATGTTTCGCAAATAAAAATTAGAGTCCGTTATGCCAGATATTAGCTCCCATTACGAAATGTTCCGCAGAGCCCGTTTACTGAGAAGGTCTGCGCCCAGTGACAACTCGGGAGGTTTCGCAAGAAATACTATTGTCTAGATTGTAATTGGACGGCGGAGCAATTTTAGTGACGGAGGGCCGGGTCGTTTGGAGGGTTGCGGTGGGCCCCAGTTTTTAATTACCTCGGGTCTGCCTCGAGCCCAGCCACAAACGGGCCGAGGAAATATAAATTCTCATCAGAAGGCTGCTCCGACCGGGCGGGGACAAAGGCCGGCAGACCACACAGCAAGAAGCCGACACCTTGTTAACACGGCTCCCGCGGCGAGCTCAGCCGAGTGTGCAGACATGCGCCACTGCAGTACGTAAGGTCGATCACGCGGCGCAGGACTGGGCGCGAAGGAACCATACCGACAGTCACCAGCAGTGATTCCTCGACTTGCCTACTCTTCTCTCTCCCATAGCAAGTGCTCACTGGAGTTGTCCCGTTCAGTAACTATGCGAGCGGGTCGCAAATTACGGAACATTAAATCATAATTTATGAAATGTTTCAATATTTCTGTCACTAACCTTGAATTTTGGCGTAATAATAAGGCTCCTGTGGTTGTAATGACCTGGTGACAGGGCTTTCAGTGACTGCGTATTCCGCCCCTATCGTAACCGCCTAGCCTAATCCGATAATCGTACCTGTAATTGGGATCTTACGGATTAACGTGCAATCCGAACCACGGAAGAGTTCTGGGGTGCATCATATTACACAGCAAGCTGCAATAGAAGTGTAGGTGGGGCTAAGGGTCTTTGAAAATCCAAAACGAGACCGGAATTCGAAAAGCGAGCGTTTCGATCTTCGAAACGCTCGCTTTTCCACCACTGAGCCACCAGCCCGATAAAGAAAAAGCAAAGGCATACTCAGTATCGATTATTGCTTAAGACGAAAATTAGCAATAAAATCATAGTAATTTTTAGATGTTACTAACAAACTTAATGAAAAATTTCCAACATTTATTCATAAACGAGCATTTTTCCCGCTGCTTCGCCCCTACGGACCTTGTTGTACGTAGTAATGCGTTTGCCTTTGCTTTTTCTTCAGTAGCAAACCATAAACGTTCATTATGTAGCATCTCTGAAAACCTTTACAGCAAATTAATTTCCACAATATCGTTACGCTTATTGGAGGGTCAAACTCTGATGTAGTGGCTTCAGTAATATTTTCCCATTTTTCAGTAAAATGAAGATATAAATAATCAAAGTAACTTAGTCAAAAAACAAAGTTAACTGAATTCAGGGAGTGGAGTGTTTACCTATATTGTAGTGTGATCTTTTGAAGGTATCTGGTAAAGAAATATTCTCGTGAGATGCAGCGTGATCTGTGTTGCTTACCTGTTCGCGGTATAAACAAGTTGTCATTTCTTGCTCCGTTCCCGTCACGTAGAGCCATAAGATATGCCGTAGATTTTAAACTAGACCATTAGTTTCTAAACTGTCAAACCTCCATCCAAATTGATTTATTAATTTTTGCGTGATCACTGGAGAAATAGACAAACAGACGGAGACCGCTTATGTTCATTGCAATAGCTGAGGCTTCGTTCAAACGTTACAAGTACAGGAATGTATTCAGTAAGCAGATGACACTGCAATGTTAAAGGAACATAAGAAGGTGTTAAGGAATATTTTAAAGATCTGAACACCAAATGTGTGGGATATTAATAAGAGACAAGAAACCCCTGAATTGTGAGACATAACGGAGAAAAAAACACAAAAAATATATCAGATACAGAAGCTTAAATTTTTAGGAAGTAATCAGAAATCAAAACAAATAATTACTATATCTATAGTCAGACAGAAACGGATGATACTGTGTCAACCGCTTAAAAGTAGACTCACAAAATGTTCGTTGTGCGTTTTACTCTGAAGGGAGCCGAAAATTGTGAAAGAAGAGCATGGAATAATGTAACGAATAAAGATGTGGGCATGGAGAAGAATGAGAAGATTGAAACTGGGAAATAGGGAGCGAGATGAAAGTTCCGGCTAGAGTGGCAGGGTAAAGAACAGATCAAAAAGACATAGATGAACTGGATACGGCACAATACAACACGTGAGTATTAAAAGAAACGATGTTGAAGGACAGATGAGAAAGTTGAAAAAAAAACGTTACGAATTGCTGGGAAATTTGAAAATTGGAGAACGGAATGACAGATGAAGAGAGAAACGAACAATAATGCCAGCACTGCCATGGACATTTCCACCAGGCTGAACTACCAAATACTAATAATAAATCATTCAGTGTTTGTTTACAATCCCTTTTTTTTTAACCTCTAAACGTTTAGCAACTGCAGAAATCCCCGTCCGAGCATCCAGATTTGGGTTTTCCATGGTTTCCCAAAATCACTCCAGGTGAATGCCGAGATGCTTCCTTCAAAAAGGCCATGGCCGAATTTCTTCCCGTTACTTGTCCGCAATCCCATCCCGCCTCTAATGACCTTAGCCGTCGACGAGGCGTAAATAATAATAATAATAATAAGCAGAAATCGACCTAGATGTTAACTAGAAAAGTTCTGTATTTCTAGAAAGGTTGTGCAAAATATTTCCTATGTTGTCTAGATTAACAATTTTAAATTGTTTGGTGAATGATCTGAATTTCGTTCGTAACATCATGTTGCCACTGGAAAAAGCAGTGTGATCCAAGAACCATTCACTCACAATTCTGGAAACTGTTCTCAGCTGAGTCAATACGAAGATTACGCGCTTTTGTCTCAGAGTAATGTAAATATGTTCGAAAAATATTTGATGGTAAACTCAGTTATGCTGTAGACATTGGACACGCGGCGGTGAGAGCTTTAAAATCCTTCATTAATTTCGGAGAGTCATGAGGGAATGTGCTAAGAAAGAGAGGGTATTGGCTTAAAAAACCCTTTGTCGGACCACTTCTTGAGAATGATGGGTTTGTATGGGACTCACTTCGGCATCAAATACAAGACCTGAAGCGGGTGTAAACGAGGATCATAACCAACTTTATGTACATACAAGAGTGTGCGTCGTGAGACAGACACAGTTTACCGCAGAATACTCTTCAATATGACACCTCACCTGATGAAGACAGTGAAGGAAGATAGAGAATTTGTTCGGCTAAACAACCATGGAAACTCTCTAGATGCAGTAAGCCGGGAAATACTCAGTTATCATAACAGGTAGATTTGTTTGTGGAAATTACCACAGAACACAAACATTAACTAATATGACAAAGGAAGTGGATTGGGATTCACTGGAAGACAGAAGGCGGTCGAAGATAGTGTTTAGAGAGTGAGAAGCTTATATTCGTGATAAGACTAAAAATAGTTGAGAAAATGAAATGCCGATTGACTAATGAAATTTCGACCAGGGTATATGCTCCATCACAATTGAATTAAGTTCAAAATTGAGACAGTAACCATTAACACCTGCACTGTGACGATATGGGTGCCCAGTAGTGGCTGGAGACCTCCTACTTGTTATTGGTGTGGGACGGAATTCCTGCCTCGCCTCCCACAGAGGCGACATTCTGCCACGGTTCATGCAAAGTGGACTGCAGGTAGAATGGCGCGCGGAACTAACCGGCCGCTTGGTGCCGACGCCTTTGTTGCAGCGACAAAAGGCGAGCCGCGCGACGCAGCACTCCTATCTGCCTCTTCACACACCTCTGTCTCCGCTCCGTAACACCCGGCACACCTGTTAGGACAACTAAGTACTGGCGTCTCAGTTCGGCGAGGCGCTTGACTGGGGATGAAGGAGTACCCATACGGAATTAACTTTGACTGCATTCAATTATTATTTCCGAAATGTATCTCAGGAATTAATCCCACGAAACGCGGAAATGTTCTTAAATGTGTTATCTTTGTTTAAAAATGTTTTTCTCACTTTTAAAGTTCTTATAGCTACCTCGAATTTTCTGTCCGGTGAAGTACTCATTGAATCCTATCCACATTCCTCTTCCCGCACATCTACTCTCGACTTGGCAATAAGGACAATATCTTGTTGTTCGGTGATCTACTCTCTCATACTTACGTCCCCAAATTTTCCGTCGCTTCGCTGTTTTAAGTTCAAGCAGCTTCGTATTTTCTTCGTCTTTTTCTCTTCAACCGTTAGGTGGCTGGATACCTTCGCTGGGAAATTTAAACAGTAGTTGTTTCCGCTTGCCTTCCACGGTTATGGAAGTGTGTTTACGTGTTTATTGTTTTTGTGATGACTGAGATGTGTGTATGTTCACTGTAATGTGTTTTATGTGTTTTGAATGAATGAAAAATGGGAGGTCGTGATACTTGTTGCCGGCACATTAAAGACACCAAGAGGAACGACAGGCTTAACGTCCCCATCCGACGGGCGAATCACCATCACCAGTGTCGAATGCCCTCACTCCATAAGCACTGCGGAGACGTTTAGAATTAAAGCCAGGACTGTGGAACACATTCTAGTGATTAAGAACTGTGCACCACCTCTTCTCTCTACCCTCACAGCCAAGCCCTGATGAGGAGGCGTCCATTAATGACGTGAGGTGAAATAGGGAGGGGGGAGGGGAGTCCTGTGAGATCTCACGAAACCTCACCAAGGGGGAGAGAGGTGTCAACGGAAAACTCACGTGAGGTTTTGAAATTGATGTAGAATGGTAGAGCTAAAAAAAAATTAAAAAATCCAAAAACCGACCTAAGGGGGGGTATAACCATCCTTCGCAACATGAGACCTAAAAATAAAAGGTCTCAAAAAGTTGCTGGGTCGATTGGTAGGAGGGGGGTCTCACCAGAGGGGGGCGGGGGTCCGAAATTCGGGTGCAGCAGCCACCTGAAGCAACGGAGAACACCTTGTCGTTTAAATAACAGAAAAATTCCTATCAGATTGGCAAGTATATATCCTGAAACATAGTTTATCTTCCAAAGGGTACAGCAATAGACTGTTTGTATCGTTTGTCGTTAGCGAGCGGGACGAGATCTGATGAAATTGCTTTCAGTTCTTCAAGCCTCTTAGGGGCCATCCACAAATTACGTCACACGAATTTCATGATTTTTTGACCCCTCCCTCCCCTCATGTCACAGGTTGTCTCATTTGTAGGACCCCACCCCCCTCCCCCATGGTGTGACGTCACATACTTTGCAATTTTAAATTTATAAATTAAAACAGCACTTCCAAAATGATTTATGTATTTCTAGTTAAAAAATCATTTCAACAAAAAATCAAACATTTAAGAAAATATAAAAATATAAAAATTGAATTAATTATACAAAATTGAGTCATCACGTGTCCATGAATTTTGAACCTATTCTTTGATACTGTTTATTATTGGCATAACAGTCACTTCATTCTTGATTTCGATAGTATTGGGAACATACGATGTGTCAACATCATCTTCATCTTCCGCCACGAGCCAAAAAGTGATACAAATTATGCATGTGATGTCACAAAGTTTATGACACGTCCCCCCTCCCTTGTCACACGATGACACACTTTGTTGACCCCCTCCCTCAAGTTGTGACGTAATTTATGGATGGCCCCTTAGCTGGGGATGCAGGGGTCCCCAAACGATATTAACTTTGAGTACAATGGAACAAACGTTTTGCTTCTCACTCAGCGATGAAGTTCAAACAAAATTGGTTCAAACAGTTTTGCTTAACATTTTGAGCAAGGAACCATTTAATCTGCATGTTTATTTTGTAACAGAGTAATGATGATCAGAAAGATTGACCAGAACATTAGATTTTTTTACTTATGGCCTTATTTCTCGTCGACGTCGAGGTCATTAAAGGAGGGAAAGGATTTGGGTCAAGGATCGGGAAGGAATTCGGCCATAGCTTTTTTTTTAAAAAAAAAGAAAGCATTCTGGAATTCGCCTGTAATGATTTGAGGAAAACATGGAAAACCCAAATCTGGAAGACCGGACGGGCATTCGAACCCGCGTCCCTCCCGAATGCGAGGCCAGCTCACCCACACCGCTCAGCGGTATGTTAGTAATATTACTCTTACTTCTTGAACACTGTAATTTTTAACAATAGTCAAGAGGGATCTCCTAGATCGCTGTTTCTCAACCTATTGTCCACGAAGATGGTACAGATGTGCCGTAAGCAGATATAAAAAATGTATATACCTTACTCGTGCTGTAAAAAGCTATAATCGAGTATAAGATATAAGCATAAATTTTAAAAGCCATGAATATTGCAATGAATAGCAAAAAATCTGAGATTTCCAGGATACGAGGATAGGACAACATCGTTCTTACAAAATGCTATTCACTAATACGCTTTCCGCCGTTAGTTGAAGAATAATGTTATTGACCATTTTTTTAAGTCTTATAGAAGGAGTGAGGGACCGCAGTACGTTTTAGGGTTGATAACGTGAGAGTGGTGAAGTATGCGATAGTAAATTCTGTCAGGTGTTGTTGATTTGATTTGATTTTTTGCATGTATGTTGGTGGACCTCACCAATGTTAAAGCAGTAAAAGCGATGCCACCCATAATTTTTGAGACTGGAATTAGGAACCACTAGCCGAGACGAATACTGGAAAACACCCAAGAAGCAGTTTGTTAACCAGCGCAGTCGAAGTGCTCTACCTTTTGACCAGACCATCAAACTTTATGTTTCACGGGTCATAACCAACACATAAAAGGAGAAACTCTCGGACTTCGCAACAGGATGGAAGAGAACGGAAATTAAGCCTGGAACTGTAAACACTACAGCGAGCCAATTCGCAGGTAGCGCAAGGGTTGAGGAATACGGCAAAAAACGGAGGAAACTACATACTGTTTGGCCTAATTCGTGTGCAGTGGATGAGATGAGCGAATTATACTGGTGCGCTTTGCGAATGCCCTGTCATTATATCGGCTGTGGGTTGTGAATGGGGCACCGGCAGGCGGAAGAGGAAGGCCGTCCGTCGGTGGCGCCACTGTGCTACTGTGGGAACAGCGCGCGGCTAGGCGCAGCACCGTCAGATTTATGCTGTGAATGAAATATAGGGACAAGCGGAGCGGAGCTTCATTAAGGCAAGGACGAGCCAAGGCCAGCGGGCCCGACCAGGCCCGGCCCGGCCCGACTACCTTCCTTTTGTCTTAGTTTTACTTTGGCCGGCACCTCGCGCAAGATGTAAACAACACTGCTAGAAACGTTTATGGACGCCATCCATCAACTGCTTGCTACGGTTTCAATATTTTAAAAAGCTTACTAACTTTCCATTAGCATCCCCTTTTGGACCCCATCTACACTGTTAGCAAACATCTTTTTACCTTACTAACAATTTCAAAATACTTTTTATCCGCTGAATCTTCTGCCCCCAGCATAAATAGCTTCTATTGTTGCTCTGAAGCAGATCAAACTGTGATTACAGCAAAAATTACCACTTACCGTTCACTAATAGAGAAAAACAGAGGGACGAAGTGTGTTGTTTTTTTTTTAACTTTTTTTCCATCTTCCTGAATATTTAATAATATTCGGGATAGAATCAGTAAGTCAGTTAAACCAAAAAATCTACACAAGTATTACCACTTCTTGAAGGCATGAAATAAAACATCGTTTTGACGCTACATCATAACCATCATCATTCTCCAGCTCCAGTCTACCGGGTGCTGGTCAGTAGCACTCTCCACTTCTTCCTGTCCATGAATAGCTGCTGTTCATGAATAGTCCACAAATCAAGCCCTATGTCCACCATATCCTTCTTTAGTTGCCCTACCCATTTCTTTTTAGGTCTTCCCACACGTCTTTTCCCACTGGTGTCCATATTAAAGTAGGCCTTTCTTTTTCTTTCTTCCTGCATTCTATGAATACCTTAGGTGAGACCACTGTAAAGATTTTGCCACACTGGTGTTCCACCGGCTTCTGCGCGATTAATTTAATTCTTACTTTGTCCTTTCATGTCCTCTGAATCATGGTATGCACAAACTTCATTTCAGATACTAAAAGTCCACTGTTGTCTTTTCTGAATATGGTAAATGTTTCTAGTGCATAAGTTAACATTTGGATGGAGTATGTTTTAAATAGTGTATGTTTGCACTTTCTGAGCACTTTGTTATCCCACAACAAAGTTTTGACTTGGTTATAAAAGATTGCTGCATTATTGGTTCTGTTGGTATTATCACATTTACTGGTGTTGTCTTTACACAGAGCAATGTCCAGAATTCGTCAAGTTGTTTATTGCGCAGGAAAATGATCACCTTAGAATTTCATATACTTGTTACCTTGGCCGCTGTTTTAGTCTGGCTGATTATCAGTCTATATTCCTCAAAAAACTTGTTTCAAGCGTCCAGCATTTTGTTTTGGGCCTCTTCTACACTTTCATTCAAAAATTAGGACTTTTCTTTCTTCTACGTGCACATGTTGGAAACTACAAAAAGAGATATTTAGTTTCTAAAGCTACACTACAAGCCTTGCTGGTAAGTGTTAAAAAACCTAATTAAAGAATTACATGGCTTACACCAAAAAACATAAATTTATATATCAAGTAATATGTTAAAAACTGGAAACCACTACATTATCTCAAGAACAAATAATGATAGAGTCAACCATTAGTGATATAATTACATGCTTTTAATTGGGAATTTTCTTTGATAAAATTTCTCCGCCGCCGGTATAAATATTTTCCACACTCCCGTCCTGGTATTAAATCCCGACGTTTCGGCTGATCAATATCGGCCTTCTTCTAGAAGCACATCGTTATTTACTACTAGGATGCGGTAAGCATGGGAACTATTTCTTGACAGTTGCCGGAGTCTAAAACAAAAAGATCAGTACTTTTGCAAGCGTTATAACAAACATTACATTCAGTACTGATACCACAATACGTCACAAACCGAAACATTCGTTTAATTCCTCAAAAATAAAATCCTTTGTATACTAATACAGTTCAACTTATCTACTAATAGAAGGTTCATTAGAAGCGTTATCACCAATATTTGTTATAATTCATGTAAACAGTGAATGTTTCCTGACTTATTGAAGCTGTCAACAAGCAAACCATCTTCTATAAATAAGATTGTGGCTTTCATGTTGATAGAATTTTTAAAAAAGTTTGCGGAAGAAATATAGAAAACATTTCTTCTACTTGATAACAACAATGAATTGTTAAGGTTCAGTATGGTTACACATAAATAATTTGACTAGTCCCATTATCATAGAGAGCGGTGTACAATAATGTTGTACTATCTCGTGATCCGATTAAGGTTTTGACTAGGTTCACCCAAAAGATATGTTGGATGTTGTAAGATTCTGCTTTAAAACATAGATAAGAAGCAGAAAACAAAGTCTATCCAGAAAGAACGTAAATATAGAACTGGAAGGCGGGATAATTTAACATAGTATAACTAAGGGATAAATTTTTTATCTCTTCTGTTCCTAATAAACAGAAGTGATAACAAATGATAATGAGGAGGTCATTTACAAGAACGTCATCAAAAGCCACAATTCCATAAAAAAAAACTTAAGACAGTCCCAGAAATGCTATAGAAATAAACATGGTTTACACTCAGAAAACAATTAAATATGGATTTCCTCAGGAGATGATGCTGCGTCCTCTGTTGTTCCTAATTTATATCAATGATCTCCCAAGCATATTAGGTATTAGTGAAAAAATGTTGTTTTTTTTTAGATGAGTCTAGCGTATCTTTAAAAGATACTTCAGCTCAAAATTTAATAAAAACGCAGCAAAATATGCTTTAAAGAAAACTAAAAATGGTTCACTGCAAATAAATTAATTCTTAACATATAAAAAACACAGTTACTTCAATTTTTTACAAATCATAAAGCAAAGGAAACTTATAATGTGATGTCTGAAATGAAAACAATTCACAAAATACATTGGTGGTATAAGTAGTCGGCAACTTCTTTTTTTTTAAATCTCCATACTGAAACATTTTCATCCAGAATAATAGATAAAATAGCTGATATACAAACAAAGAAGCTATTAAATTTTTCATATTTTCACTCCCTATTTACTTATGACACTTCCTTCTTGAGGAATTCTTCATAAGAAGGAGGTAGATAAATCACAAAAACGCGCCATAATAGTTATTTGCGGTACAACCTCAGGGAAATCAAGCAGAAATGCATATGCTCCCTACTGTCTTTTGACGTGGAAAATCGTGAACACATCGGACTCAATGCTGACATGCAAAGTTACGTAGCCTACTATGAATACGGGTAAATACAGGATTCACAAAAATTTCATTTCATTGTCAATTGAACAGAAAGGGACAACATTCATGGAGCTTCTTTATTCGGTGTCCTACCACAAGAAATAAAACCTAACAGCCTTAAATCCACTCTGAACGAGTTTTTGCTTCAGATCACATTTTACTCTTGAAATAATTCTCTTCTTTTAAGTTAGCAACTAAAGACGGTTGAGAATGTGCTCTATGTTTCTGGGATCTCGAAGAGGAAGGTGAAAAAGTTGTTAATTAATACGGTGTATAATTCTCGCTCTGTTGAAAATATTTAGAGATGCAGAAATTACATTACCTACAAATTACACTCATGTATACTAGCTAACATGGAATTTTATATATTTGCAGTTAATATTGGAAATTGAAGTTACTAATGATTTGTTGAGTAACTAATCAGTAACTACTACAGTAAGTGGTAATGTTATTAATTTTTAAATAATTATATGTACCTAATCTTGCTTGTAACCGATGAAAGACAATTAATTCAGCTGACCATAAAAAGTAAAACAATGGGTTAGCGAAATATTATGTTTGTTTGATAAACGTGCAATGAAACCATTTGCTACACGTTACGAAATGCGTAGGTGTATATACTAATAATAACGTAAATTTGAACAAACGCTATTAAACCCCTTTGAGAGCAATACATTCAACAACTCAAAAAACTTAGGGTAGCAAAATTCGTACTGAGAATGATATTTAAACTAGCTGATACGGAAACAATTGTTTCAACGTCAACATAAGTTGCTGTAATCACAAATCGTTCAATAAAATCCACAGGATTGAATTCATATTGTCCAGATTTTCTGCAGACATCAGCGTTCCTACTTCCTTTAGACCAGCTGTTAAAAGTTTAGGAGCACTAAAGGTATAAACCATTTTCATGTCCAAGTACTATCTCCGATTGCGATACACTGTTTCCCTTTGTATGCTTTATATATCCTAAATCTGCCAAACTTTTTTCGGCCGTATCCAGTTCCAGTAGCCTGTCACCATTTACCTGAATGATTGTCTCACCTGTCTACTCGAATACTCTTCCTTATTGATTCTCCTCCGCTTAAATTCAGATGTCCACTTTATGATTGTGTTACGGGCATACGTTGCATAATACTACCAACATATCCTCATGAATGTAATTTGTGACATCTCTTTCTAGTTCTAATACTTAGTCACAGAACTAATTTATTTTTACTCCATTTCGAATTAAATTTACACGTCTTACCCTTTGAGCAGCTGTAACAAGCTTAAGGTTCGTTTCGGTATGTTGTAAATCTAGACCATATTCAAAATCAGGAAAAGAATTTAATACAGTTTTCGAAAGGTTGCATGATTTAGTTTTTTCCTGGCCACGTCGTGAACTTAATGTACAACCCTTGTAGATAAGAACTTAAAACTATGATGATGCAAATTTTAACCAGTTGCATAACGAGAATATGCAGGTAGCCATTTATTCCTCTGTTCGCCATTGAATTAGCCCACCGTTGTCAATGTAACACAACACCTGGTATTAGAACCTCGTATTTTATCGAAATATTCATTAGCGGTAAACAACGTCAAAGCAACCAATAACGTTGAAATAAAAAAAATATAAAATTTCTGAATAACATTAACTAAGAGTAAGGGCAAAAATAAATGATTACACCACATTCAAAACATTTGAGGCAGCATGATTTGGGGATATGATTGCATCCAGACTGTTTCTTGTATAGCACACAATCCTTGAAGAATAAACGAAAGGAAGAAATTTTATTATAGAGAAATGTTCAATCTCTATAGTGTAATTTTTTTCCATTTTGAGGATTCACTTCATGTAAGTGCCCATAACCTTAATGTCTTACTTGTTCCGAAAAATGCTCATTAGTTTACTGAAAACTAAAAGTTTATGAAATTATAACTAACTTTAGTGCAGTCGGTTTGTCCATGTTTTCGTTTCCCTGCCAGGGCAGCCAGGCTCATAAATATGGGGACAGCGTATGGGCTGGCCTCCTACTTCTAAGTTGTGAGAGGAGGCGTGCGGGTGGCCGGCATTCAGGCGCGCTGGCCACCGCAGATTTATTCGCCATCGCGCCGCACAGATTTATGCCCCGCATTCAGCCTTTCAGGCTCCGCCGGAAGTTGTCCTCGCAGCAACGAGGACTGCACTTTCAATAATTCTAGAGAAAATGCCAGTGCGAATTCCGGTATTTGGCATATTTTGTGCCCCTTTGGAACGAATTTTGCATAGACTAATTTTCTCATACAACTCTATTTACTGTAGTTTGAAATAATATACCGTAAGGCTTGTTATATCCAATGGATATAGAGCCATTACCAACGCCAATTGCCATTACTGTTTGAATACGACGATTATCTGGAAAACCAGTAACATACGTATACAACTTTTATACATTATTCTCTTAGTCGGGTGTTGAACAGCGTTTTGTTGGTGTTAAATGGTCCAGTTTCGACTAATATATTCGTGATTGAATATTTTTGTTGCTAACGAAAGCAAACAAGCTAGCCATGTTCCTAAGATATTACGTTTTGAGTTCCAGACCATGGATGTTATTCTTCTTTGTTTGCCTTTTCAGCTTCATACAATCAGTAGCCTCCATATCCGTTTATATTTAATTGATTTTTAAATATTTCCTCCGCTTCAACAAACAGCCTTCTGGTTTTTCCAATAACTTCGTTTCTGCCTATAACTCTTCGTGTTGCTCTTGCAAAATGAGTTCTGTGACAGCTGATTTTGTAGATTGACGTAGTACTGTATGTCGTTGGTGATATTTAATTATTTTTCCACCAGCCGCGTTGTTTTCCCGTGTGTACCATGTATTTATGGATGTAAAAAATGTTTTTTTTTTCTGCATACGGCACTATCGACGACGCATTGAAGCCTCACATTGCTCTGACAACAAACCCTAAAAATCTTTGTTTAAAGTCGCTGTCATTCTCCAGGATTCGATAATGTATACAATACCAGAGTGAATTTGAGAAGAAACGTTGGAAAATCTAGTAAATATTAGTAGTGAAAAGACTGTGAATACTGTGGTGAACGGTTGAAAGCAAATAATAACAAACTTACTCCTTCGTTACAAATTCTCGGTTCGAGGAGGTTACGTAAGATTTTGTTTGGAGTGATTTACCGGGGACCGTGGAGGAACTGTATGAAATTGTGAACCAGCAGCAGATGAAATAATGAGTTCGGCGGGAAAGCGTTACAACTAACAGTAATTATACTCACTCGAATGAAATTGTGTCATCGGAGATATTAGACCAGATGAATTAATTCGTTTTAATGACTTTGGGTAATTACCTGCTTTATAGCCAAGCACCACTTCGAAAGAATTAATGGCTAATGGTGTTAGTCGTCGACTGTATATATGGTGTTGTATGGATGAGGATGGTGTAGCACACTTGCTGTTCAGTCAGTCAGGACTTTACGCCTCATCGATTTCGCGACAAGCGGGAGAGGATTGGGGAAAAGGAACAAGAACTAAATCGGCTGTTTTGTGTAGAAGCAGCCATAATGGCAATGGCGTAGAGTGATTTCGGGAAACGATGGAAAACCTTCCTGGTGCTGGGGACGACACGGATTCGAGTCCCCATCCGGGCATCCAGATTTGGGTTTCCGTGGCTTCCCCAAATCACTCTAGCCGAATGCCGGGATGCTTAATTCTAAAAAGCCATGGCCGAATTCTTTCTCATTCCTATACCCCCACTTCTAATGACCTCTACGTTGACGAGGCGTAAAATCATAAAAAAAGACTGATTTTGGGGGGTGAGCCGTGATGCTCGAGCTTGTTTTTGGGAGAACGCTAGTTCAAATCGCCTTCCGGCAATCCCGGTTTCGGTTTTGCACAGTATCCCGAAACCACTCCAGGTGAATAATAGGATGGCCGAATTCCTTCCCGTTCGTTGCCCTCCTCTCTCTCCGGCCTGGTATGACGTCTACGAGCTGCAGAAGCGCGAAAGAAAAAAAAATGAAATCTAAATTGCCGGACGGTGATTTGAACCCCTGTCATCCGAATGCTATGCTCGGTGTGTTGAATTAGGAGGACAATAGTATTCACTGGTTGCAGACAAACTGGTCGTAAATGTAAAGTAAAAATGTTACCTGTATTCGGCACCTCACGCAAACACCTTACGGGTGAGCGGATGTGTGACTTTCTCACACATGAAATTTCAAGTGACAAGTAGTAGTTGGCACTCATTTAATGATTAACAGCGTCCTCAAACGCATGTATCGACAAATGCAGGTGTCGGACATTTCTTGGTAATTATTGATTGCGGCATCGCAGTGGCAGGAGCGCTGGTCTGGGAGCTGTTCTGTAATGAACTGCGTCTGGGAGACGGGAGTTATTACCGTGCCGTCTTCCCGGGCGCCGACTCGGGACGGTGTTAAACAAAAGCTGAAGGCGGTTCACAAAAAGTCCCGGCTCGGACAGCGGCGCCGCGTTTTTGTTGTGCGCTATTACGTTTCGCCAGCAGCGGCGGCAACAGGTAGCACAGGTAGCTGCGCGGCTACTGGCCTCTACGCTGACGTAACCAATCAGACTCGTCGTATTATTCCGAGGGTCCTACGTCTTTCATTTGATCACTGCTTCCAATAACTTGCTCTAAAGACAGTTCCGGTAATACTAAAGATTTCCTGTGATTTCAGAGAAGTAATGACAAGTTTCTCATCGGCTGCGTATTCCGCCTCTGTCGTAGTTGTCAGCGTTTCTTAACCTGCGGTCCATGAAGATGGGACACGTGGTCCTCAGAATTAAAAAAATGATTCTATTTCCATTAAAGATATGATAATAAGTTAGTAAAATTGTTCAAGTAAAATAATACCGTACTACCGAGCGTGGTGGGTGGGAGGTAACGCTCTCGCCTCGCCTCGCATTCGGAAGGACGCGGGTTTGAATCCACGTCAGGGCATCCAGATTTGCGCTTTCAATGTTTTCTCCAAACCACTCCAGGTGAATTCCAGGATGCTTTCTTCAGAAGGCTATGGCCGAATTCCTTCCCGTTCCTTCTACCCACTCCTTTCTAGCTTCTAATGACTTCGACATCGACGAGGCGTAAAGCACTAAACAAAACAAAAAAAGATACCTTATTCGTACTTTATGAGGTTGTAAGCAAGTATAACCTGTAAGCCCTGAATATTTCAAAGACCAGAAAAAATCTGGTATTTCCAGGATATGAAGACATGCCTGCATTGTTACTGTAATACTCTATTCACTAAATACGTTTCCAGAAAGCGGCGTTGCTTTGGGGATTAAGTTAATGGCCGTTTTATGAGGGTCTTACAGTAGATATCAGTGTTAAGGTATCACCATGTGTGTCGGTAAAATCTGGTAGGCTAGGTGAATAAGATCACTCACGCAAAAGATCAGGACAATATAAGTTAGTGAACCGTGGAATTATTATTGACATTTTACTGTTCCACGGGTTGAAAAAGATTGAGAACCGCTGGTCTATAGTTTAATGTGGAATCCATCTGACATTTTCATACTGACTAAGCACAGCGTTGTTAGAGATGAAGTCCAGTTTTGAGGCCCATAAACTCTACAACTGAGACCTATACTCGAATCGGGGACAGAAAGAACAGTAAACACTAGAGGAATAAACTTATAACGTAGTCGCCGTTTTTGTTTCCTCAAACCAACGACATACACACGGATGATCATAACAAAGCAACTTCTGCGAACAAGTTTCTTCATTCTTTAATGACAGTGGAAGATCCGAATTATCTGACTCTCTGTCACATTTAATCTATCTTGTCGTGGTGACAACCATATGTTTTTTACTCCGGATACTTAGATTATTGGATACTGTATAGTTTCGACTGACTGCATTTAGGTTATTCTTGCTATTTGAATTAAACTTACGTTTTCTTTCACTTTAAAACACAAGAGGTTAAAGTTTACATTTAGATCAATAGTGTACTACGCTAACTAAAAATTTATCCTATACTTAAGACATTATTTCCACCATGTAATAGCCAGATACGAGCTACACGCAATCTGTGGTTGAAAATATTAATTTGGAACAAATTATTTCTTGCAGACGAAACCTTTTCCTTCAAAGCGAATCACTGAAAATGGTAAAACCGTAGGCAGGATCTTGAAGGATCTCAGTATTGACCATCACAGTCTGCACGAGTTTGCAAACATTACTAAAATGCATTCAGACAGGTTTTTCAGTATATTGTCACTGTATTAACCATCAGTGAGCCAATAAAGGAATACGTGAAAGTTTAACGGATCGCAACCGTCGATAGTAATTTCCCAGTGTGACCTGGAGTAACACTCTGGCCTCTCATTCAGGGGAACGCACGCTCGAACCCCATTCGGGCATCCAGATTTTGGTTTTCGATGGTTTCCCCAAATCACTCCAGGCGGGTGGCGGGATGCTTCCTTTAAAAGATCACCCGTTCCTTTCTCCCATAATTTCCTGCCTTTAGTGACCTCGACGTCGACGACGCAGAAAGCCATAAGCAAAAAATAGTCATCTGAGCCAAACTTACTAAAAATCTCAACTCTCGGTTCTGGCATTCGGGAGAACGCGGGTTCAAATATTCGCATCCAGCCATCCAGATTTCGATTTTCCCGAAATCACTCCACTTGAAAGTCAGCGTGGTTCCTTCAAAAGGCCATGATTGAATAGCTTGCCCCCTCATCCTCTTCTGGCGACCCGTAAAGCCCGGAACAAAACAAATCTCAACTCTGCCTTCAGGCAAGAGACATTTTTATGATACGAAAAGCAATGTATTAGTGCCAATATATAGTACGTCACATTTCAATAAGATTCTAAAAACTAAAGATGTCGACTATTCGATAATAATGGTACATAATGTTGCTTAAAAGCAAAGAACTAGCTAGTTTGAAGAATGTTACATAGTAGGGAATTGAGACAGGAGGAAAACAAACTGATTATAAATTTCGAAATATTCAATAGACGTAAAGTGATAATGTCGTCGCATTTTTATTAAAATAGTTTCTGCAAGTTATATAGTAACTTAATGCAATAAACACATAGTGATCAGGATGTGAAGAGTTTATAATCTCATCACTAACAGTCGCCTTACCACTTCCTATGGGCGCTAGCACCATAACTGAAATTCTAACTGTATGCCAGGAACATCACCAAAATTGTGACAGCCGCCCGTGGCGTAAAGAGTAGCTGGCTCTGACAACTGGAAGAGACGCTTCTGGAAGTAATGCGTAAAGCAACAGCACTGCAAATTTATGAAGTGCTTGGTTTCTTTGCTGTTTTGCGCTGCTGTATCTTGACGGCTGGAAAGGTGGGGCAGGCAGTACTGAGCCTTTAAGACTCTGCGACAACGAGTGTCTGGAATTAACATTGAGATGTTCACCAACGAACTGGGCGAAATTTGGGCTTTGTATGCCTCACGGAACTAACGTAGTGTGCCTCTGATGTGGTTCTGTGGAATACTGAGTAACTGAAATACTAATGGTGTGAACTCTGTTCCAGTCTTTGACCGAACCTCCACCAGTAATTAATTTGCAAGAATATTCGAGTATTTGTGACCTCGTTGGAGGACTCTTCCGAAAGCGGAAACTGTCCCAAACTGCCTCCGACTATTCGAGGTAATGTTGTACAGGCTAAACGTTTGGTCTGGTGCGAACTATCATATAATACGAGCAGCTGTAAACACTGGTCACAGCAGCGCCAAATCAACTGGTGTGAGTCTAAGTTAAGCACTGATGCCTTCAGGTATTTCGCGTCTGCTCTTCATATTTATGGTTTGCATTTTAAATAATCGATGCCTTGGAATAATGTAACTCGCGGTTTGTCCCTGATTAATACCAGACAGGTCTTTGCGTTACTATTACTTCACGATTTATGAAAACGGTGGAAAACCCATATCAGGAGTGCCAGACTGGTTTCTCGAGATCTGCACCTGTCGCATTAGGTATAAGGTTATTCGCTCAATGTATCGTCCTTATACCATTCACTAATAGCACAAGGAAAAAATGAATATATAAGAGAATCAGTTCTGTTTCTGGATATGTAAAAATTTGTTTGCTGCCGTCCTGAAGCAGATCTGTCATTAAATTTTCTATTAGCTGCTGATGAGAGCAACGTCTATGGTGTTCCGGATCTTCCCAACCAAACTTCTACAACACCACAAGTACTCTTTCTCTCCAGCTACAAGGACATGACATGAATCGGACGGCTCTTCCTTGCCTTGTCCAATGCCTCTGTTAATCCTTATTGATAAAGGGTCTATACAGAAGAATATTACTCTAAGCGACGTCGCACTAGTGCTTTTTAAGCGATCGATTTAAATTCCAACATAGGAAACGGAGCTTTCGGTTCGTTTTCCCATTGCTGTGTAGAGAGTACAGTTCTACATGTGTTATTTGTAATGAGCAGTTAGTATAGTTTGTACTACTCACACAAGAAACACATGTGTGTCACTCATGAGAGTGTTGTTGGAGTTGGGGAGTGCACAGTATTGCGCTTTAACCTGACGTAGTTTATTGAGAGCTCAAGTGGCGGGATCGAAACGTGCACTGGTCGTAGGCTGTATTAATGATGAAGATGGCCGCCCTTCTCTTGGATGACAGAGGTGCAGTATTCTGGTCGTTGGCGTCGCCTATCGTCTAACGAGAGTTAATTGAGAGCTGGGGTAATGACATAATTGTCGGGGCGCCGGCAACGGGAGAGGCTGGCTTTGATGTGAGCCGGGGCTACTTTTACAAAGGCTCGCGTGGGGGATGGCGCGCCCCACGGTCGTTATTGCCCGCGCCGCCGTCATAATGGCGACCGTAATTGGAGACGGCAGTCGCTGCAAATATGTCATTATTTGACCCACATTACGCCAGTTTTCGCTGCTCTTTTTTTGTCACTGCCTCGCCTCTGCATTTATAATATCGAGATACAAAGGGAAGGATGGCTCAGATGATAAAGCTTTCATCGAGCGCCGGCGTTTTGGCATCCGATATGATCATCAAGCGATATTCCTGCTGTCACAGAGAATGAAAGTTGTGCTGTCAACGCCTGGGACATAGGCTCCTCCCTCTTTCACCGCTGCTTTAAAGGGCGCGATGCAAGCGCAGAGTATGAACGGAACACCGTCTATTGACTGTTTGTTCTTACCCGAATAGACTGTATATCACAACCCATCGAAAGTGGTTACAACGTGTTCCGACATGAAAATGAGATTCAAGGAACAGATTTAAGGTTTCTTATATTCTTTTCATTAGATACAAGAACGGAACTGAAGTTGGAATTTCGATGTTATCAAGTTTCATTGCTAACCAGAACACAATTTGGTTGCAAAAATATAAAACTTGTACATATTATATACCCTATTGTCAATGTCGGAACCGACTTTATTATTTTTATTGGAAATATTGGAGTTTTGGGTGAATATTCAGACTCTAAGACATTAGGGTATACAGCAGGACAACTTGGTACGCACGAGTCGTCAGGCAGGGATTTATTGTTCATCAATCACTGCGGACGGGCTGAATTCGAATGCCGATCACTGACGTCAATACAAGTCTTCCTCAGAGCATCACGACCAAGACTAGCTCTCATTGTAGCGACAGTAATAGGTTAAATAACATCTTTGGCCGCTCTCACCAGTTACCTTAGCCTGCAGGCATATCATTACCAGCCAAATACTGATAGATTTATTCGATCTTATCACTATAGGAAATTGAGCAGAATCGACGCTGGTTCGGAACTCGTGCTTATTATTTGTATTATACAACTGTCAGTGTTCTATTAAACAAAATTTTACCAGTTAGATGTCTTCGTCCCATTGCTAGAATTAGGTGTATCCTCCACTTGCACCTGCTACTATCTTGCAAACTCGTACTAAGCATTATAATCAACGGTTCCGTACCGGAAATGCGGATGGTGTCGGCCCGACAATACTAACATTAGATAGCCCTCAAGACAAGTAGACGATGAGCGATCAAGATGAAGATTAGATCATCGCAGAAGATGAAGAGAATAGTTCGAATTCCTTCAGTCCATATTCCTCAAACAGCTTGTTACAAGCCTCCAGCTTCTCTTGCACCTTTTCTGTATTTTCAACCCAAATCATGACATCATTAGTAGAGACTAGGGCTTTTGTTTCTATTCCATACACTTCCTTGAATTTTTTCAAGATTTCACCCATCACAGCAATGAAGAGTAGGGGTGACAGAGCACTGCCCTGTTGTAATCCTCTTCTTGTCTCAAACCAAATTTTCGTTTATGTTTCAAACTTCCTAATTTAGGCAGTTAATGAGAAATGTTCTTAGATTAGATAGTATAAAAAATGCAAAAATACGAAATGAAGAATGTGCTATGGTATTAAGCAACAGAGCTAAGTTCCAGAGGCTGAGATTATCTTCAATTATAATACTACTTTATGATTATCATGATGACATTAATTGTCTTGAAATTTCCTATTTACTTATATCCATTGAATTTTTGACCTGTTAATACGAGAAGCTTAGCATTCGGGAAGGTGCGCTTTCAGATCCTCGTCTTGCCATAAAGATTTCAATGTTCTAAGCAAAAATGGAAGCTTGTCTGATAATTTAAGCTCTCAGTTTTGAACTAGTGTTTATAACGTAATAATTTTTCATAACGCTCTTAAAAACTGAGAAATCTGACGTAGCTTCTCTTACTCATTAATCCCGGATAATTGAATATTACGCTAGCATCTTCGGTGACATTCTGAAGCTGACATTTTTCGTTAACTCAGTACCAGGAGGCACTAGCGTTGTTAGTCATAGTCAATAAGTGGTCAGATTCGCTTTCGTAGTTTTTTAATATAACGAAACCTGACACGGATGTAATGGCTAATCAACGGACTATACTCACTAGTAGAAATGCATTGGAACCGTGTTAACATTCTCAGATCTTCATAAATGATCCATGACTGCCAAGAAATTTGTATTAGCTGTAATTAACACAAAATTTACTTCATATTTCTAGATGCCACCAATATTTCACCTACCTGAATGTAATTTACTGTTGTAAATGCCACCTGCTTGTTATATAAAGGTTGCGAAATGTATTTATACCATGTCCTGAGTTCTCTTCTTTTTCGTTCCAGAAATTTTATTTTATATTAATACAAGTAATATTGTTCCACGTACAATCACTTCTGTTCTGTTGTTTATCGCTCATCTTGGTAAGATAATAGGGAATATCCATAAAATTCAAATATACATCCAGTATTTTTATTTGGAAACTTTATTACTGTAGACTACCGCTGCAACGTTTTTTTCCTATTTATTCGCTTTTTATTCAATGATTTTAATTAATCAAAAGTATTAATAATACAAGGGAAATGTAACTTTGCAAAACGCAACGCTCTTGGTCGAATCTAATAGTGACGTCAAAGTACACGTTCATTTTGTAAACGAAGGCGAAATTACTGGGCGTTTTTATAATTTTCTGATTGTGTTTAAATTTTATCGTAATTTATCAGCATAACTCGTGAAGTATTAGATTCTTGTGAGAAGATTCATACAATAAATAGAGAATGGAAACGGTTTTGCAAAATATTCTCCCAAAAAAAAGATGTTTTTATGATGACAAAATAATTTGCATCAAATCCGGATTCTGCAGTCACTGACGTCGGACGAGTAAAAGCTACAAGTCAATTAAGTGTTAGATATTTGAATTATTTATTTTTAAGCTTTTAGTGCATTACTTACGTATTAGATACACCTAATGAGAATCAGGGGACACGCCGGAGTGACCGACAATGCTGACAATGGGAAATATGCACGTGATTCAAATATAGATGTAGTATATTAGCGGAGTTTAAATGCACCACGGACAAGAGTAACAACTGATTGTTATTGTCACAGGTAAGACACCAGGAATTACACTGCGCGTTGTTTTATTTGCAGAGAAATGACTTGCCAGAACTTAGAGCTCAGCCCCTCATTTTTTACGAGATTTGAAGCTAGTAACATAATAAAGTAGCAGAAAAACATTATTTTTCCAGAAAATTGTTTTTGCTAAATCAAGTCCTCACGGGTGTACCACCGGATAGGACTTTCACAATACAATCCGGAAGTACAGTCGCTAGGACTTCACTGCATTCTTACGCCAGTAAATTCTACATTCTTACATAATTTTTTCACGTTTTGTTAATAAGTTTATTGTTTTGGTGGGGTTTTTTTTCAATTCAAATGAGTATTATTTTTTACATTATTTTATTACGTTACATCGAAAAGATCGATTTTTTCTGTGATTGACATGTCTAATTCCGTGAAGTTATGGGGTGTAAATGGTTGAAAATAAAATAATGTACATGACGAAAACAGATTCGCCACCTAACCAAATTTCAATGACTATTGGCGAGACATGTTGGGAAGTCTTTGTCAATATATTGGCCGAAATTGTATTTGTTTTTAGAAGTAATGATATTTATTTTAAAGTTGAATTTAAAAAAAAATATGCTCAACAATTTCTACAGGTAAGAATAACTAAAAATATCGGGTACTGCGGGGATTTAAACCTGTGTCGGAAATTAGGGAGCGGACACCTTACCGCCAACACCACGCTCACGCTGACTCTAGGTAATATATAGCAAATTTTGTAATTATAAGACATTTGCATTTATTTTTGGAAGGAACATTTGAATATACGACAGTAGCACAGACGTATCATTATCACATTATCAGCCAATTCAATCATTAAATGATGTCATGAGTTGAGGTAGACATATACCCTTCAACATGTATTCAGGCGATTTAAATCCGTTTTTACACGCTTTACATTAGGACCTCTATGTATGTATAAATGCATGAATTTAACGGAATCTTACAACTCCAGTTTGACCCACTTCCAGATGTCCAAGCTATTTGAAATTTCGTACACATATTAAGAACCGGTGACAATACAATAATTTCATAGCAATGTCCTGCTATTCTCATTACTTTGACAGTAACAACAGAAAAATGGTTGAAAGTCGTGGAATTTTGCAATTTAATTTTAACCCAATTCCAGTTGTCCGAATTGTTTGAAATTTTGCTCATGTATTGATAACTGATTACAATCCAATAATTTCATAGCTATGTCTTGATATTCTCATTACTTTGATAGTAATAATAGAAAATTTTTGCACACGTTTTAAGAACCATTGATAATACAGTAGTCTCTTAGCAACGTCCTGCTATTCTCATTACTTTGACGGTAACAATAGCATGTAATGGAATTAGTGTTCACCCACTTCCTGTCGTCTGAATCGTTTGAAATTTTGCACACTTACTAAGAACCGATAAAAATTCAATAACTTCACTCTCACCACGTTTCCAGTTCAATTTTCACCAACTTCAGGAAGTCCTAAATATCTGAAATTTTGTACACATATTAAGAACCGATGAAAATCCAATAATTTCATATCTATGTCGTACTTTGATAGTAAGAACACTAAAGTGATTTAACCGTCTTAGGACAGATGTGGCTCATTTTCACCCACTTTCCGCATCCCCCTGGTGGCTGAGTAGGTTAAAGCGCGTGATTGGCAAACAGACGTTCCCTGCCCGAATACCAATTTCGGTTGTAATGTTGAGGATATTATAAGTGGCAAAGATTAGGATAACACACGGTTCGGATTTCACGTTAAACCGCCGGTACCCTATACCTGATGGGATTGCCAAGTTATGCAAATGCAGCCGCGGCATTTTGCACAAGCGCAGCAATTCGAGAAACCTTCGTCATTTGGCGGCCGGACCCTTCGGAGATTTCCCGACCAGTATCACCATATCCACTTAATTTAATTACCAACTTCCAGGTGTCTTAATTTTTTGAAATTTTGTACGCGTATTAAGAATGTTTAACAACACAATAATTTAACAGCTGTAACCTCGTATTCTCATTACTTCGACAGTTTTGTTGCGCAATCTTTTGACATTCGCAACTGATGATACTTTGTTACAAGCTGCTACGACAGTGTCTGCAGTCATTTAATGTGATGTTAAATAATGAGTATTCGGAACATCTTTTTCAATTACTTCGTAGTATTATAGAAGAGTAATCTTCCACATTTACCCTGCTATTGGACCTCTGGTGGGGTTGACCATATAATTGTACGTTACTCTTAGGAATACTAATTAAAAATGAAACTACAACACAAAGAAAAAGAGAGATTGGCGAAGAAAAGCCAACAGTAAGAAACATACTTTTGAAACAAACTAAAAAGTTAAAAATAAAATTGTAGTTTAAAAAACTATATAACTTTTGACAGACTCTACCTTTACAAACAGCCAGCGACAAAAAATATAAGACAACTGATATGGCACCCCACGCTTTTTTATATTAAAGCTAATTTAGTAATCAGTGACTTTATTGTTTAAGCTTATTCAAAACATTGATTTATCCTGAATTGTGGGACGTTATATCGCTGTTAAACAAAATCTTAATATTTAAAGATTATTTTTAACCTTTTAGTTCACATTACTACGAAGGAGTGTTTTTAGTTTTTTAAACTACAATTTTATTAAAGTGTATGATGTTCTTTGTGGGCTTTAAAAGGTTCGTAGTTGCTTTTGGATTTAGCTTGAATAAGAAATTATTTTAAAAACATACCTATTAAACTTTTGTAAACTAAGTTATGATTAGAGTTTGAATAGGTAGCGAATTGTTATGTATTATAACAAATTTAACATAACAGCATTAAACATTCTGTACTTACATTGAAATGTTGTGCACGGCAATATAAACAACTAGTTGAAGATTCTTTACCTCTTCCCATAGCTGAACGCCACTTTTTTCTTACATTCATATCTCGCGGGACTTAAAAATACACTTTATCAGGTGCTTTTCTTATCGTATTTTTTTCACATAAGTACAATACAGTATTTATAAAATGATTTTCGACATCCTTCCATATCTAAATGAGTTATAAAACATAAAACTTTTGATATATAACACTCCACAATATAAAATACGTCAGAGCTGTAGTGTTGAATGACGTCACGGTGCAGCGGCGTTTAAATCGTTGGAACTGGATTGCAGTTTTAAAATATATTTTTTAATGTTAAATTTTAATAGTTTCACTCGTAATATATTATTGCGTTTCTATAACAATGTAAATAATTGATTTAAAATATTAAAATAATACATAAATGTACCCTATTTCTCTCGTGTAAGAGTCTTTTTCTTCAAACCGTAAGTTGCTTCCATATCACATTTCTTTCTAGCCTTCTCTTGCCATATCAATATTGAAATCATGGTATATATACTTTGAGCTGGGGAAATCGATTTTCTCTTTTTAAAAATGGAGTTAACCACAATACCTGACATTGGAACACTAGAATTTCTAGATATTAACGATTCATGGAATGCTTTGGTGGAATTAAGTAATTTAATGACTCCTCCTATGGTTAAGATGAACTCATTTCCAGAATCTTTTTCTAAACGTACATCTCTTTCCTTAACCGTTCCCCTCCAAACTGCTAAACTTTCTCCTGGCATTAGGATTGGCTTTTCTGCATTTCCAAACTATACCTTTTGCTTAGGCATTTGTTCTGGACTTGTCAAACTGGCAGTTGCTCCCAGACAGCAGACTATCTACAATCACTTGCATCATATCCATCCCTTAACAACCACAAAAATAGTTATTTTTTATGCCATACTGGTTTATATAATTATACTGGCATTTACTATATCTTCACGGATGCTAATTCTTACTGGAATAGGTATTTTGTTTCCTTTTCAGTCACGTGATCCATGGTGTAATGGGCAAATTTAATGGATAACAATTAAAATGAATAAAGGAATAAATTGTGGAAATAAAGGTTGAGTGAAGGCGGCAGCTGTGTAAACCGCGAGACCGGTAATGGTCGAGACAGACGCTGACAAAGGCAGATTCAGCGCTGAGCTAGTGGCATCGGGTGAACGCTTGCATTCAGGCAGCTTCGGGAACATTCGAAGCTGACGTCCGATATATGCTGAGTGGCTCTCGAGCTACGAGAGTTTTCTAGAATGTACAACGAACTTTGATCAAGGTCTGCCAAGTCAGTACACTGCTGTACTATATAAACGAGGCTTCAGAGGGCCTCGGGGCTCGGAAGTGTTATACTGATCGACGCCGCCACTATTTCCGTTTAGGAAGCCAGCCGGGTGCGATCTCGGTTCCGATCGCGTTTCCATCTGTTCGATCGAATGTTCCAGTAACGTGTAATTGCTCTAAGTACTGTTACCAGCGCCTGGATTAGTGCTCCGTGGGATAACCTAGCGTGTGTGGAATCGGACTAATGGGAAGTAATAAACGGGTTTAAAGCATTTACGGGCTTTCTCTGTCTGCTTACCAATTCGTGTCCAAGTTGCCTTTCAGGGAAGTAAGAGTCAACCCCGAAGCAAGCCGAAGAGAGGACGTTCGAGGATGCGCAGCACTCCATGCAAGTGAGTGTCAAGAAGCTACTTCGGAACAGTGCCTACCACTTGCCATTCCTGGCTAATTGACTAATCACCCCACTAATAGTAGTCACAAGCTGTGGTTACGAGGGGTCAGTGACAATCTGTAGTTAAGCCGGTTGCAGCTTAGTGTTGGGTGACGAACAGTCGGTTATATTTTGGTAACAACCATTACATTGGCCTACTCGCCTGTACACGCGATATTAGTCTTCTGATAGTTAAAACAGGAATAACGTGCTTTCCATTAGTATGTAAGTAAAATTATACAACTAATTTAGTGTTCCTTTCTCATAACTATCCAGATTCCCCGTGCAGCTACTTTTGCACATTTAAATAATAATTCATTGACTGCCTGCATCTCATTTATTATCAGTTTTTATTCATTTGTACGAAAATAATGAGCAAGAGTTAATTTCCGTACAGATTCCCTAATAATTAAAGTGAAAGTTTACTTTAAATTACCACAAATATTACAATAATAGGTAGAATTCTCCAAATACTAAATAGCGTCACTAAAAATATGTGAACAGTGTGTCTCGTCCTTGTAAATTTTAAAATATAAAAACATAAAAGCTATACCGTGATACTAAAATGCTAAAAGTAAAATTTAGTTAGTTTAAACGATAGTCAAAAATGACAGATATTACTTAGTATTAGAAATTTTTTCCGAAAAGCTTTTTAGGACAAACGAAAAGTTTTAATTATTATCTTTTAAACTGATATTTTTCACGATATGAGTAAACTTCGTCTGATTAGATTCTCGTAGTATTTGATTAAGATGTTTTTAAACAACTGCATTTAATTTTAAAAGACGGAAACTTTTATTCTTATGAAAAAGTTTCTAAGTAGGTATAATTTCAAAAACGAATTACTATTATTTATTTATTTTGTGATTACCTACGTTTCATGTAAACTTTCTCTGAGTTTTTAATAAACTTCCCTGTTCCTGATATTCTGTTAAAAAAAAAAAAAAAAAAAATTGTTATGTTGTGACCTGGTCCTAGTAACTGCTACAGAGTAAACATCAGATGTTCTTTTCCTTACATGGATTTCTGCTTATATTCGTGGTAAATAAACAAAAAACAACGTATAAGTTTAAAATAACGTCACGCTGTGTTTTTTTTAATCTAGGCCTTGCATTAAATTTTTTTTATGTCTGTCCTTCGTATTTTTGTGTAGTTACTTCCACAACAGACAATCACCTCTTAGCTGATATAGCATTACATTTCCTTTTAACAATATTACTGCAAATAATATCAGATGCAGTTATTTATTTGAAATTTCCTGGTTAGTAAAGCAGCGCTTTGGTGGGGACCAGTATAACTAACTTACAGGCGTCAACGGACTAACAGAGGGCTGCCGAGCTATCCAGTCTCCGGGCATAAACCGATACCGCCGTTGCCTGAGACAGATTTGACCGATTGTCCTGGAATTTACAAAGATTGCATTGTCAACACCCTGCAGCCACACCTGTCAAATATCACAACTGTCATATCAAAGATCTACTTCAGAGGACATATTCTTTTCTAAAAAATTTAAAATGAAGTTATAGTCATCGTGAGAGGTCTAATAATATAGCAGCTACAACTCCGGC
Source organism: Vandiemenella viatica (assembly GCA_031002005.1). Taxonomy (NCBI): domain Eukaryota; kingdom Metazoa; phylum Arthropoda; class Insecta; order Orthoptera; family Morabidae; genus Vandiemenella; species Vandiemenella viatica. The sequence goes on along the minus strand of JARYHS010013630.1, from coordinate 96,808,544 downwards.
AGTAATAAAATAGTGGCACTTACATCCTAGAGGGAGAATACGGACGTGGGTGGTCCTTAAACTGCCTTTACGCACTCGCGGCACGGCAATTAGCTGTCGTCAGAGTGCCAGTACCGCAATCCTCGTTATGGTCTGCACGCGGTTCCGTAATCATATATTCGCGCCCCCCCAGTTTCTGCCTCGTCCCACAATCACTATAATGCAAAACACATTAGCGCAACCATTACTATCTCCGTCGACTGTTAGCCGCGTCACTCGCCTCGCTTACGGTTCATGAGAATGACTGCAGTTACGAAGAGATGTGAAATAAAGGTAAAATCGAGAAAACTCAACAACAAAACTTTGATGTTCTTGTGAACATCGTGCATAGAAGTTTCATGATTTTAAAGTAAACATAAACTATGAAAAAAAATTGAAACAATTTTTTGTATGTTTCATTCTAAAATACGTATGTATTTTCATTTCGGGCACACGGCTTTATATTTCTCACGCCGCAAAGCAGATACCCTAAGTAGTAAATTTGTATCTTAGATTCTCAAATATTATGGCATCCTCGTGTATACCTGCAGACCACTGGTGTATCTGTTATGATATCATTATAAGAATTTGGTATCTGTGTAGAAGTTTGCGTCAGTGCTGCAGATCGGATGAATGTTTTCACTTAGCGAGAAAGAGTAGCGAAATATAATTCAAAAGAGAAAACAACTTAGTGACAAATTTCCGTTAGGAGTCAGTGAAATCACAAAAGAAAGGGAAACGTTGTCAGATCGCTGTTTTTCACGGCATTGTAAATGAATAAACTCTTCATAATCAGACATGAAGAAATAAATACTGAAATTTTATGGACACCTCAGTAGACTTCCGAAGGAAAGAATCTCAAGACAAATTTTAGAATACACACAAACAGTAAAAACAACAACCTCATGGATGAAGGAAGTGGAGAAAGACCTGAAGTCTGAGCGCATTTCTAAGGGAGACGTCACAGACCGAAAGATTTTTAAAAAGAAAGTGAACTCGTGCGAAGTTATTTCGGAGAAAAAAAGGATAGTATAAACGCAACTGGACTGTAAGAATAGAAAACCGTCAGTGAAAGAATGACAAAATATTAGTCCGACACGAAGAACATCCCAATGAAAAATTGAAAACATCAAATCAAAATTTCTTATCGTTCTCCGTTATGGGGACATACGACAATAATAATTAACTCTTCTTGGTCTTTTTAACGCGGGTGGAAGCCCAAGAATTTATTTAAAGGAACATTTGTTAGCAATGGTTGGGTGACGATTCTCTTTTTGCAATTAAACGAATATGATATATGGGAAATTTGATTTATGTAGATTTTCTGTGATATATTGTACGTACGACGATTGCTCGCTCAGAAATTTTTTTAAAATGAAGTAGTTATAAGGATAAGTTTATGTGTGATCCATAAAGGCAACGCTAATAATAGGCTAATTTTCTGTTGTATAAAAATAGAGTAAGATCATTTACCAATTGTTAAATCTATTGGACGAAAAGAATACAACTTTCTAAAATTAAGCCCTTATTACACCACGTAAATTATTTTTATACAAATGTAAATTGATTGAAACAAGATATATTTGGATCAAGGGTTTCTCAACTCCGTATTGTTAAGAGAAATTCTCAGTAAACTATAGTACCATCACCTTTAAAAATGTTTCTCAATTTTGATATTTGATTGCCACGGACAGAAAATGTTATTTGAAGGAGAAACACTGTGAATACATCCTTGATAAGAATCTACTTTAACAGGAAACTCACACGATTCTGGAGATAATATTTACAATATTCACAAAAAATTGTTAAGTTATTTAATCGCATTTTCTGATCTCAGAAGACACGAAATTTTAACTTTTCATCCAATTTCCGAAGCGTGATTTAAACATATTATGCAATGCGAGAGAGAATTTGCTATCGAAAGCGTAACTGATTTTTGTGTGAATGGATGATAAAGATACCCATTTACATAATATCCAAATAAAATTTGTTTCTTAAAAATACCGTGATAATTTTTTCTCCTCGCGGACTAAGGTTAATCTGTGGAATTCGACAGAGTGCTCAATTCTAGCTAAGCGTTCTCCTGTATATTAGTTTAAATCAAAGCTTTAGTCTTCGTAAAAATCACTACGATAAAAGTAAACGTATTATATGTTGAATTTTGGGGGAAAATTTAACAGTAGGAACATAAGTAGCGTTTCAGTTATATAAGGCCACCAGAGCTACCGAGGACAATCTACTCATCTCTAAGTTTCGACACATGTTCACAGAATACTATCGTCATACCAGTCCCGTGTTTCGATTTCTGTTTACAAGTGTGTGTCATTACTCGTTTTAACTGATCAAAAAGTTTAAGGTTTTAACGGCGCCGTTACACATCACAGTAACTTCGTACAGAACACCTGCTATTGCGTGAGAACGTGGACAAGAAAAGATGAATAGCAGTGACTTCCGTGAAATGTTATGCTTTAAGAGTTCCGTTATAGAATACAGTGGTTAACTAAAGAGCGACTTCTGTGAAAACACGTTCAAATTTACTGTTAAACGGCCGCATGTGATAAACAAACTTGTATAAACTTTGATACCGCTTCGATTTTTTATAGTGAACTGGTGAGCCTTGTCGATGACAGAGTGGAGAATGACCTAATCTGTTTTGAAGTTACAGTTCGTCGTCTCTATTAAAGAGCTTCTGTACTTTTTGGAAGTCACATTAATCTATTTTCAAGATACCACCTTCGAGTGGAGTTTGCTGGTTGGGATGTGTAAGAACTCCTTATCGGGTTTGACGAACCAATGACCAGACTGCCTATACAGTGCTGCCAGCCTCTTCGCTTTGAAAATCCGTAGATGGATGCTAAAATTTCCGTCGAATGGGTACAAAAATCCGGAGACTCGTTAACTAAAAGACTAAAACAATAATTATTGAAGAGAGAGTCAAAATTAAGAATACATTTTATTTCCAAGTCTTTAAATTTCGAAATACAAAATTATATTCTACATTGAAAGTAAGAAATATCTCTGAATATGTTTTATACATCGTCTCTTTCTTCGCTGCTGCTGTGCCTACTCTTTTTTTGGGGAGGGAGGGGGGGGGGAAGGGCCTATATTTTATCTATTTTCTTTGTTGACACTAAAAGCATATCTTCGGTAACAGGAAATGTTAAATACTGCGAACACTTTTACTCTCGGATATTGTTAAATCCTTCTCGGAAGGCACAGTTTTGCAAGCCGTGCCAACGAGCGTGTCACCGTGCATAATGAGTGCGCCGATAGTTCTGTATTACGGTCTTTTAAGATCTATAAAATCTATAATCAAACAAAATATGAGCTTTATTTCAATCGTTGGTTCACATGAGCGATTGCAAATAAACGATTAACAATTACTGACAATTCTGTAATGCATTATCACTATACACTCAAAGTTTAACAAAACACGCATATGAGAAAAATCAACAAATAGTAAAAATAGCAAAAATCCGTAGATATTTGAACAAAATCCGAAAATCCTAACTTTTTATAAAAATCCGTAGATCTACGGATAAATCCGTAGAAATGGCAGCACTGTGGCTATATTTGGGAGTTAGCAATGTGGAAACAAAGTGACTAAAGACTTCAAGTTGATTATGTCAGTCATAATAAAGCTGTTCGTTGGCCGAGAGCCAAAGATGCTACTATTCTATTTGTGGAATGGAAATGATTCTTACAGACCATGAGGGTACTATCATTTGAAGCTGCAGCGAAGACCTAAGCATATTGGCTATTACGGAATGGTTAGTGGATTAGTTTCATTTCAGCTTAAGAGCACGTGAACGTGTTTATCCTTATGACGTCGACATCGAGGTTATAACAGGCGAGAAATGACTGGGGGCAACCCACAGGAACGAGTTTGGCCTTTTGAAGGAACCATTCACCTGGATTTCATAAGACCGTGGAAAACTGAAATCTGAATATGTGAGATGGAGATTTCAACCTATGTCCTCTAGACTGCGTGGCCAGACCATTACCGCTCACTCACCACACTCGGTTAATCCGGAAAGCGACATATATTAGAAGAGCAACGTAAGTAAAAACAGTGATACTCTCATATCTTTCCCTCTCATTCTTCTTCACATGGTCCATTCGTTCTCTTGCTTGGTACACGCCATCAGCAAAGTGCCGCTACTTAGTTCTGAACTTGCGGTCGTGTCAGCTGTCATGGAATGATCAGTGTCTAAAATTGATTGAAGTTTTCGGCATTTATTGTTTATGTTCGGAAAGGAATTGCTTCATGTCGACCATTAGGAAGAGGTTAGTGGATTTCTTTGGTGAGCTCTAAACATTACCGGTTTTGTCCTGATCATGAAGCAGTTCATACCGTCCACCATGGAGCTGTTAGAGGAGTGGTGTTTATTCTGAAGCTACTCCTTGCGGACAGCGAAGTTACTGGTTTCCATTCCACTCCAGAAACGAACTCGTTCACGTAATTAGTGCGCTTGCCGGCATGCCTGCCAGCGGGCACACCGGTTACGGGCTTTCTCTCTCCAAAGGAACTCCTTCACATCGCTATTACGCAGCTATTAGGAAGTTAATTCTCAATAAACAGCACCGTCATGCGAAACATTAATACTTAGCTTTATGCAGAAATCGTTCTTAAGGCCACTAAATGGGAGCTGTTTTGTTTCGAAGTCTTTCATGGCGAATTGAAAGAGCGTTCAATATTTATAGGCTGTTATGAAGTCCTCATTGGAGTGCTTTGTTTGTTTCTGAAAACCCACGCCCAAAAATTATAGTTGCTTCAATCTCTGCCCCAAAACTAGTTCACCCTAGCAATTTAGTACTCTCATTTTATTTGTAGGTTCCAGTGCCACGCTACAGAAAACTGATCACTGATGAGAAATTCGTACAAATCAACAAGGAATGGTTGTTTAGATTACTGCGTGTCTTATCGTTCTAGCTCGTGATCATAAAACGTAACTGAATTTCTCATAAGAGGTAGTCTTGTGCATGCGAGAGTCTGAACGCGTAAATACATGAGACTCTCCATGTGGAACCTCAATCCCTCCATACCATTCAAAAGACTCCAGCGACTAAACGTCCTGCATTATGAAACACCCACTAGAAGTTTTTTATTTATTTATTTATTTTTGGTAATTTTATTGAAATGTCTAAATCACTGTGTTAGGTTGGGAGCACACTTTTATTCCCACTTGTGGGAGAAAATGTCTAAGGTGAACCACTAGCTAGGAGTAGCCTTTTATAACTAGAATAGGGAATGGACGTTGCAGTTCAGGACATTATCGTTCCAGTGCGACTGAACTCGGCATACAGAAGTGGACAGATCAGAAATGTCTGATGAGTGGATCAAAACAAACGCGTTAAAGTGCCAAAACTTTTTCCAGAATATGTAATCATCCTATGTTAAGTCGTATTGGCTTCTACTCCATTAAAACGTTCAGGGGATGAAGACAGCAGTGATTGCCGCAACGAGGAAACTACTTGTAACAAAAGACAAATCACTTAAGCTATTTATTGACCACATGATCCGTACAAGCTGTCGGTAAATAAATGATGATGATTTTTCGAGTCGACGGAATAACATCTCTGATTAATTTCGACGAGCTCACAGGTTAGTGTAGTACGTGTAAATTCAGAAAATTTAGCTGAAGAACAGCCAAAGATTTTGGAAATTGAGATAATTAAAACAGCTAAGTAAAACAGGACTCTACAAAACAAGCCGGCCAAAAACATTATATCACAGAGGGGTACTAAAATCAGGAGATCAGAAGAGAAAGTTCGGAAATATGTCACAGGAAGATGGCAGTGCGAATATCCGAGTAATAAAATAAATGGAAAATTATTATTATTATTAACTGCGAAGAAGCTTATACCTCGATGCCAATTAGCAGTAGACATATGATTTTATACTACGCGTATTTTAAGATTAAGTTCTCACCCTCTTTGAGGTAAATGGTTCAGCCCCTCCATCTATATTTTCTCCAATTCCTGATCCACTTAGCCATATAGGAAAAGTTTTTCCAATTTATTCTGCCTGAAAGTAAGGTGAATTTATAATACTCAAATCCAAAAAAATTAAAAAAAAATTGTTGTAGGATTTGTTAGTGGAATAGGTTTGGTATTCAAAACGATCACACAGTAAGAATAAAAAAAAAGTCTGTTTTAAGTTCATAAGAAATGGTTCACAAATGGAAAACAGAGTGATATATGCCGGGACATGTTATTTGGCAAGGAGGATGTTATTAACAAGGTTGGTGTATGAGTTTCTGTTTTAACGTAGTATTTGATTTGAAGATTTTAACCAAAGAATACAAGGGTAATAGTAATTCAGATTCCTTCAAAATTTAAGGATGGAGAAGGAATGAAAAGATAGTTCAAACAGACATCAAAAACTTAAGACATTACTCGCGCAGGATTTCTTCTCTTAAATAGCATCATCTCACCGAGCGTGGTGGGAGAACGGTAACGCTCTGGCCTCGCATTCGGGAGGATGCTGGTTCAAATCCCCGTCCTTGCATCCAGATGTTGGTTTTCCATGGTTTCCCCAAATCACTCCAGGTGAATTCCGGGATGCTTTCTTCAAAATTCCATTTCTAATTCATCTCGTTCCTTGCACCCAGTCCTTTCACGCTTCTAATGCACTCGACGTCGACGACACGTAAAGCCCCAAACAATTAGAAGTCGCTGGGGACTGCCGACAGAAATGGAAACTTAAAACTATGAATATCATACGCGCAACACGTTATGCTTATGGCTACAGATACACTAAATAATAATAATTCCGTGAAGTTGTGATGACCTGGTGACAGGGATACTATTGGCTACATATTCAAAATCCCACCCGAGATAAAGATTCGAACCAGGGAACTTTCGTTTCAGAATCAGACACCTTAACCACTTAGCCACCAGAGCGCAATAAATATACTGTCTAAGTCCCACTGCTAACTTCAATATCAATCAGCAGCAAGTAGATATCCCGCCAATTTCAACATATGGCCCTACTGTTGATTTCCGCGGTTGCGATATCTCTTAGCATACTATTATTATTATTATTATTATTAGCCAACACACTTTAGCGCAACGGATATCATTGTCAAATAAATCAACCAATATACTCATTTATATGCCAAATTTTATTGTATACTTTAAACACTCGTTTACTACAATACACAACGGACACACACTACTATACATTCCTTCTCTCCTAGTCCCCCCTCGCCAACTTTACCACCAACCTCCCCCTCCGCCAACAGTACAGTCATACCAATCACAAAAAATTAAATTACTAAAAAAACTTAAAACTATCCACATAACTACACACACTACTCATGCTGTGAAGTCTGTTGCTTATAAATCTATTTTATTTACAATTTTTTGACAATGATTTTGTGAGTGGGATCTCACAACTGTTAACATATACATATCGGTAATGTGAACTCAAGATTTTACCCATCCAAAAATCCCCCAACACGCGTAAAGAAGTTTTCACTTCAACTTAGTCCACAACCCGAAGGTTGGTCGAATCTTCACGAAGGAGATGTACCAAGCTATTGTGTCAGAGGCAGGAGGGCCAATTCCTTTCCTCAGGTATCTACACTTTAACGTGGAATCAGCACCACGGAATGTCCCGGCATAGCTCATATAATCAAATACAACTCCTAAAAATCCCTGCTCAGCGCGGGATTTGAGCCCGTGACCGGAGAGAGAAACTTCCGGAAGTAAGCGCCCTACCAGCTGAGCTACCAGACCCCTTCAGTATACGTGTGCTAAGTACTATCGGAATAGGCTAAAAACTGTCGGTTTCTATGAATAGCGTTGACAGAAATTAAGGCGAGGGGGGAAAGGAGAAGAGGTTTGGGTCTTTGTTAATCAAACATAAACAGTGTTTTTCTATTTGTTTTAAAGGATACGTATGTAAAGTTCCATCACAATAGGATAAGAGTTGTGTATTTTTATGAAGAACATTAGCGAAAAAAAATAATTTTTATATATTAGATTAGGGTTACCAGACGTCCCAGTTTACCGAGGCAGTCCCCGTATTTAGCTCTCTGTTCCCGGACATATTTCGTCCCCACAATGTCTCCGGATTTTTACTGTTGTCCTCAGAATTTTTTTTTTTTTAATCAAGCAAGAGATCTTTAAAAGCCCTGATTTGCTAATGCATTCGTTTAAAGCAAGAGATATGAAGTGTACTTCTTTCTTTGTACGTGCCTAGGAGTAAAAGAAAATTGCAAGGATACTGCGTCTTGGTCACAACAGCTTTGGAAAATCAAGTCTCCTCGCTGTCTGTGATCCTCATTTAAAATACAAAATATAAACAATATGTGGCTTTCAAGTTAACCCAACCTTTAATCATATAACTTATAAAAGTACATCGCGTAATGCGGAAAGCGTCCGCGGATTTTGGTGAAAAAGTTGTGAAGCGTCCCCGGATTTGGAGAAAACATTCTGGAAACCCTGTATTAGATACAAGTATAATCTGTTTTCAAGTGGAACGCGTTGTACTTATTGTTACAGATATACTGTTAACGTTAGCATGTTGGGAACGCGAACTCGAAAGATTTAACCCCTTCCAAAAAGCGTCCAACGCTCTTATTATACGCGTGACACGTCATAGCTTGTTGGTGACGGGAGGTCGCGAACTCATAGATTTACTCCCGCCTATAGAAGTGTTCACTTCAGAAGAAGCACCATCTCCACATTCATACAGGGGGAGAACCCTGTGGCTGTGAATAAGAGAGCTGCTGGAGACGGTGTCGCTCGCCCCGCCGCCTGCCTGGCGCTGAGCACTCTGAATGCGGCTAATTGGTCGACTCATACGGCACGGCTCGGATGGCTCTATCGGCACCAAATTAGGCATTAACCGTCCGTAATGGCGGCGTGACTAGGCACCCGCCTCAAAGGCCGCCGCCGCGGAGCTACCGGCAAAAAGGAAGGCGTGGCGTCTGGGCGCCACTCAAACTCCACTGCTTTGTTACAGCTCATTCAACAAGAGTATTCCTAGTAGCGGACGGGTAAGACACCTGGCTCCAACAAGAGAGGCTGCAGACACCAGCCGGAAACCAGGATTTGAAAAGAACTAATTTTGCCTATGACCTTACGCCTCGTCGAGGTCATTAGAGAAGGGAAATGGAACCTAGGAATTCAGGCATCGCCTTATGAAGGAAGCATCCCGGCATTATCCTGAAGTGTTTTGGGGAAACAATGGAAAACCCAAATCTGGATGACCGGATGCGAATTCGATCCCTCCCGAATGCGAGGCCGGAACGTTAACCGTTCACCCATCACACTCGGTTAGAAAAGAACGCGAGAGCATCAATCATGCCAAAGACGTTAGATGTCACTATCTTTTAAGAGATGAAAAGCTAAGCTAAGTTTAGCTGGACCTCCCCATGTAGTTATACTTTGCCTGGTTTTGGAGGTTGGAAAACCAGTTCCTTTCCTCCTTACCTAACCTAGCCCAGTATTCCTGCCATCGAAAGTGAACCTAGAGTTTAACGTATAGCACGAATGCCTTCTGACTTATTTCACATTGCCCAGCTCAATGTGCCAGAGATGTAGGTATGGTTAAGGGCCTATAAAATTCTCGCTGAGACGGGGATTCGAATAGGGGATCTTTCAATATCTAGTCAGACGCCTTAACAACTGATTTCACTAATCAAATTTATTTATTCAAAATCAACTTAATCATCCACAGGATCGCCCAATCCACGAGGTTCTTAATACGTCTAATGACCTACCCCGCATTTATCTTAAATCAAAAAATTCAGTATGGCATGACATATCTGACTTCAGTGTCTGGAAAAATTGGCGACAAAGCCGGAACCTTACATCTGTGAAACATCAAGACACAGAAGATCCTACAACTGGACTTTCGGGATTCCATCTGAAGAGAGACTAAGAACAAGCCACGACAACAGCAACGGCATGCTCCTTGCGTGGGGACTTCGGGATTCTGTGGACCTCCTTCCCAGACCGTGAATCCCAACTTTTCTGATGCAGGAACAACTTTATCAGCTGATCTGGAAAAGTTAGATGACTACTTCAAGAAATGGTGCCTCTATCTAAATCCTCAGAAAACACTTATTTCAACATTTCATTTGCGCAACAGACAAGCACACTATAAACCAGAAGTTAAATTCAGAGGCCAAGTCTTGCCGTATTGCGGCACACCAAAATATCTGGGTATAACACTGGACAGAACTCTAACTTTCAAACAGCATCTCTCAAACGTGGCTGCCAAAGTCAAAACGAGAAATAATATTCTCCAAAAGCTTGCAGGTACTTCATGGGGAGCCAGTGCTCACATTCTAAGATCCACAGCCTTGGCTCTGTCACACTCTGTTGCTAAATACTGCTGCCCATCCTGGATCAGTAGTGCCCATACAAAGAAGATAGATGTGCAACTCAATCAGGCAATGAGAATAATTACGGAATGTATTCACAGCACGAACACCATATGGCTTCCAGTGCTATGCAACATCTCACCCCCATCACTAAGAAGATCAGAAGCTCTCTTAAAAATCTGGAAAAATATCCTGAAAAACCCTCAGCCGCCTATACATCAAGATATGATTCAAGCAAAACATCAACGCTTGAAATCAAGAAAACCACCATGGCGCACAGCAATCAACCTTACAGAGTCCTCTTTTAACATCAATAAGCTGTGGACAACTCAATGGGAGCAGTCATCAGTAGCCAATAAAAATCTAGTTGAGGATCCCTCAGTAAGGTTACAAGGTTTCAATCTCCCCAGGCGGCAGTGGAGAATCATCAATCGAATTCGAACAGGACAAGGCAGATGCGCCTACTTATTATACAAATGGGGCTGGGTAGATTCTGCAAATTGTGACTGTGGAGCCACCTTACAGACAATCAATCACATCGTTTCTGACTGTCCTCTTCGGGCCTACAAGGGAACAATGGCAGAATTACATGATGCGTCGATCAGTGCAGTTGACTGGATTGAAACATTAGATCTCGAGATATGAAACTGTACAAGCTTGTGATATGTACATTTCCTGTTGTGTACCTTGTTAATCATACGATAAATAAATAAACCGTGGGGCACATCATAAAGGAAATGCTCTCTAAGGAAATGCGATGGGCCAACTCAAGATGTTATCAGTGCTACAACTTCATTCTTAGTGTGGATCCAAAATTTGGACATCGATTTGTGAATGCTACCAACGTTCTTGATCTCGTATATGTTTATACATGTTATATTAGTTGCTTAGCCACACGATAAATAACTAAATAAACGTAATTACATTCAATACCATACAAGCATTTGTTTGAGCCAAAAAAAAAAAAATGACAGTGGAGATTATGATACGGATAGCTCACGGTTAGTAACCTGAGATTAAAACAGACCATCATCGTCACAGCATTTCTGGTTCTAGAAGTTTCGAACGTTAACGGAAGATCATCAGATTAGTTCACCAATCTCTCATTGTCTACGAAGCAACGTGAAAGCAGCGAAGATGGATTAAATACAGCATATCCTATACCTCACTTAATTAGAAAAGGCAGTGAAAGTTGAAGTATTGAATAAAGTAATAGACGAAATTGTCCAAAGAATAATGCTTCTGGAAACGCACGAAATTTTTGAAAAGCTATCCTTGTGGAAAAGGTGATAAATCGATGAAATATTGTTTAATCTCCATTCTTCAATGTTTTTAAATGAGCATAAACGTAATAGAGTATGACTAAAAGTATAGATTTAGTAGAATGTCTTTTTGCAAACCTCCTCTCCAAAGAAAATACTTTTCACTTTCCTATCATTCAGTTTGTTGCATTGAGTGGGTGTAAATTAATTTAAATTTATCCAAAAGTTGGTTTTAATAGGTAGATACCGTGCGTGGGTTACATTAAACTACATAATCCGAAATTCACAAGTTTATTTGACATCACAGCTAATAATTAATCAAGAATTTACTGGAGAATAAAGAATATAATTTTTATGTTTGCTTGCAGGAAAATGTGTACCAAGGAGTTTTATTTCTTTGTAAAATTTTGCCCGGAATTCTGCTCATTCCAGATGAGGTGTTTGCGGAGCGCATGCGGGCCCCTTTGAGGCAGTGGCGCTGTTGTTTCAGGCTCTTGGAGGCGGCGTCGCGTCACAGCGGGACGCCGGGAGGCGGCACCTGCTCCTCAAAGGGGCCGCCACCTGCTGCGACTCGTAAACAAACACTTGTAGAGCGCCACATGCGCCACCCTCCACCGGACACGCAATCCATAAGAGCGCGTTCAAAAAAGCATTTTAAAAGCCGTGGAGGATAGATGAAGAAATGATTGTCTTCAACTTCCTTTACTCAAGTGCCTCTCCGCCTCCCCCCCCCCCCTCTCACCCACCTATCCCCACCCCGATCCCTTAAGCTTGAAATTGAAATTAGGGACCCAGTCGTTTCTTCCTTTCCCTGTTCTACTCCTAATTCTTCGCCCAAGATCATGTGCGCTTTCTGCATATCCACCACACCGTATACCAACCTTCTGTCATCGAATTACTCCCGCTCTTCACTTCTTTATCATATCAGTTACGAATATGACGAATTAACAGTCAATGATATTCACATTTTATGCCTCTAACAAGCTGTCTGACGTCCACTATATCATCGTACTAACCCTTTACCTTAATTGCTGCGTATTTAATATATTAATGAGAATGAGTGTTGAAAGGATGCTAAAGAAAATGGATAATCTTGTAGGGAAGTGGCCTCGAGGAAGCCCACGGAATTACAGGATTAAGCGAATAGAAAGGAGTATAAGACAGAGGATTCATGAAACCAGACCAGAGACTGCAAATTACACAGGATGATGATGAACTAAAAAATTTATTTTTAACTTAAATGCTATGCAGTATAAGCTTTCGTAGCAATTTCTTTGCACATATAATTTCCCATTTCTTGTTTTTATCTCAAATTCTTTGAGTGTAACTTCCTTACCACACACTTTTTCCTTTTACCAATTTTAATTTTTAATTGATACAGTGTTTTGGTCAACTGTTCAGCACTTCACTTCGTAATTTATTCCCTTTCATACAAAATAAAATTTTCCCTCACCGTTATCTATGAATCCGACAGCCAGCATGTAGTCATGGTCATCTTTTCCCCTTCATTTACAATTCCTAATTCATCTATCAGTATCCTCCTGGGTCTCACCACCAATATGATCCTTGTACACTCCCATGTCTCTCTTCACGCTGCTCCAATCTTCCGACAATCTCCAATCCAGCACCTTTATCATATCAGTTATTGATTGTGGTCTGCCGCAATTTTCATAGACAAATCTAGCTGCTCTCTTTCCACCCTTTCCAATACCTGTATTTGATACTCAAAATGTTGGTTCCATAATGCGCCATTATATTTAATCAATAGTCTGACCAGAGTTTTGTAACAGAATTCCTTCACCTTTGTGGTAAATCTCCTCATCGCCTAAATGAAGGATTTTGAAACCTCTTTCTTCCAAGCTGATTTCTCTTCGAAGTTACATAACCTGTACAAGTTACTCCATAAGTGTTTACATTAATCTAAAGTTATGATCCTTTTATTCAACATTATATCATTTGCAAACAACCTAACTTCTTATAACTAACCAGCAACGGAATCATTCTTTAGACTAACGAACAACAGTGATCCAAATACACTATCCATTGGAGTTAATGTTATCACTTCCACATCTTCTGGTTCTGCATTATCTCCCCTCACTCAGTGCTTCCTGCCTTATAACAGTTGCTTCACCCAGCAAGGAACCCTCTGATTCGCTCCAATACGTTTGCTTTATGAACGGAAATTTAGCATAATCAGCAAAGAACAAGTTCTCAATATCAATTTAAAAGAAAAGAAAAACAAATATCTTGTCCATCAATAAGAAACTGAGGTAATCACTTTGCATGGAAATATTCTCGAAAGGGTTCACATATGTAGGTCCCTTGCTGGCCAAAAATGAACATTATGAAGAGGAAGTAACTACCGGATGTCTCATAGACAAATTACGAAACAAACGAAGAAGTCCTTCGCTTTGCTGCGAAAAAAAAAAAAAATAGAGAACATCTCACCATCATAAGAAAACAACAAGAAAGTGGGGTATTATGGCCTCTTTCAATAAGTTCAGATTGATGCGATTATGAAAAGAAAATGGGGACCTGCACGAAGGAGAGTTCCGTGGTCGCAGAGTTTCTCGCAGCAGTTAGACATTCACAGCGCCGCCTTCTCAGCAAGGGCAGCGGATAATAGGAAGAACTATTCCATGAGGGTCACCAGTATTCAGCAAGGAAACGGCACTGGAAGAAGAGGAGATTGTTTTGTTTTCCTTTTCCCGGTATACACGTTCAGATGTTCACACTATTATATTTAGTTTACGTTCTAGCTAATACGAACATTTAATTTAACTATGGAAAAACAAGTTTACTACATCTATTAGCCCCTCTTCTCAGCTTGCATGTTTTTTATGGAACAACTTATGTTATCTGTGGAGATTCTTAGCATTTCTGAATGAATTTTTTTTCCTCCTTATTTCTGGCTTTATACCTCATCGTCATCAAGGTCATTAGCAGCGATAAAAAAATGGGGGCAACGATCGGGGAAGAAATTCGCCCTTGGCCTTTCGAAGGAACCAATTCGGTATTCGCCCGGTGTGATCTGGGAAAACAATGGAAAACCTAAATCTGAATAGCCGAACGGAGATTCGAAACGGCATCATCTCGAATATGAGGCCACATCATTAGCCCTCACCAACTACTCTCGATAACGAATTACACTCAGTTATTAATACAGATTTTTAGAAAAGTGTATTTTTATTTAACTTTTTTTCCATTTCAGAACATATCTGATACCATACATACGTGTGTACCTAGCAAATTATCATTCAGTTGGTTAATGTGAAGAAAATGATATTGAAAATTTTATTGCCAACCTCAAAACAAAAAAAAAATTTTATTTGAAGTTGGTCACTGTAGTTCCCAGTTGTGAAATTATCATGTAGTGAGCTATGACCTGGTAATAACAAAAGTTACAAGCAAAACAGATGCAATTCTTTCATTTGGAGAGAATGTTATATATATATATATATATATATATATGCAATCGGCCTGTAGCCATTCTGCCAGCACTCAATGTATTTTATATATCGTCAATGTTAATGAATCTTACGAACTTTTAATATGAACGCTCAATTTGTAGAACAACACAGGACACACACAACACAACAGAACCTGAACATCCATGTCCTCGGCTGGACTCGAACCACCGACCATCGGCAAGTGGAGCTAGCACTCTAGCCCCTACGCTACCGAGACCAGCTAAAGAGAATTATATGTTGTAAGTGGTTTTACCCAGCTAAAATAAAAAATACCCTAAAAGCTTGGACTAATGTTTCCTTTTTTCTTTGTACTTATTGCTTTACGTCTCGTTGACGGCTAAGGTCATTAGAGGTGGGATGGAACTGGGGACAAAGAACGGGAATGAATTCGGCCATGTCCTTTTTGAAGGAAGTATCCCGGCATTCGCCTGGAGTGATTTGAGGAAACCATGGAAAATCCAAATCTGGATGCCCGGACGGTGATTCGAGCCCGCGTTCTCCCGAATGCGAGGCCAGAACGTTCACCCACCACGCTCGGTCTGATGTTTAACATTGAGCTTCGAAATATACAGGGTGTCTAGGTATGAAAGGATAATCCCGCAACCACAGAGAGGTCGCATCATTTCCTACTATTTGACAAAATTTTATTTTAGTAAAAGTTCTCCATTTTCGAGATATTGATTTTTAAAATATTTTTTCGAAACATGTGACTTTGTTCAGTTTATTCAATGCCAGTTCTACAAATTAAGACTTTTTGTACCCTTTTTTTTAAAAAAAATTTACTCAAAGATATTTGAGTCATCTAAAACAATGTTTTTTTTAAAACTTAAAACATTAAAAAATCTTTAAAAAATGTTAAAATGGTGTACTTATTTTAATACTTCTTTTAAAATGATTGGTTTATCATAGTTCAATCATCTAAAAAAACCATTGTGCAATTTAAACATGTAGTAAAAAATGATGATAATTATTTTAAAAATATCTTTTTAGTGTTTTTTTAACGTTTTAAGAAAAATATACAACATTGTTTTATATGAATAAAACATCCTTGAGTAGATTTTAAAAAAAGGATTCAAAAAGTCTTAATTTGTAGAAATGGCATTGAATAATCTGAACAAAGTCACATGTTTCGAAAAAAAAATCAGAATCTAGAAAATGACGAGACTTATATTAAAATAAAATTGTCATATAGTAGCACTTGATGTG
Source organism: Vandiemenella viatica (assembly GCA_031002005.1). Lineage (NCBI taxonomy): Eukaryota > Metazoa > Arthropoda > Insecta > Orthoptera > Morabidae > Vandiemenella > Vandiemenella viatica. The sequence goes on along the minus strand of JARYHS010013630.1, from coordinate 96,792,248 downwards.
ACCTATTTGCGGTTGCAGGATTATCCTTTCATTCCTGAACACCCTGTATAAAACACTAGAGCAACTGCACTAAAAAAAAAACAATGTGGACCTTCTAGTTGAAAGTTGCAGAACTATCGTTCCTTGTCTTTTAATAGACTTGATTGCGAGATCGACATGACATTGTTGACAGTGTGCGTGTACAGCGCCGTTATGAATCTGCTGTAATAAAAAAGGCCTCCATCTGAACCATTTTGCATGAATAGTTACATCAACGATGTTTTTGTTTTTTATTACAGTGGAGAGAATATCTTTATTTTCCAATAGTCAGGCGTAGTGTGCTGTCACGACGGAAGAAGATTACATTGAAAGAAGTCACTCAGATGTTCGTCTACATGAAACAGGCGAGGATTATTGTTTCTAGGCATCAGATAACAATCCTGTACCTCCAGTGCAAGATGTATTTCCAACATTGAATTATAGCATAATTATCACTAATAAAGTCGCTGTAAATTGCCAGATCTGAAAGACAGTGAAATGTTGAAATACAAATTGTGTAATGACATGTGTGGTCCTCAACCCGAAAATCTGTAGGGTCCGCTCGAAGGAGTGGAATTAGCCCTGGCTACAGAGGTTGGACGACCAGTTCCTTCCCTCATTTCTTTTTCTTTTTTTTTCCCTACAGTATGGCTTTACGCCTCGTCGACCATTAGAGGCGTGATGGGACTGGGGACAAGGGACGGGAAGAAATTCAGACATGGCCTTTTGTAGGAAGCATCCAGGATTTGGTGAAACCATGGAAAACCCAAATCTGGGTGCCCGGACCGGTGCTCACTCATGTCAACTCTTCCAAAAGACACCAGGATTCCTTCAAGATGAGTGTATGCATCCACCATATGACAATAATAGACCATTGCTTCAATATGGTGGGGTAGTTTTGGATCCGCATTTTGGGTATCAAATAGAGGATTTTGAGATTTCATGCGAAGGTGTCGGAGAACATATATTGAATAGTCTATGATTGATAATAGCTCCTTCCGACTCACAAGTTAGTCCCCTATATGATTAGTTTCGACCACCTAAGGTAAGGACGATCAGACTTCGTTAATTAAATTAATCTCGGCCGCCACCATTATAGCTGGCTAGGGTACAAATCAATACCTATATAATGAAAAGTTTCTTCAAATAACTCGACTTGTATGCAGAACACAAACCAAAGATTTATTCACAGTTTTGTACTGCACAAATGTACCCGGCCACCAATGGAAAAAAGTAATTAAAGCACATACAAGTAAAATTACTGGTAGTGACTATATAATCCCAAGATTCAGGTTCTTCAGAGTGTAAAAACAATTCTTTCCATCACTTTCACAAAAACCAGAGGAACGATACACACGACGTTCTCTGCACGACTGCACACTCTCTCTGACCTACTCCTCAACTGTCAGTCTCGCAAGTCACCGATACTCATAGCATTCGGTACTTGGCATAGAATAAATATAATTAAAATAAGTTAATTACTGAAGGGGGCAAGCCTACTGTAATGTGACAAAGGGAGTGTGAAACTTCTCTTCTGTGGGTAAGGGAGTCAGGGATTCGAATAAATTACCTATCAAATGATGAATAATTTACCGAAAATGCTGAAAGAATTTAAAATTAAACTTCCTAAATGGAAAAAGTAGATAGGTGAAGTAATTCACATTGAATATACTGTATATAAGATAATAATAAAAAAAAATAAGAAGAAGAAGAAACGGGTAAACAGATGTTTAGAGAAATTGCCACCGGAGCATGTCCCCCATCGCAATTAATTTAATTGAGTTATAATCGCACACCACTGTGTATCCTACCCTGCTGGTAACGTCACGAAGCAGGGTGTGAACCAGCCAACCTCGAGTCGAGTGTCAGTGTATTCCTGTTGTCTGCCGCTAGCGGTGTTGAGCTAGATCCGGTTGCCTCACCTCACCTCACAGCTACCTGGAGCCAGCAAGCCTAATGGAACTCTGGCGCCACCAGCATCTCCACTTGTCTGGCGGGAATCAAGGGTTTCTCATCTTCACTCAACAGGTCTAAAGATCGGATTACTGCTTGCTGGCTACAGTTTAATTCTCTTTGATTCCATCACAAGCTTACTTACCTAGTTACTTCCTCTTCACGGATAGGCCAAAAGCCTGATCCGACCTCAGTTTACGTGGGTCTACCATCATCCCGTCGGATGGTACTGCAGGGCAAGCTTCGGTAATTTGTCGTTATCCATCCTTAGAACATGGTCCTTCCAATTTTCTCTTCTTTTGAAAATTCTGTCTTTCTAAGAGAAAATATTCACTTGTTGCTTTGTTTCTTTATTTTTCCTTGCATCATTTACTGATTTTAGGAACTTCATTTCAGATGATAATTTTATTTTTGTGCTGAAGTAAATCCCATTACAAGGGCAGCGTTCGTGGCTAGTGACAAATTTTTAAAGTGCATGCTGATAACCACATCATTAGTCGTGATATAAAAAAATACCTTTCTAAATAATAAAATCCCGCTTTACCTCTCTTTTTTTCGTTGCTTCTTCCACAGCAGGTAATGGCAGGTAACAAAATACACATTGGCTCAGACTCGCAGCAAGAAAATGAACAACGCATCTCATTCTCGCCCTCAGTCTGTACTACTTTTTGATTGCTATGAAAAAATTTCTAAGGAAACTCTGATTTCAAAACCAAATAATAATAAATTATTTTATCGGTATATTTCTTGATTACCTACGTTTCCTGTAAACTTTCTCTGAGTTTTTTTTTTTATAAAGTTTCCTGTTTCTTACCTACTATCAACGAATTATTAGGTTATGTTGCACCTGATTAACGGCTACAGAGAATAGATCATTACATGAATTTATAGACTTAATTGTTGTAAAGAAACAAATAGCAACATGTAGATTTAAACGAGCGTCGCGTTATATTTTTTTAAAATCTTTTACACTTTGCATATTGTCTTTAAGCTGGTATTGCACTTCTTTTGACATTGTAATTGTAAATAAAATCCAATCATTTATTTTCGTCTAAACTTTCTCTGAGTTTTAGTACACTTCTCTGTTTGTTATCTTCTGACAAAAAAAAAAAATCTTAGTCTGTATTGTCACTTGTTTTCTGTAGCTGTTACAGATAATACAGCGTAAACATCGGATGCTTTTCTCCTTCTGCACCTAATCGTCGTAAACAAAATAAAAAGCAACATACAAATTTAAACGAATGTCGCACTGCAATCTCTGCCTCACATTATGATTATTATTATTCTGTTACCTCCGAAACAAACAATTGCCTTTCTGATAGCGTCGCAGTTACACTTTCTTTTAATGATGTAAGTGCAAATAAAATCAGATTCGATTATTTATTTGAAATTTACACTTTCTTTTAGCAATATAAATGCAAATAAAATTAAATGCAGTTATTTATTCGAAATTTGCGGTTAGCCAAGCACCGCTGTGGTGACAGAGACTCGCCGGAGGTAGCCGATCTACTGAGGTGCGCAGTCTCCAGGCTCAACGCATTTTACTAAATAGGATTGTGTTTATTTACCCATGTTTCACCGCCATACATCAGATTCGGTCCACCACAAGCTGAAGGAGGATATTAGAACATCAAATTAATTTCACATCGCAGCAGCACAGTTTTTTGCAACTAACGATAAAAGTCATGAGTTCTGAAAGGTTTTACTATTTATACTCATTCTTGATGTTAAAGAACTGTAGATCCAAAACAAACCAAGCATACACTCGTTACATAAATACAACAGATCAGCGCAGTGTATCGAGATAATTATCACTCTCAAATTGTATGTCCAGTGTTTGTTCGGTGCATTTATTGCAAAAATGGGCTCCACCAGACGTAATTTGTAAATTATCTGAAAATAAATATTAAACTAAAACCCACCAAGTGTTCAACATATTAAAAATTAAGAACGAAATTTACAGATTTGCGTTACACAAATGAGTAAATTACAACTGGAGTCATAAAATACAATATTAATATTTAATAAGAATAATTAATGATGAGTTAAAATACAAACAAAATGTCTATTTGCCGTGGTGCCAAATATTGTCTTTGGCAATCTAGCAAATCCAAAACCATTCTTGTAGCACAAAAAAGAACTATAACACAACCCAAAAACAGATATTCTCGATTTGTATCAAGTTTTATATATATATGTATATATATAGGGAAAGAAAAAAATGATTTTTAATAACGGGCTTTCAGACAAAATTTCTCTTAGCACAACATCGTTAAGTTTTTCAACACGAATCCTGTAGCTAAGATTAGATAATATGTTCTCTTCGATTCCGTATGAGAACAGTAGCGGGGTTATGGACGGATGCAGATAATTATTAACAAAGCAAAGACTTATTATGGGTTGTTTACGCAAACACCTCGTAAGTATAATCAGTTTCGAGTGTTAACTGCAAATACATTACATCCCATGTTATTTACTACATATGAATAAAATTTACAGATACTATAAATAACTGTTACATTTTTAAATATTTTCAACTGTGAATAACTTTGTCAGCATTCCCTTCCATACCCGTAAAGCATAAAGCAAATCCCAGTCATCTTTGAATGCGATATTGCTTTATTGAGAGAGATTGAAGTTGTGGTAGGACACTAAACAAAGAGCTCCGCAATATGTTATCCCTGGATGCTCAACTGACAATGATATTGTGATATTTGTGGATGTTACGTTTATTCCTTTTGTTATAACCAAGTGTGTCATCATTGAGCTTCAAGTTTACCGGACTTTCTTCTACAAAAGACAATAGGGTCTGCACGTAGTGTGATCACATAGTGAGTGTATCTAATCTTCTAACACGCTTCATCAACACCTCCGTGCGCTTATTCTGCAGATAATTCTTTGGTCACGATTTTGTGACTTAAGTACCATATGCGCATTTGAGGAGTTTCCCTAAAATGGTATACCTTAAGTAAACATGGAGTGAAAATAATCTAATAATTTTCTTGTTTCTATATTAGCAATTCAACCTATTATACTCAAAGACAAGTTGCTGAGTATGTTTACAATTCACATTATTTATATATACACCCAGGAATTGCTTTCATTGTTTACTTTTCCTCCAATCTTCACATTATATTTGTCCGTTGCTTTATTTTCTACAGCAAATTGAAGTAATGAATGTTTTTCAATTGAACAATTTCATTATTTTCTTCAGAGTACCATTTGCAGTAATTTTAAGATTTTGTACTGATAGGTCTTTTAAAGGAATGTTGGTGCCATCTGCAAAGAACACCATATTTTTACCATAAATTATGTATATTACGAACTGCAGAGAGATTTCGTGTTAACCTGTGGTTTTACTATCGATTTTAAACGAGTTACCTCCCAACCTCTCCCAAATAGGGATGATATGCTCCTACAAAATTCTTAGTCACCAAATAAGAAATATGTTACCAAATTTCATCAAAATCATTTCGGCCATTCGGTAGTGTTCCTGTAATAAACATACATACATGAACACTGACTTTTACATATATATATATAGAAAAACAGAACAATGCTTAAAAAGGGTGTGAGCAAGGATTGTTAACTATGTCCAGTAATTTCTAATTGGTGTGGAGAGGTAAAAGGAATACTTAATAAAATTAGCATTAGAAAAAAAACGGATTTGATAGAAGTAGTTAGAAACATCTGTTATTTAGGGAAAAAAATTGCGGCTGATGTAAGACTAATGTTAAAAACAGTCTTTGTGTGGCGGAAAAGTCTTCTTCTCATATGATAAAATTTTCAGTTTGTTTTGAGACAAAAGAACCCCATTAGAACAGATACTATTGGTTACTGTGTAAATGCAAAGCGCTTCGCGAATTTAAAAACATCAGTAATCTACGCTGGCATCGAACCGGTGACCCTTGTAATACTAAATCAGTCTCTACCTTGTGTGGTCTAGTTGGTGCAGGGGTGACAGAACAATGGTTTAACAGACTCCATGGTTTATAAGCTTAAGATATGTTTAGCAATTGCAGACTTTTGCTTTGTGTTTCAGGTAACAGTGAGAAGATGAATTAAAGAAATACGGCTTCACCAGAAATTGGGACAATATTTGAAGGGACAAAAGAAACTTGCAATATAATTTGCAAACGGGTAGTAATCATTAATGTCAAACATTTCATTTCTTCCACGAATAGAGAAAATCTTCGTGCAATTAGCATTCTTAGTAACTTAAATACTTTAATTGTTCTAAACACAAATCTTACAGTACTAAGGAATGTACTTCAGACACACAGATAAAGGGTTACAGTATTGGGAATAAATCGCCAAGCGTTATCGTTAGGCCTATACCAGTTCTGTATATGGGGTTAATGTGAGTGAAAAGTAATCAAACCATAACTATATTTGCCTCATGCGCAAATTTACATATTAACTCAACAAATCTGAACATGAGATCGGAACTAACATGATCATTAATACCCATAATCTTCCTGTATCGTCTTTGGAATATACACACTCATTATAAGCGACGCGAGAAAATCACTGTATGTTTTATGAACTGTATAGCGAATGGGCAAGGCATAGCGGAAGGAGACTAAAAGCTAAGTAGTTTTGGTCCAGACTTGTACGGTATTTGTCTACTGACTAATTATCATGGATAAAAAGCAAATTAAATGTTTAAAAATATAATAAGCTTAATACGTTCTATCCTCACAGTACTAAAGAGACAGAGGCTGCCTAAGTTTTGAACGGTTTGAGACCCCTGCGAAGCTTCTTGGCCACTCTGAAGACTATTCATGAAACTCAGCAGAAGTGATATAGTATCTCAGAAACGAGCACCGATCTCCGTAATGATAAATTTTGCAGACAGTCTTATCCTTAGACGAAACTAGAGCAAGCAGCACAGACACGATAGCTTTAGAAGCAACCTCTCTCTTTGGTATTAATCACAATCGCGTAATAGTAATTCGTGTTTAACCAAAGAAGCACTTACGAAAAAATGTAACATACTAAATGCAAAAAGGAGATAAACAAATCCAAAACATACACTCGTAGAAAGTAAACTCTGAAGAGCAGGCTGGTGCAACTGAATGTCTGTCTCCCAGTAGTATGGGAATGTTTTGGAGCAGGAGAAAAATTAATCCGTAGGATTGGAAGCAAGGAGCAGGAAGAAGTTTAGCCATAGCCTTTTGAATGAACCGTACCTGCATTCGCCTGTGGTGATTTAGGAAACCGATGTAAAACCAAATCTGAACGGCCGATCGGAGGTTTGAACCCGTATCTTACCGAATGCCAGATCCGAGAGGATAAACATACAAAGGATCTTACGCAAATATATTTCAAGCAGACTGAAGAGCGCAGTGGAAATTTTAGCTTTCGTATGGTGCTAATGGTTTATCGTATCAAGCACATATCTCGTTGTGATTCTCAGAATTTATATTTTCCCTTGTTCTATGTGTTTGCGATTCGGCTTTGACTAACGTATTTAAGAAAAAACAAGGACCGAGATACACCTTCTAATAATACATCCCAACCACGCGTAACTGTTGGAAGTCACTAGATGTATAGCGCAGTATAGTGATTGATGGGCATTATTCTTACATACTGATCCATCTCATGTTCCACTAGTGCCAAAAGTTAACGGAAAGATAAAGAAATATTAGAATTAGCAGATCATGAACAAGAAAACTAGAATCATCATACCAACTGAATGAAGATACATAAAGATGAAAAATCTATCAAGGAAAACTAAAATGAAACACTGCAACACACTAAACAAACCATAGAGTCTCTATGAGCCAGAACACACGTTCTCTACGAAAACTGAGGAAATAGAAGAGATAGAGAAAAAGGGAAAATAATCTTAAGGAAAATCTGGATAGAATCGAAAAAAGAAAAATTAGAGTTTAGGCACCGGAGGAATAAAAAATCTATACAAGGAAGAAGAAAATGAAAGGATATTAAACACCGTCAGTTTTTTAGTCACATAATAAGAAAGGATAACAGCAGACTTACAAAAAGAACTTTCAATCATGTTTACAAGAGTAGGAATAGCAACCAGTGGATTCAAGGAGTAAAGAAAGATATGAAAATGATCGGAATTACAGAAGATATAACACAAGGGAGAGCAACTTCAGAAGAAAAGGAGAAAAAGGAAGTTACTAACTTTAGGACACAAGAAAGGAGAAACAGCAAAGTGAAAGGATGAAGAACTATGAAAACATCGAAATGAGTGCACAGAATTACTCTTTGTAGTCCTTAGATGACTAAAATTGAAGTGTAGAAGAAGAATGAATTGAGCTGATCACTAAGGCATGGAGAAATGATAGCTTAATTTTTAATTATTATTGTAATGCATGTGACAGGTGTTTGAACAATTTTACGTATTGCGATTATGAGGCGTTGCTACTCGTGCGTCGCACTATTTCTCTAGTTCCTTCCTTTCGAAGTATTGTACGTGACAGTATGTCCTCATTACGCAGCCTCACGTATCCTATTTTTTATTTTTATTTCTTCCTTCCATACTTACCAGATGTTTACTGTTATTCGAATTGCTTCTTGCTGGCCTCAAATATCTGGTTCAATCCGACACCTTAACATCTGAAAAATCTTTACCTTAATGTAATTAAAGTTTTAATTCATTTATTTACTTTCAGGAATAAATCGTTCAGTTTCCTTTGATCACTAAGCATACAATTTATTACTGTAATTCATATTAACAAGATAATATACAGTTAATTCTTATCTTCGGTTATTTTAATGATAAATTCCTTCCGATTTTCACACAATGTCTTATACTGTTCATTAATTCTATTTTATAACCTCCTCAGGCTGTATTCTTTACATTTAAAATTTACGCACTACTTATCATAATACAACTTCATAGAGAGTTTCTTCTTCGAAACTTCCTCTTTAATTTTATTCATTGTCCGTTCATACTTTCATCAAAACCTTTTCTTTTTAGTCTCTTCTCTTCATCTTTTTTCAAAGATACTTCGCACTGTCTTTATGGGCGTCTTTGACTTTTAAACTAAATTATCAAAGTTAAAAATACATGCTTACTACATCTCAAAACATATTTACACCACAACCCATTATTTCCGTTAACTATAAATAAGGTTTTGGGAAGATCTGCGAATGAAGACTTGAGCCTTGTGATGTTGTCCGTTTTAGTGTGTGATTAATGATTTATACACAGCGCACCTAGACGTGAGTAATGGAAGCAGCCGAAGGCTATTAGCGAGCTGCCCTCCAAAGAGGGCCGTGCCAAATGGCGGAGTGAAAGACGAGCGAGAAAAAATGTTTGCGAAAAGCGCGGCCCGGGTGAAGAGGGCAAAAGCTGTTGGTTTTCTCTCATCAGCCGGCGTCCGCAACATAATGGGAGCTGGCTTCCCTTTTTTCGTGTAGGCCGACATTCGATTAGCATGAGAATGAAGGGCGGCCGAGTTCACAGGGGCCGACCAGCCACTGCGGGGGCGGCGAGGGAGGGCGGTAATTGGACCAACAGGTCACAAAGTGACCGACGCGCACGGCCGGAAACGTCATTAAAAATAAGATCGCTGCACTCACTAAACACTACCCCCTCAGCGAGAGATAGTAGGCCTACTTCACTGGTGCAGAGAATAGCAAGGCGGGAGTCTTAAGAAAATTGGATTAGAAGCTACGGCAGTTTAATTATTTTATGGCTTTACGCCTCGTCGACGTCGAGGTCATTAGAGGTGGGAAAGTACTGGGGACAAAGAACTGGAAGGAATTCGGCCATGGCCTTTGGAGGAAGCATCCCGGCATTCGCTTAAAATGATTTGAGGGAACAATGGAAAACCAGAATCTGTATGCCCGGGAGGGTATTCGAACCCGCTTCCTCCAGAATGCAGGGATAGAGCGTTACCACTCATACAACACCCTCGGTATAAGAGGACTAATTAGGACTTTTTGTTTTTTCACTGCTATGTTTGGTTTTTCTTGAGACCTGCTACATTGTTCATAAATTAATTTTTGAGACAAGATGGTTTTGGAATCAGCAGTTTATTTAAGCTTTCTATGGGTTAACCGGGCTTCGACCTTCGACACAGATCTTAAGTGGAACCACTCGATACCTAATGGCTCTTTGTATTTATGTCACTTTATGGGTTTGTTTTGCCTTAAGTAAGGAAACTCTCATGGACACTTCGCATTGCTCCGTTTCCATTGATTAACTTTTCTGTTTGATTTACTATTATTTGTTTTGTTGGCGGATCAGACGTGCGGCGTGTAACTCTGTGACTTTAGCTAGCTGTACAGTGTGCGTTTAGTGTGAGTTGTAAAAACTTACTCCTCAGTCGATGTATGTGTGCGGTGTTCACATTTGACACCTTGCTCCAGACTTCGCATCCATATATTAGGGCTGGAAAGAAAGTGGTTTTGTAGATTATGAGTTTATTACTTTAAAGAAATTTTTTCTTCTCACAATGGGTTAAAAAATTTGAACACAATGAAAACATAATTCAGCTCAAAGGCAAATGCAAACTCTCCTGGAAAAACATTGTGACCGCATAAGTCGTCTTACAACCTCAAACAATCTGCCTAGAATGTGAAAGTGTGTTTACATAACAAACTTGCAAATACATGTAGCTGAAACTTTACAAAAATTCCAAAAAGAATGTGCAATCTAACTTAGGTACTGATGGTACCCCGCAGCAGAAAGGCTAATGCCGAGGTGAGTGAAATTTTTCTATCAAACCACGCGATTAGTTATCTTATTTAATAAAATGAATTAGGTCCACTATCTGAACCCTAAGTTGGACTCAAATGTCGCTGTATAATTTAATAAGCAACCATTCTATTCTGCAAAAAGTTATGGAAGAATAAATATGAGTATATAGGGAAAAAATCTCAGAATACAAAAAATAAATAAATTCAATTTTACAAAATTAATTTTTGTACCGATGAAGCCATATTTTGTTCCTTCTTTCCCTTTGTTGATACTGCAAAATACTTTCTCGAAATCTGTTACTATTCTCCTAAATTTTCCATCCACTTCTGTTTAACCGTTGCTCTATTGATTCATGATATTTGTAGCTCTATTATCGTGACTTCTAATCATATCCTAGCGTGAACAGGTCTTAGAAGCTCTCTAAAACCTCATTTCCCTCTCTTCCATTCCATTTTCATTTCGCTTGGTTGTCATTCAGTTCAAGCAATTTTTTAAGAACTTGTCTAGGTTTTCTTCCGAGCTTCCTTGAAGTTTCTGATTATCAAGCCACATGACCTTCTTTTGAAAACCACTATTCAACTAAGTGAACTGTTTTACTTGTTCAAGGATTATATCTTTTATCAAAATTTCTGGGCATATCATACATTTTCCTTTAAACGCGTTAATCTTTGTTTTATGTTTGTATAAATTTTGGAATCGTACTCTTTACTTAATTGCCCTAACATGTTAACTTATAGGTGAGATTGTGTTCAGCGCACAGTAAAATCTTTTGGTCATATGAAAAGAGCAGTATATTAAGAGTTGACGTATTTTTGGTTTTGATTCCGGTATCAAATGCATCTTGCCATTTTCTTAAATGATTATGGGAAGGTCGGGCAGCCCTGGACGACGGGTAACCCCGGACGTTTAAAGTTCTAACAAACCAACCACGCTGCGTCGGTACAACTTTATTGTAAATATGCATCCTGCAGTACTAAAACAAATGCAACTGAGCTGGGGCTTGGGTGCTCAGTAATTTGCACACTAGTGTGTTTTGTTCCTGGCAGAAGTTTTTCGTTGCTCGTGTCAAAATTGGTTGAAGATTATTGAATATGATGCGTCAAATAAACGCATAGTGACGCAGACTCGAAAAAATCAAAAAGGGCGAGATTTTTGCATCTTCACCATATAAAAAATGTAGAGAGGACTGGAAAAAAAATTAAAGGCAGTAAAAAGGGCGAAGAGAAAAAATATAAACGTAAATGTGCTATAAAGACGTTGAATACAAATAAATGTATTCAGATTCTTTCCGAAGCAAATCAAGTAAAACAGACAGAATGCATCGTACATGGAGACATTTTTTAAGAAAACTGGATTCAGTATTATGAAGCAAAAACAGAGCCCATGAAGATTGTGTTTATATAGACTCTTCAGGTATCCGTTATTACCGTGATATTTGTAAGGGGAAAAAAACAATTAGGCCACCATTTATTACTGTGTTGCCAAAAAATTAAGGCCAAGTGTTTTCAATTTAATTCTAATTACTATGGCTGCAGAAGTTTCCACTTTGGTTTTAAGATTATATTATTTTTATTTGTAATTAGTTTTAAGTGTCCGGGGCTACCCTAACTTTCTCTAACCATTAAATATGAAAAATTGCATGTGATAAACTATACCGTTGTCTTATCACTTGAGTAACATAAAATTTGTCTAGGGTTTTATTTCCAATATCAATATGAATGCTTTTAATATCATAGAGATCTGTTGTTACCTTAATTACATATTAACAATAAGTTAAAACGAAATTTAACAAACTGCAAGAGAACCTTGCAAGGAACGCATGTCAATGCCTGTGGTAATTCGAGAGGCATTTCTAGCTGGTAAAATTACTGACTACGCGACATATACAACAGTGCGATTTCGCACTACCACTTTCCATTCGGGAGGACCGGGGTTAAACTCGGTTCGGCCATCCTGTCTGAGGTTTTCCGTGGTTTCCCTCAGTCACTCTAGGCGAATGCTGGGATGGTTCCCTACAAGGCCACGGCCGACCTTTCATCCCCCCTCCCTCCCCGTAGTATAGTTTGGCTGAAAAGAGTCTCCTGTGACTCTCCAACAGCCCGCCTCCCAGCCTTCAGCTGGGAGGAATGAAATTGTAAAAAAAATATATATATATATACTCGGCATAATGAAGCAATATCCCAAGCAGAAGAGATGTCAACCTCCTAATTGATTAAACCATTGCGATCGTTTATCAGATATGTCTTGTACAAAGCTATTCGTTAAGTTACGGCAGGTGTTTTCGAACAGTGTGTGTTGCCGGCAGCCTATATGAACCTTTTGCTGAGCACTATACGTGAGCGGTAACGCTCGTTCCTGGCAATCAGGAGGACGCGGATTCAAATCCCCGTCGGGGCATCCGGATTACGAGTTCCTATGGTTCCCTTAAATCATTTCAAGCGAGTGTCGGGATGGTCTCTGTAAAAGATCATCGTCGTATTTCTTCCCGTTGCTTCCCCTCCCCCCACCACTTCCCAGATTCAATAATTTAGACATCGACGAACTTAAAAGCCCTAAATAAAAAACGGATAGTTTTGTGCATTCTGATGTTGATAAGAATTTTATCATGAACAGATTCAAATCTTGCTAACGGCATAATGGAAGAAAGCCATGGGACAAATTTGTACTGAGTGCAATTTTAGTGTTTGATAAAACTTCCCAGGTTATGAGTTATGAATGCGAAATTTATATCACGCAGCAGAAAATATTGAGGAGTTCGTGTAGGAAATGAGGTTAGCATAAAACAGAGGCAACTTCTAGGTTTCCGACATTTCACTGGAAACTTTGGAAAGAAATTAGCGAAGCCGGTAATTTCAGATGTCTGGTAACATGTCGGTAATTTAATATTACGACCTTTCAACGGGCGATAAAAGCTTAATTTCAGAAACACAGTGCTGTTTCTGTTTCTCTCGCTTGATATCTTCGGCAACTGATAAGAACTAATAAATGTTTGGAGTAATTTGCCTATAATGTGATCAGTTGTAATAGTAGTTCGTACAGGACATATCAGCCATTTAGAATGTGATAAGTCCCGTTCCATTGGCGGGCGACGTAATGAAATGCCAAACACTCGTATCAAGGCTGCTGTTACTGTATTCCGGCCTTGTGTTTCTCTCTTTGCACATTCGTACGCGGGTCAGCGAAATTACTGGCGGTGAGCACGCCAAGGCGATTACAGATACAATCTGCACCGAGGCCTGGCCGCTAATGCACAGGCCGCGGTATACTAAGCAGGAATCGAGACCAGAGCGAACTTGTCACAGCGAATGTTGTAAACACATAGAATTATAATGGATTTTCATCTTGTTTTTATCTCACTATTGCAGCTGAAAATACAAAAACTACTTTTCGATTTTATTAGAACATCAAACATATTTTTATTTTGTAATGCTGTGTTTTTGTGCATAATAATATGTTAATAAATGTTAGTCATAACTTTTTCACTTACAGTTTTTATTTTATTTTGTATTTAGTTGGGAAATGTTTTATATCAGTCTTGTTTTCCCCTGCTTTTTGTGTTCCACATCACGCGCTGTAGAGTTTTTATAAACGTTTTGTTGGTTTTTTATACACTCTACTGCTTACCGACTTGTAACTAATAAACAAGCATTTATTATTGTTTGTATCAGATTTTTCAGAGATGCCAACAATCTAAAGCAGACATGTCAAGGATACGGCCATCGGGCCGCATCCGGCCCCCGGGCCCTATCAATACGGCCCGCGATCGCAATGTGACACAGAAAGAAGAATCATGTTTTTTAGAGCTTTTAGACTTCACTCGATTCCTCTCTTTTTATTTGAATCTGGCCCGCCTACACATTCTAAATTTAATATACGGCCCTCTCCAAGGTTGAGTTTGACACCTATGATCTAAAGTAAATCCGTTATCAACCTATTTCATTTTGTTTCCAGCTTTTAAGTTGTATCTTTGGTATGGCGGTGTATTTGTATGATAATCCTTTTTTAGTTTTCTGCATAGTTTCTAGTTAGTGAGATGGACATATTCGTAGATCACAAATTTCACAAAAAAAGTGGGATCGCACTTCATTCCACTACAGTAAGTTCACATGGTTTTAATTTGTCGCGCATTCCGCCTCTCTATTGACTGTATCTACAGTTTAACGTGGAATCCCAACCACATCTCTCATAAGATCAAACGCAGTTCTTAAAACCGGGATTTGCACATTCTCTTTCTTTCATGACCACGGGCTTAGGCGATCACCATGTGGGGTGTTTACCCTTCATGCGCCAGGTTGGTTTCCGTTCCACAGTGTTGGAAAGTATGGATGACAGTTTGTACAGTGTAGAGTGTTGTTTGTACTGTGAACGAGAGATGAACGAAAACGAGATGGTGAAACCGGGTGCGGGCAGATTCAGGCCTACTCTTCCGAAAGAGTCCTTGCGACCGCTGAACTTAGAGCCACATCCAATGGACAAATAACGATCAACCATGTCGTATTCTCTGCCTCTGTAAGTATCGTGGAGAGGTTTGGATTTTACCCAGGACTTTGGAGCACGATTTGCTGATTAGGAGTTATACACCACCACCTCTCCTAGTCCCGATTATGAAAATTTCAGCTACTACCACTGCTGGAACCAGCTAACCCAGTCTCAGCGACCGACATCACCAAGATGCTGCTGGAAACTGAGCCAGCGATGCGGATGGATTTTACCCAAAGAACAACTCCTACAGATATAAGCTTTATTTAAACTTCTATTAAGGAAACAGGGGGTGGTAAGGGAACTATTATAAGCAGTGAAACTGAATTTAAGAGCAAACGTGTACATTTGTGGCAATGTTCCTGAATAATTTAACCACTGAGCTATCATGCAATCCTATTCTTTTACTGAACACAGTAAAAAAAAAAAACAAAAATATAACAACAACAATGACGTTGTAGGCCAATCAGCTTCAACCTGCCACCGTTTACAAGTCGAAGTCATTAAGCTCTATTAATAAGTCCATCGAATACATTTTCATGCGTTTCTCAATACTGTCGCACATCCGCGGCAACTATTTCCTAACTAAGGATCTCTGTTTTAGGGACCCGTAACCAAAACGGAAAAAACGGTACCCTTAACATTTCGTAATGTTAGCCCAATTTTTCGTATGTCAGATCTACGTCTACACTCTGCAATTCACAGAGTTGTGGATAACAGAGGATGTTTTGCACGGAACCTAACTCTGTGCTTTCCAATCCCAAATCCAACGAACTATGAAAGACTTCCGATAAGCATCCGTACGACACTTAATTTCTCTAATTACATCTGTCGTGTCATTTCTACCTAAATAGAAGAAGTATTCGCTCGCATTCGTAAACGAAACTTGTTGTTCACATGCTGACCAATAAATTAATATCAAACATTCGTTGTCTGTCTGCCAGACAATTTCAGCCCAATTTGCAAATCAATTCTGTGACACTTTCGCAAAGACTGTGGTAAGTAGTCACGAATCGAGCGGCTCTGCACTTTATCTATCCTGTCCATCAATCGCTTGTGATACGAATCCCTTAGGGCACAACAGTAGTCCAAATGAGGACGTAGAAAGTTTTTGGCGCTATCTACTATCCATAAGCGCTACAATTATTCGAAATTCAACCTATGAATCGTAGCCTAAAATTAGCTCTACCTACAATCGAAGTTATTTGTACGTCCCATTTAATTATTATTATTATTACTCCGCAATTCACTAAAAGTGTGTGGCGGAGGGTGCATTCCACCTTTCCGAAAGGGTAATAGTATGGAAGGGATAAACGGGATATGGCAGGAGGCGCCCATGGGCTATTGTCAGGAACCATCCCAGCATTAGCCTTGGGTGATCCGGGAAAACCATGGAAAACCTAGAAATGAATCGGTTCTGGCCCTGATTTCTCTTTCTTATTTTCGCGGTAATTCCTAGATATGAATGATGCTGGTAGCGATATTTGTTTACTGTAATTCCAAAATACTTGTACTTTGTACTGTTACGCCCAAATTCCCTGTCACTTCAGGGAATCAACAACTTTAATATCTGAACATTTTACTTTGTACTCCTGAACAAACTGATTCTTCGTTTGGGTTTTGCACATTGCCTTGCATGGTTTGCAGTTTAGTGTAAGTTACAACTAAATGCACCATGCCACAGAAACGTTCAGATTTCGTTTATTTTAGAGCAATCTGGCCAACTCCTTACTTCCTTATAAAGGACTACAGCATCAGCGAACGTTCTCAAACTTCTATTAAAGTTATCTCCAAGATTATTTATAAAAATTGAGAGAAGGAGTCCTATAACAATTCCTTAAGAGACCCTGATGTAACATCTTTATTAATAGAGGTTTCTCCGTTATCAATCACATACTGCAATCAATCAGTTAGAAAATCTCGTATCCATTCATAAATCTGATCGGCTATACCATACGCTCGAATCTTGGCTAAAAGTCGGTTGTGTGGCATAAAGTTGAAAGCTTCCTGACAATCCCAAGTATTGCATCTACTTGTGATACTGCGTCAGTAGCCGTCATTAGGCCATGTGGAAATAGGGCCAGTTGCGTTTCACACGATCTGTTCTTGCTATGATAGATAGTATGATGGTATTGTTTTAATTAATATTGCTACGGGCTGAGCTGTGCGTACGTAATCTGCGAGAGATGCTGGAGTCCACGCGTGGGTCAATCGCCGGTGTTAAGGTAAAGGGCCCTACACTCAGCGCCAAATGTATTCGAAGAATTTAGAGGGGTACCTAATTTATGCATGAATTGAATATTGATAATCTCTGATAGCGGAAGGTTAATTAATTAAAATTGATGAAATGAAACGGGTTCTTTCAATATATTTCATAACAACACAGATAAACTGCCACACCCTAGTTTCTATTACATAACACGAGAGGTATTTATTACCATCTATAAATATACTACCTCCATGCGTATGCAATCTGTCCTTATGGAAAACGTTCATGTTATTATTTAAAAAATTTCCGAACTTATAACCCCATTTCACCATCTTTCTGTACCAATTACGGTATCTACTTCTGCACTACTAATAGCACTTGCTGGTTAAGGCTTTTTGTTACAAACACTTCTACAGTCAACCACGAGAACTTTTAACTGTTGAGATTTTTATTCTGCTCTTACTCTGCTTTGTTGAATTTATTTGAGCTGTCCGTATCTGTGTTTCAACTGTTGGGTCTTTCTCCATCAGCTAAAAAAAAAAGAATATCCCAGTGTACTCCACACTGCCCCTGCCACCCGTATAGCGAATCCACATGTGTACTGCAGCATTGACGTATTCAACGTAGCCCTAAATGATTCTACCTTACCTTAGGGTTAAGATCGAGCAATTATCAGCCAAGATCGCCAGGGAAGCGCCGAAGCCCCTGATTAAGGCTCCTCAACTCGACCCTGAAGTCCTTAGTCTCTTCCGTCAACGATGCTTCAGATAGCTCTGTCAATAGCGACAGAATTAACTGTTTCAGCCAGTCACCGGAAGGACAAGAGGATAACCTCATACCCAATGCGGCAATCGTTATTGGTGCCGACATGCGCCACGATCCGTAGCTGGCTACAATCCGTTCGCTCAGGGGCAAGCTGGGTGGCTTACTCCACATCTTGGATCAGACCACCCGTATTACTCACGAACTGACACTGGATTTTCTCCCCGAACGATCCAGCATTTCCTTAAAGGGGTAAATAAAACACCTAACGTTTGAGTTCCCTAATCCCCTTCTGCGGTTGCTCAGACCTCGGTCTGGTGGTTCCGCCAATTAACAGGATGACAACTGTGGAACTGAATCAGTCCCCGAAAATACCTCAAACCGCTTGAAAAGTGGCACAAGCTCATCTCTATGGCAACTAAGCTTTTCGACTGTCCCCGCTTGCAGCTTCGAAAATAGACATTATATGTCAGTCATCTACAGCCTACCGTCGCACAGTATCCATTCTCTATGTCTCGGTTCCCGGTATGGTGGTTGATAGGAGAGAAAATTTGAATGTATTCCACCTCCTTTCCACCATTTCTGAAGAAATTTCGCAGGAACATATATTTTATTGACCACAAAACAGATCTTTTTAAGTTACACATCCCCATTTACGTAGCAGATGGAGCAAACATTATATATATATATATATATTTTGTGGAGTACCCAATCGAATGTGGTATTGTTGAACATGCATTAAAAATGTAATCAATGCTATTTTGGACTTTTTATTTAGTTTTGCACTTTTAAAGGTATGAGCTCCCAGGCTAATTGATTTTATATTCAAAAGACTGATAAAATTCAAAATTAACTCGCTTGATAAGAACTTCCAATGAATACTGTCTTGTATCAGATACATCGACAAGTATATTAGCTTTTCCCATTTCTCTATTACTAAAAGCCTTAATATTTCACAATATAAAACAAGTCTTAAGACTAAGTAAAAATAATTTATTCTTTAAAAAATGTACTTGAATAAAACAAATATCAGAAAATATTAAATTTCATAAATATAGAGAACCAAAACTGATAATCATACAATGTTTCTAGTTTACAATGTTTCCACCACTTTACATTATTGGACGAGAGCATAGTATTCATATAGTATGCACAAGTTGTATTGGATAGCGATAGTCGTATGATTCACCATATGAATGGCGAATATGCTCGTAGAATTTATTGGTCGACAGTTTTATTAGTCATGAATATAATCGCATCCAGTTAATGATGTAGTACGGAACTAATTAGATTTTAGTATCATATCTACCCCCATGTTAGGAGATTTTCACGTATTCTTTTCCTGGAAAAATATGAATCGGTAAAAAATTTCATGTCGTAGACACGAAACCATTTGTTTTAGAATTCCAGTAGCGAAGTTAGAATATATAACTGCTTAATCAATTATCGCCGTCCCGTATGGGCATAAGTGTAGTAAACGTTACTGCAGTATAAGAACGAGTAAGTAGCTAGTAAGGGTTAACACGTATCTGAAAAGCTTTTTATGAAGCATTTCGTCTACAATATTGGCCCTTGTTTTTATTTGAGCTGTTAAATCGGTCCAACGTAACACTTATCCGCAGAAAAGCGTCTGACAGCCAAGTCCCAGTCGGAAGGTTCTTGACTCGAATCCAGATTCCGACTGAGATTTTCAAAATCCCAGAAGTAAACC
This sequence comes from Vandiemenella viatica, assembly GCA_031002005.1. NCBI lineage: Eukaryota > Metazoa > Arthropoda > Insecta > Orthoptera > Morabidae > Vandiemenella > Vandiemenella viatica. Next base: position 96,772,436 of record JARYHS010013630.1, on the reverse strand, counting down.
ATTAGCAGCTTCAACAATAACAGCAAAACAATCGAATACATTCACTACACGTAGGAAAGAAAAGTTACGAATCATTATGAACTAAGCAGTTTTAATACATTACTGGAATTAACGATACCTTCTCATTGAAAGAAGCCACTAGTACAATTTTGCTTCAGCCTACTAGTCTACGGGGATGGAAGGTTGACCGTGGCCTTGTAGGAAACCATCCCAGCATTCGCTTAGAGTACCTGAGGAAAACCACGGAAAACCTCAATCAGGATGGCCGAACTGGGTTTGACCCCGCTCCTACCGAATGGCAAGTAACAATGTGAATTTACACTGCTTAAACCTCAGTCCGTAATGGTTACTGCATAGTTTGTTTTACACCCTACGCCATAAACATTTCGCCTGCGAGAAGAAACTTCCGTATCATTAACCATGAGTTCGTCTGACTTAAAACAGGATTCATAGAAAAACTGCCTCTCGGACTTAGATGGGATTAAAATAATATTCTGCCTATTTTTTCGTGTGGTGAAACAGAGAATATTGCATTTTTTTATATGAAGGTGGAAAGCTGAGAAAATTAAGATAAAATTATTTCGTCGAACTTGATTCATGTCGGATGTAGTTGTTTCTGCAAGTCGAAATGTTTATAGTGATTTCAGCGTAACAGCGCCATCATGTTATTTTTCAATTGTTGGCTGAAGATGTGATAAATGTTAATAATCGGTTTAAGAGAGAGGTCCGTACTTTAGCAGTACACGTGAATGAAAATAGACACACTCGTCTTATTATCATGCCAAATAAGCTGAATACACAAATACATCATGCCGAGAATAATTTGGAAGTATTCAGGGGCGGATCCAAGGGGGGGGGGAAGCTAGGGGGCTCAAGCCCCCCAAAAGTATCTAGGTGTTGCTAGGTGTATCTTGGTGTTGCTAGGTGTATCTTGGTGTTGCTATGGTTACACTGATTTACCTTTACACATCGTCGGCGCCGAGATAGAGGCGGAAAAGGAATGCAGATAAGGAAAGGGAAGGATTTCGGGCCATGGCCTTTTGAATAAACTATCCCGGAATTCGCCTGGAGGGATTTCAGGAAACAGTGGAAAATCGAAAACTGGATGGCCGGATGTGGATTCGAAGCTGCTTCCTGCAAATGCGAGGCCACTCACGCATCAAAGTTATTGTGTGTATACACGTTATTGTTTAATGCACAAAATGTTACTGCTGTTTACCTGTTGAGCAATGAGCTTAGATCCCAAATATGTAAATAGCAAAACAAACAAAAAACAACAAAAAACTTCTTTCAGACCGTTTCTTTTTATATCCACCTACAGGTTTGCTGACGAACTAGTAGTTGGAGCGGCGACCTTATTCTTTATTATTAACTAGCAGCCTGTAAACAAGCTTTGTAATATCCGTGTTTATGAAAGAAGTTTCTGCTTCCATATGAACGATTTCAGGGAAACTATTAATGAAGCGGACATAGAACCCCAGTTTGCTGTGGCCTCGCATTCTGAAGGACGCAGTTTCGAATCCTTGTCTGGCCATCCGTATTTAGGTTTTCCATGGTTTCCCCAAATGTCTCCAGGTGAATGACAGACCGATTCCTCCAAAAGACGATGGCCAAATTTCTTCCCGTTCCTTGTCTCCAGACCTTTCCCGCCTCAAATGATCTCAACGTTGATAATTTGTAAAGTCAGAAGCAGAAAAAAAACCAGTTTTCAATTAACTGTGATTGTATATAACGCGGAAGTAGTGGGGTGAATTTTCCCCATCACAGCCGCAAAAGTCTATTTCAGGGGCTGTTCAAAACTAGCGAAAAAAGCAAAACATTTTTCAGCAGTAATAACTCATTCTATAAAGTGAAGGGAAATCATAAAAGCTTTATTTAATGGGACATGTGCTGGCATTTTGCCCTTCGAGTGGGATACTGCGACAAAAGTCACTTTATCCAGCCTGACTTTTGACAGCTGCAAGAAAATTAACTGGTTATCCCGAAGCTCTGGTAGACATCCTAGACGCTAGGCGGCTCCTGTTGACGTCTATCAGCAACAAAACTGTCAGCGTGGCCCAACACTCATTTGGAGTGAAGCCTATCAGTCGCATGAGAAATTATGTTTCCTGTTTACATCAACATTTACTTCTGACAGCACTCTGTAAATCTATAATTCCGGTACCACAATTAAATTAATGAAAAGAGATAAGTATTAAAAGTTCTGTATTGAGAAAGCTGAAATCCGAAGTGTGTACCACATGCTAAATCCGAGTGTAGGCAGGTACTACGGAGGGTCTTACCTTTGCATAGTGACGTAGCCAGGAGGTGAATTGCGATGGTTTGATGTTGCCCTACGTAGAATGAAAAAGTTTTTAAATTTTCTGGTAAATTTGGACGACCGCGGTGGTGTGTGTGTTGTGGATGACGTTTGAAAGAGGGAGAGGGTGAAGCCCGGTACCACCTCATTTCAAGCCTACTATTCCGAAAGACAAGATGGGGGGGGGGGGGGTGGTTCGCAGAGTTTCACGTCCCGATCCGACAAACAAATCTCTATAAACAGCCTCGTTTGCTTTCGCTCTATATGCAATGCGGAAAAGTTTGGAATTTAGCCCAGGCTATCGAACACAATGCGTTGATTATCAATTGTGCGCCACCGCCTACCCTGACGATGATGAAAATATGTTTCAACTGAAAAGCTGGTTTGCATTTTAGATTTTGTACTTGAACATATTACCAAGTGTTATTTAAAAGTCTGTAAAAGTGCTAAGTAGTGTCACATCTACAAAACGTTCTGTAAAAGAAAAGTGCTGTTCCAGACAACGATGTGAAGATTACCACCATACCTGTAAGTACAGTAATACATATAGATATACACGAGGGCGAATCAACAAGTAAGTTACACTAGCTCGCCGCGCACGTGGTAATTATGCCGAAAGGCGTGATAATCGTATTGTCAACACTTCACAAGGCCAGCCAAACGTCCGAACTGCCGAAGGCCGGCCTCGGTAGCGTAGGGGCTAGCGTGTTAGCTCCGCGTGCCGAAGGTCGCCGGTTCGAATCCGGCCGCGGGCATGGATGTTATGTGTTGTGTGTCTGTGTGAATGTCCTGTCCGTCCTGTGGCGTCTATACACTGAAAGCAATTATAATTACCTTGAGCTGGCTGTATGGCCTCCGTTGCCAAATGCCATTTAAAAAAAAAAAAAAACTGCTGAAGCGATTCAAGTGGGAGGTATGGCAACATCCTCCATACAGTACAGACTTAGCGCCATGCGATTATCGTGTGCTCGGTAAGCTGAAAAAGGACCTCGGTGGACGACGATTCCGAAACGATGAGGAGGTGAAATCAGCTGTCTCCAGGTGGTTACATAGCACTGAGGGTGATTTCTACGCAGTCGAAATCGAAAAGTTGGGTGACCGTTACGAGAAAAGTTTACAGTCTCTTCAGGACTGTGTGGAAAAGTGAACTTACGTTGTATGTTGTCACAGACGTGTTACCTATGTGTAGGTGGTTTCATAAATGGACATAAGTTGGAAGTGAAACTTACTTTTTGATTAGCTCCCGTATATATAAAGATTTGTTTCATTTAATAATTGTAATGATACACATGTAAAACCATACATTTACAGCAACTGATTATGCCCCATACCACAAAGGCGAAACGCGTCTGGGGAGTAAAATAACATTAAAAAGAACAGTTGTCCGTGGTCGGCATTTTATTTATAAAAATCTAGAAAGTTGGGGCTCGTGTCAGGCATCGCACGCCTTCATGGTGCCGGAACAATTTTATGGGTTTTTTTTCCGTGTGGATTTAAGTTTCGTCGAGGTGGAGACGGGAAAGGATTAGTCACAAAGAATGGCATGTAATTCTACCATAGAGTGAGATCCTGAAACCATGGAATATTAAATTCAGGAAGTGACTAGACAGGGATTTGAACTCGCGTCCTCCCGAATGCTAGAATCGAGCGTTACCACTCACCCATAGCGCTAGTAAAGACCTGGGCCGACGGCGCGGTATGACAGAAAGTTATTCGATAATGCTGTCTAATCTGCAAATAACCTTCAACAACGACAGCATTCGATGTGATCATACTGGTTGCAAATGCCGAAACCGAATGTATTTAATTGCAGATCAACAGCAGTAGTTTTATGGTAGAAGGAGGTGCGCAGGATTGAAACAAGTAGTTGCGGAGGCTGCACCTGCAGGGGGTTGCGTATTGCTGGGCTCGAGTGTCGCTCGCTACCTGCTGGCACTTCCTGCCCTCATTGTCCGCCCCCGCTGCTACATGAGCCGCCCTACAGAAAGCGCGCCCAATCGCCTGATTTAGGGCGATGCCGAATTATTCCGGCTCTGGTTGCGACATTCACGGCAAAACTCACAAAGGGCGGCAGGTAAGGGGAGTTTCCGGCCACGGCCTACCACAGTACGGGCGCCCTCTTCTACGGGCCTGATGTAACCTTCAAGTATGACACGGACGTAAGAATAACAGTTGGTTAATGATTTCTTTGTTCCGCACCTCAAGTGACAGTCACTGCTCAACATTACACTAATCAGTTCTCCAATAAGCAGCTCGTTAATATACAGTGATCTAAGGAGCTATTATTTTCATCACTAGCCTCGCAAAGACTGCTTCCAGGAACAGCTCCAGTGTTTTTATGTCATCTTAAAATGAGAGTAACGACTATGGTTTAAAACACACATTTCGTCTATCAGTGATCGTGAATTATTTTATATATATATAAAATCCGCCTTGTAATTGGAAAACACCTTGGGATAATGTCAACAAGGATTTTTAGTTACATCAAAGGCTACGCAAATTTGTAAGTTTCCAGAAGAAACCATCTACTAATTTCCACTACGCCATGATACCTCAGAACTTTCCAAAGCAGATTCTTACTGGCATATTGTAAGAAATGTTATTTGGTCCTCTTCTACAAATACGACATCTTACTAGAACTGATCCAAATCTTTTTATATTAGGAACTGTATTACAAGTAGACTCAGTAAACATTTAAATAACGTCAACACATCTTATATCACAGCTGAAAAAAATTAATTCATCTTTTTGCTACGCCTCTCATAATACTAATCTCTCCGTTCATCCTTATTGCTCCAAATACACTATTCCTCTTCATTTTTCATGTTTTGCCAACCTGCGGCAACCTAAACACTTGATAAAATGCAAGTTTAAGAAATATATGAACATATTTTAAGGGAAAAGAAGCTCGTAGCCTAAGAAGATACTTATTTAGCCTGCACATTCCTCCTAGGACGTTTATTGAGATCTTCAACAAGTGCCAAAATTCATCAGTAACTAGGAACCATAGAGGTGTTTTCCGTTAAAAAACAATTTATTTTCATTGAAAACATTGTGACAATGATGGACTATAGTTCGTTAAAATTGCGACAGCTTGTAGAAATATTACACCGATCATAGTGGACGAACAGTAACGTTCGGGAGAAAAATCCCCGTCCGGCCACCCAGATTTTAGTTTTTCATAATATTACGAAATCACTAAAAGCGAATGAGGGGATGGTTCATTCAGAAGGTCACATCTTAATTACTTCCCCTTCCTTGCCTCTCTCCCGGTTCTAATGACGTCGAAATCAACGAGCCGTCGTCCTCGTATTAAATACAACAAAAATAAGAAATAGCCGATTGAAAGTAACAGCTAAAGAGGGTAAAAAATGCAAAGTATTAGGATCGCAAGGTCAAGGCAGTCCTACGAGAAGAATTTGGGACAGTGAACCTTGAAAGCATTCCATGATTTACTATCCGCCGTCACCGAAGCATGTTTAGTTAGAAGACGTAATTTGAACGTGACATATTGGCTTGTTTACGAGAAGACTCATTTTGTTTCTCGTGTGGGACATAACGCCACAGTTTGCGGATTAGAGTGTAGTGCTAAACCATTCTGTGGGCAACTGAATGCAACGCAACCAGTATACGACACGTCCCTCTCAATGCAGCTGCAGCAAATCCTAGCACAATAATGGGACACACTGAAAAATGTGGCGTAGCTCTGCGCTGTTTGCACTCTGCAGAGGGTTTGCTTGACCCAGAACGAATGGCCTCACAGACTAGGAAACTCTTGTTATACACACCATATAGTGGTCGCTCACACTGAACGAACGGCAGATGCTGTTGACTGCGAGTTTTTTTGCCACAAATCGATTTTTTTGGTTGGGCTTTACGCCTCGTCGACAGCGAGATCATTAGAGGCGGGATTGGATTGGAGCAAGGAACGGGAAGGAATTCGGTCATGTCCTTTTTGAAGGAAGCATCCCGGCATTCACCTGGAGTGATTAGGGGAAACGATGCAAAACCCAAATCTGCATGTCCGGACGGGGATTCGAACCCGCGTCCTCCCGAATGCGAGGACAAAACGTTAACCGTTCACCCACCACTCTCTTTCACAAATCGAGGTAAAAGTGTAGTCACAATGGGTGCCGGGCAATTAGGGATGTTTTTTTATGGCATTACACTTTGTAGACGTTGTGGTCATTAGAGGCGGAAAAGGAAGGAACTGGAAGGGATTCGGCCGTAGCCTATTGAAGGAAACATCCCGGAATTCGCCTGGACTGATTTGGGGAAGCCATGGAAAACCCAAAACTCGATTGCCAGACGGGGTTTCAACCCACGTCCTCGAGAATGCGAGGCCACCACGCACGGTATAAAGGAGTGATAGGAAATGAAGCTGCACTGCACAGACCTCATGATCATTGTCATTAACATTGTTAAGAAAGAATGTGAAAATAGGAGGCTCACCGACTGCTAAGGGAAGGGGATTTGGTATCGAGCACCTCCAACAACATCAACAAGCTACGGAAATAAATTAAGTTGATTAACAGACCCAGGACATGGGACACTTTACTAAGGCAAAAATACAGCACATCATGCGATTTATGGATTCGCCGATGTACCCTTATCTGTATTTCTGTTCAATTATCACCAATCAAAAAGGAAAGAACTGCAAATGATATAACTTCTCTGATGGCATATCTCTCAGTTCCGAAAAAGAAAACGGTCGAAATATTTTCCATGTGTGTTGAAAGTGAGATGTAAAAATTAAATATATATTTCAACTATTGGCTGTATTAGATTTCGTCTAAGCCATAAATAAATAAAAATCAAGGTAAATCTCAAGTTCAACCTCTACATCAGTAAACATCTAGAGTTCTCCCGGAGGTACACTTCGCGGTAGCGTTCATATCTTTTCTCGAGATTTTGTGAGGACGCGAGTTCGAATCGCCAGGCATCCAGATTTCGGTTTTCCATGGTTTCCGGAAATCACTCCAGGCGAATGCCGAATGGTTCCTTGAAAGGCCATAGGTGAATTATTTTTCGATCCTTGACTTCAGTCCTTTCTTCCCCCCAATGACTTCGACGTCAACGAAGCGAAAAGTGTTAAAAAAACAAAAAAACAAAAAAACAAAAAACAATTGGAAGTCATTGGGGTCAGCCGACAGAAGTGAAAACTTAAAGCATGAATATCATACGCGCAACACGTCATACTTATAGCTACAGATATATTAGTCCAGTAACGGGGTAGTTCTCACTTGCATCACATCACGTAGAAGATTTTTTTTCTTATCTTGTATATATTGGTGAGAGTATGCAGAAACCAAGTTTTCGACCTCCAACACCCTCGGCACAATTTTCTGTTGCCAAAAAATATCAAAATTTTGTACTTTTTTCAGTTTTTCGTCTATAACTCCTTCCTGATAAGTCCTATCAAGAAATATTCTATTTTCAATAGGACAAAATTTCCTACAACTATCGTATTACAAACTTTTTTCTAAACTCAAAATTAAGATAAAGTTGGGTTTTAACCTACTTTGCAGCTCAAAATTACCTGAAACCCCTGTATATATAACCGATATATATGTATTTCTGTATGACATAGTATATATATGTACTATACTTTGATTACTGATGGTCCATTCAATAATCATATAGCATTGTTGGCCGGGAGATCCCGAAGGATTGTTCGGCCGCCAGGTGACAGTGTTATGGATAGGCCGCGCAGTGCGCTTCTTGTGGCTATCTAACCTGACCAAGTACTAGTACCGCATATAGGGAACCTACAGCTTAAGGTGGAATCCAAACCACAGAATCGTTCTGGCTTACTTCATATTACGGAGCAAGCTGTGGCAGAGGTAAAGGTAGGGTTAATGGCCTTTGAAAATCATTGCTGAGACCGGGATTTCGATCTCCAGTCAGACGCCTTGAGCTACCAGATCGCTCTATTACTGAAGATAATAGAGCGAACAACAATGCATAATGTTATGACGCAAAGTTATAAAGTCATAATAATTTCGAAATATGTTAAAAAAATGGTCATAAATAAATTTCTTTTCCGTTTGGATTGTCCCGGCTTATCAATGAATTGTGTCTCTTTCATCCATTGCATCAGGAACAGCTTCCTCGAGGTCGAAGAAATCTTCCTCTCCTTCATCTACTACATTCCAGGAACGCTTTCACGAGGCAGGCGAGAGCAATTTTTGCAAGCAGCTGAACAATGCAGTCCTGATTAGCGACAGCTGCATGGAGGAGTACAAGGTTTCTGGAAGGAATATGATACAACCTTCGAAGTAAACTCAAGTGCATCGTCTTTTATTATTGTTTTTTTTATGACTTTACGCCTCGTCGACGTCGAGTTCATTAGTGGCACGATGGGACTGGGGACAAGTAACGTGAAGGATTTCGGCCATGGCCTTTTGAAGGAAGCATCCCGGCATTCGGCTGGAGTGATTTGAGGAAACCATGGAAAACCCAAATCTGGCTGTTTGGACGGGAATTCGAACCGACGTCCTCCTGAATGCATTTATTAATGTAACTGTATTAAGACTGGACGAGCCTTTCCTTCATCCTCACGGCAATGTGTACGTTTCTCGACCCAACCAACCTTTACTTGGTGGTACGTGCATATTGAGTGAAACGTTGCCGCATCTGATTTTGGTGGCAACCGTGCTAGTCTGAATGCATTTTTGGGCAGATTTCTTAATCATTTCATATCTGAGCCTTCCAATGTTCCACAAGCAATTTTTCCGTACCGTTCCAAGATGATCTGTTCCTCTGCGTGTTCTCCAAATGTTCTCTGGAGGCTAGAGTTCTGAGAAGTTAGCATGCATGTTACTTTCAGATATGGTTGGTATTGAATCATGCAGTAGAAGTTTTCTTTCCCATAGCCGAAATATGCTGATATTGTATCACATCCAGCAAATGCATGGATGAAGAGGATGGGTGTGGGTTCAAACTCGTGGTACCAAAGCCCATTAGCAAAATGAGAAAGCCAATATACTCACTTAGAATCATCACACTGTCGAATTTTGCTGCTTGGGAAATTGCTGCGTCAACGATCAATCCAGCAGCATCTTGTTTTGCCTGTTGATCTTGGATGCCTCCTTTTTCAGTTTTTGCATTAGTATCAACATTACACAGTGTAACATGACGCGCTGTCGCCACGTTACAAGGTGCATTTTTATTATATATGTAATAATATAAGAGTAATTTACATAAATCTTGGGCGACCACCTAAATAGATTTTTGTTGTAATTTTATAAAGTACGCAAGATTTCAAGTGAGGACTGTTGTGAAATGGTGAACATACAGTGTATCTTGGTAAAGCGAATATTCAAGAATTATTGAGCTATCTAGGCTTGAAGCTAATCTTGGTCTTCCCGAATCACGGCGACGGGACGTCGCGGATTTGGGGTTTTGCCGGACCACACACTCTGCTCCCTGGGGATGGGTCACTCACCGAGCGGGAAAAGCCTGCCGCCCGACACCCGAAGGGGCTCTCACTCCGGCGAACTTAGCCGATATGTCCGACCTCTGTTAGATACTCTAGGCAAATCACACATCGGGGATATCACGTGACATTAGGTGCCGACCTGAAGATCCAATCCAAATGAGCGTATAACTTAAAATCCTGGGAATTTTTGTTATATGTGAGCTTCGAGACTACAAATGGGCGGAGCAAGAAGTTTCCTCGTGGACCGAAGAGCGAGGAGCTGGACATTCTGACTTCGATCTTCGAGTCCAAGCTATGCGAGTCTAGTCTGAGGTGGACTTGGAAAGTTGGCTTCTCTCGCCAACTGCCGCTGTACGATTTCTGGCTGGCAGCTTGCCTTGCTGGAGCAAGCTTATCGCAGCAACACAGCCGGTAATGCGATGATGCGCATTGTCAGACCAGAGATGCCTATAGCCGACTTGTGAGATAGCCGACTTGTGAGATAATCTCACATATCGTGGGTCCGCTACAGTCACCGCAGACATCAGACGCAGGACTACAATGGTAATTTATTACGACCAAGCCATCTGATTGTGCATTCCGTGAAACAGAACCCGTAAGCGACTTTGAGAGGATAGGTCCATGTTCTCACTTTGTAATTGTAAAAAAAACCCTGAGCTAGCGGCATAATTTGCCAGAACTAGTTATTTTCGAATGATATATTGTTCATTCTGGCGCCCATGATTTTCTTTTTTAACTGTAAAGTCACAGTATCATGATACCTTTGTCTGAGGTCGTCATAACTTGTATTTTTCATTGTTTCCAATTGTCATTATTTCTTGCATTTTGATTCTGAGATATATTTAAAAGTAAATATACAATTGTTTGCTTGCTCATGACGGCTAATTGTAACTCTGAGCGTTGCTTTTATGATTTTGCCAATTTGTGTTAATGTTAACGATAAATTCGCTCAGACTTGTAATCGCCAGTGATAAGAAAATAAATGTCATATTGTGACAATTTTCCTAAATTCCAACTAACGTCGAGATTCTTGCAAAATTAAATAATTTTCACTCCTTCATAAAAATTAAAATTAAAAATCCACAATTATTAATCATAAAGGTATGAAAGATAATTGTAACGTGGTTTGCCCCCAAGGCACCCACCACAACAGTTCTTGCTGCTCTCATTTGCTGCGTCACTGTAGCACTTGTTTCCTCACTGAAAATGATGCCTACTGAAGTATCTGATGTTTTCAAACTACAAATCATTTCAGATGACTTTATTCCTCTCTGCGCAGCATAACTTCGGTATCCGTCAAATATAACTGTGATGTTGGATCTATAGTTCGTTGTCAAATAGGCTTCATATTTTCCACAGAAGAAGCCAAGGTATTTACTACTATGCCACATAACCTTATGCAGGAGGAATCATCCGTGCATAGCAAAAATTTTTGTGTTGGGTGTTGTATCTTGAAGAGATTTAAATGCTTCATATAGCGACAATTTTTTTCCATTGTTGTACGGAACAAATTCAAATGGAACACATTGTTTCAATCCATTAAAATGGAAAAGAAATGGATTTATGACTAATTTTTTACTTATTATGACTTAATTTTGACTGCATAAATAAACTTTGTGCCATAACATTATGTTTTCAGTTTTGCAAATCCGTTTTTCAAACTGGTACAAATACCATCAGGTAATAGAACGAAATGGTAGCTCAGTGGTTAAGGTATATGACTGAAGATCGAAATCCCGGTCTCAGCAGTAATTTTCAAAGGCCATTAACCCTAGCTTTAACTCTGCCACAGCTTGCTGTGTAATATGGAGAAAGCCAGAACGATTCTGTGGTTTTAATTCCAACTTAAGCTGTAGGTTCCCTATATGCGGTACTAGTACTTGGTCAGGTTAGATAGCCACAAGAAGCGCACTGCGCGGCCTATCCATAACACTGTCACCTGACGGCCGAACAATCCTTCGGGATCTCCCGGCCAACAATGCTATATGATTATTGAATGGACCATCAGTAATCAAAGTATAGTACATATATATACTATGTCATACAGAAATACATATATATCGGTTATATATACAGGGATTTCAGGTCATTTTGAGCTGCAAATTAGGTAAAAACCCAACTTTTAGGAAAAGTGTGAAATTTGGCTGATTTTCGAAGAACTGTAGCTCGCTTAATTTTGAGTTTAGTAAAAAGTTAGTGATACGAAAGTTGTAGGAAATTTTGTCCTCTTTCAAATTGAAAATAGATTATTTCTTGATAGGACTTATCAGGAAGGAGTTATAGACGAAAAACTGAAAAAAGTACCCAAATTTTGATGATTTTTGGCCACAGAAAATTGTGCCAAGGGTGCTGGAGATCGAAAACTTGGTTTCTGCATACTCTCACCAATATATACAATATAAGAAAGAAAAATCTTCTACGTGATATAATGTTTGTGAGACCCCCTTTTTATGACCCCGTTACTGGACTATATTACTACATGATAATAATTCCGTGTGGTTGTAATGAACTGGAGACAGGGTTTCTAATGGCTGTTCATTCCGCCCCTGTGTTAGCCGTCTTAACCTAACCCGGTGGTCTTACCACGTACAGAGGACCTTCTGTTCCCCAATCAAACACTTTAACCACTGAGCCACCAGGCCACTACGGATATACTGTTAATATTAGCATGTCTCTGACGCGAACTCATAAGATTTTACCCATCCAAAAATTGCCCAACGCGCCTAAGGCACTATTCATTTCAAAAACTAAAAATCTAAGTTAGTCCACAACGCACTTAGTCCAGTCTTTCCGCAGGAGATGTACCAAGCTATTGTTCCAGAGGCAGGAAGGCCAATTTCTTTCATCAGGGCCTACATTGTAACGTGGAATCGGAACCACAGAAGATCTCGGCGTAGCTCATTTAATCGAATACAACTCCTAGAAATTTCTGCTGACGATGGGATTTGAACCCGCGACCGGAGAGAGAAACTTTCTGAACTATGCGCCCTAATCGCTGGGCTACTACACTGCCTTGTTTTGTAGTGTGTATTAAGTACTATCAAAATAGGATTAAAAACTATGAGTTCGTTCGAACAACGTTGACAGAAATTAAGGAGAGAGTTTAGAGGTTTTTGTAAATCAAACGTAAACAGTATTGTTCTATTTGTTTTAAAGTATAGGTATGCAAAGTTCCATCAAAGTCGAATAAGAACTGCGTGTTCCAAAATGCGCCTCCAGCGCGCATATCATACGCACAACACGTTATTGCATGTCGGTGACGCGAATTCATATATTTACCCGCAACCACCAGTCCACCTATAGAAATTTTCATTTCAAAAATCGCCCAACGCACCTAAAGATGTTTTAAGTTTAAAAACTAAAAATTTATCTTGTCCACAACCCGCAGGTTGATCGAATCTTCTCGAACGAGATGAACAGTACCAAGCTATCATGTCAGAGGTAGGAAATCCAACTTCTTTCCTCAGGGGACTGCAGTTTAACGTGGAATCAGAACCACGGAACGTCCTGGTGTAGCTCATATAATCAAATACAACTCCTAAAAAAATCCTTCTCACCACGGTATCTGAACCCCCGACCGGAGAGAGAAACTTTCGGAAGTAAAGCGCCTAAACTGCTGAGCTACCAGACCGCCTTGTTTAGCAGTATAAGTACTATCAAAATTGGATAAAAGCTGTGGATTTGTATGAACAGCGTTGACTGAAATTAAGTGAGGGGGGGGGGGGCGGAAGGAAGAGAGGGTTTAAGTTTTTTTTTAAATCAAACGTAAACGGTATTTTTCTATTTGTTTTAAAGTATACGTACGAAAAGTTCCAACAAAATCGGATAAAAACTGAGTGTTTATATGAAGAACATTGTAACAAAAACAAACAAACATTCATTTTTATATATTAGATACTGGTACAAACTATATTTCCTCTGCTGTCCAAGCGTAAGACGTCATACTTATAGCTACAGATATACTGTTAACATTAGCATGTTGCGATGCGCACTCATAAGATTTGACACATCCATTAAGCGTCCAAAGCGCATATCATACGCGCAACACGTCTTAGCGTGACGGTGACGGCACGTCATAGCATGTTGGTGACGGGAGGTCGCGAACTCATAGATTTACCCCCGTCTAAAAATCGCCTAGCGCGCCTATAGAAGTTTTCACTTTAAAAAAAATCTCTGGAGACGCCAGATGCAGCTTGCTCTCTGGCCACATGCATCGCCTATCCGAAACTACAGAAGCTACTTAAATCCATTTCCATTCATCCTAATTCACTCCGGACTCGCAAACAAGTGAGCTGAAATGTAGTTCGTTGGAACAGAGGCAGGAGCGTGTCGAATTCTCATTCTAAGTTATTGAGTAGTTTGCTTGTCGTAATTTTCTGGAACTCACTTATCCATTGACATGCTAATAGTAAATGCTGTAAAGTTTGTTTTAACCACATATTCTTACTGAGTGTGAAAATAAGTGTGTGGAAATGATATCTACCAGAATAAGACATATACTTATGTTATTATGTGCTGACGAAATTGTTACCCGCGGCTGAACTCCTAGAACTGTTAGTGACGTAACGGCCATGAATCCGCGAATATAAACATAATGACTACCTCTCTGGCAGGTGTTTTCCCACGTTATACCTTAATGCTGGCCGCTTGTAGAGGTATTGCGGAATACATTATCACATGGCTCACGGCTTGCAGATTTTCTTTATCTGTAACGCAACTGGTAAACACAGTGTTTTGAAATATCGAAGGAGCGACTAGCTTGGCTACTATATTCACCATTCTCGTCAGTTCAGATAAGTCATAAGCCCATATCAAAAACAAAAATCTCTATTTCTTATCTTTCACGAAAAATGTTTTCCAATTCTACTTTAGTTGAGTAAATTTTAAAAACGTTGAGAATATGTGATCTAATTTTAACTACCTTTTGATAATGTTAGGATAACAGTTAGACGTTGTAGGTTGATTGGCTTGGAAACAAAAAGGATTTTACACCGTGGGCACGTTACCCTGTACAATGAGAACACTAGTAATTTAATTAAAAAAGTCCTAATGACTAGTCGACTTCGAAAGTGCATCGTCAGCAAGGAGCGCGAAGGAAAGCCAAGCAACTATAGTAGAGCATCGTTGCCCATAATTTTTGTTAGGTAGTTCTGCTTCTAAGAGCTGGAGTGATATTCTATTTTTAACTTGCTGTCTTATGGGTTTGAAGCCAGGAAACTTATTGTAGAACAGCTCTCGTAGTTGAATTGGTTGAGGCACGGTTCCCTCAACTGTTATCTCTGTTATCACTATATAATCCGTTACACTGTGTGCTTTTTATCGTTGCTTGTATCCCTTGCTGTGATGTGTTGCCATCCTTTTGCCCGCCTTCCAGCTGGTGCGTTGGATATAACTGGAAAGTAGCCTACTCTTATTCTTGTCACGACTTGTCGCAGTTTGAATTATGTCATCTTTACTAGCTTTAGGTTTCTTTTTTAATTTATTTTTTTCATCATCCTCTCTGTTTTTGTTACTTTGATACTTCTTCTCTGTCGTCTTTTAATCATATTGATGACTAGGGTTCGGATCTTTAGGACAAATCATACTTTTTTCCTGCCTTCTTTTTGAGCCGTATTGCTGACTTAAACACTGATTAAACACTTCTGATTGTATTTCAGTGTATTTTATACATCATAAAAATGCATATTTAGGCCATTTTCCTAGTTTTGGACATATTACGAAAATGTTTATGGTCATGTGGTCATATTTTGAGGAAAAATCTGGTTATTCACTAGAACTTATAGACGAGAGGAATTAAAGATAATTATTCACGGAATTGTTCTCCTATTATACATTGAACAAAACAACAAGACTAATTGTAACTAAATTGGTCAGAATTCACCAGTCAAGCATAAAAGTTATAAATTATAGTCACTGTCTAAACAATAATATTCCATCCGCCTTATAATCTTGACAATGCAGCAGCAGCATGTCTGTGTCAAGCCACGTGAATCAATGTCTCACTGTCGCCAATACTTTAGTCCGTGTTAAATCTGCAGTGGATCAGTGAATACCAACATGCAGAAAACAAAATTTTCTGAAAGTTACATAAAGCAATTTGGGAGGAGTATTTTAGTACAGGCGAAAGAGTTTTTTCTGTAAATTATGATAAATTTAAGTGATTTCAACAAAGCGATTTAAAATTTAATTTCCCAATTTTTCACGAAACCAAATTATGCTGTCTACAAGAAAGCGACACTACAAGATAAAATAAATGGTGTGTAAAAATAATTGAGCATATTTTCACGTATAGTAAATTTAAATATTTGGTCATATTTATCCGTTTTGAAGGTCATATTTGCATGCATGTTTCTCTATTTTAATTACCATAAAGATCCGAATCCTATTGATAAACAAATGTGTCACCTGTTGGCTCACCTGTTGGCTAACCTCTGCCATGCCGCTTATGTTCCCACACACCGATGTGACCATGTAATTAAATCTGCATTGATTATTCACTCACTGTATTGCAGCTTTTAAAATACTCTCACTAAGCGAAAAATAAGTTTTGAACAGTAGAGAGGTTATTTCTGAACGATCGCAATAAACAAGCGTTGTTTCTGAATGATTATAGTTTCTCACTCCGATCCCGGGTGACTTGGCGTTATTAAACATACTTCAAATTTTAAGTAAGGTTCTAAGCTTTCATCTTCTGAAAATTCCATCAATATTTGTTCTCTAGTTTTAATGTGTTAATTCCCGAACAAACCGTCCTATAACCCAGTGGTTCACAAATGGTGGTCCGCGGAACCCTGGGTTTCCGTGGAAGGGTCACAAGGGTTCCGTGTTCCTTCCGAGAATTAAATAAAATGTTCGTTAAAAAGAGTCATAACCACGTCGTGAGAAGGGTATTATGCTTCTGCTTCCGTTTGTGATGATTTACCAATGCGAGACTGGTTTTTCAGCTTACGCTTATAAAAATGGCAATCCGCCAAAAAATGTATGATCAATTAGGATTCCGCGGCCAAAAGGAAATTGGGAACCGCTGTAGTATAACCAATGTTGCCGGTAACATCGTTTCCCCCCCCTTTTTTTAATGATTATGAATTGAAATCAGGCCTTCCTCGCACGGACGTTTTTTTCTGTAAGTTTCGTTCCTCCCACGTGAAGTCTGGGAGGCGGACTACTCATGTACCCTTTCAGCCAACATAACATAAGGGGATGTGGATCAGGAAATAGATCGGCGATGACCATTTAAAGGGACCATCTCAACATTTGCCTGGAGGGACTACGGAAAACCATGGAAAACCGTAGTCATGGTGGCCGGGTAGGAATTTGAGCCCCGGTCCTCCCAAACGCCAGGCTGGATTATTTTTTAATTTCATTCCTTTGAGGTGAACCCTGGGAGGCGGCCTTCTGGCGTTATCGAGGAACCTCTTCAGCCTAGCTAATCTACGGGGAGGGAATAGTAAGGAGCTCGGCCGTGGCCTTTAAAAAGAACCATCCCGGCATTCACCTAGCTTGATTTGGGGAAATCATGGAAAACCCAAATCTGGATGCCCGGACGGGGATTTGAACCAGCTCCCTCCCAAATGCGAGGCCAGAGTGCTACGCTCACCCATCCCGCTCGGTGACATATCTGAAAACAGCAGCCAGAACTTACTCTTGGACAAATTTTGACATGTTGGGAGCAAACACGCCGTTTAATAATGTTTCAGTATTTTTTTCTTGTATTCATCAGTATGTACATCTTCAGTTATTTACACCTTCATTATAATTCGGTGTTTATAGTTCGCTACATTAATCGTTACCATCCTCTAGTTAATGGAGTCCTGCAAATTACTGCCAACTGAAGGCCAAACTATGTTTTGTAGTACTGTATTTCGTAACTTAAGGTTGAAATTTACGACATGAAAGTATCTGAATGCAATCCTTGTGTTAAAAATTCCAGTTCACGAATACAATTAAAAAAAATTCAGTGTTTTTACACTAATATCATACAGTACAGTTAATTTGAAGCATAATGTCAACATTAGAGATCTCATTTTACAAAGGTAGATAAGCCATTTACAGTAATTCTTGCAGGAGTTCCAATTTCTTTGATACTCAGTCTGTGGCAGATCAAAACTAAAAATCTCAATACCGTACATCCAAAGCTGTCAGTATTAACTATCAGTGATCTGACGTAGTATGTACACTGTACAGTGTTGATAAAATCGTTCAGTAAAATCGATACTAGCCGTAAGATTACGATTCTGAAGAAAGAAAAGCGTACAAAACACATAAAATAACTTATTCCACAATCCGAAGGAGGTACGTTAAGCCATTGTGTCAGAGATAGGACGGCCAGTTCCATTCCTCTGGGACCTACAATTTAACGTGGAATCCGAATCATTGGGATTTGAACGCGTGAGCAGACCCTGAACTTTTGAAAGCATTCGCCTTAACAGATCTCTCTCCAAACAGATAGTCTCTGCAGTTTTCGAAGTCAGTTCCACTTTGCATTAAGTTTTGCAGCTGAAAAGAAGGAGGATTTACCGTTTATTTTACCAGATTTGACTCAACAGCAACACGATTAATACTACAGACAGCTATGTGGAGAATAATTGACACGTATTACCCTTGAAAATCCTTTTGGACTTCGCAACTTTTATAAATTGTTGTATTTGTTTTCATTTTTGTAGCTTAGTTTTAAAAACTGGAATTTATTTCGTTCATTAACTCATTAAAGAATAAATCTTAAATTATTGTAATATAGTTTATTGTGTTTTATTTATCGTTCGTAACTCACTTTGTACGTTTGAGTATATTTTCTGTTTTATGTGCGTCCTCACCATCCTGTCTGCTGTAGCTTTATGGGATCTCTCATACTGTAATTGGTAACGGTTGTCTTCTTCGTTTACTCTTAAGGACTTGTTGCTGTTCCAAATGGCCTGTTTGTAGTCAGTTGTTTCCATAAACGTTTTCGTTGCTCAGGGAAACAATTAACACTGCATTCACGACTACTTGGTCCCATGTACCACGCCAATAGAGCTGGTGAGTCACATGTTCCTTCATATTTCGGTTTTCCGTGGTTTTCTGAAACAGCTCCAGGCTAATGCAGGGATGGTTCCTCAAAAGATCATGTCTGTATTCCTTCCGGTTTAGATTCCTCTCTCTGTTTGATGACGTCCACATCAACGAGCTTTGAGACCCCTGTAAAATTAAAGTCTCACTGTTAATTGTTAGAAATAATTACACGGAAATATTTACCTTTAAAAAATATCCTTGTTATGAAAACGGAAATTCCGTAACGACATCCTGCATTGCATTTACCTCTTGTTTTTCTTCTAGTAAAATGTAAACGTCTGCAGTGTAGTATGTTTGTCACCTTTACCGTAAATTACGTTATGTTTATTGCGGTAATCTTTGATATAGTGGTTTGATTAACGTGTATTCCAAAGTGCTGTTTAAGAAAACTAAAGAAAGAAATAATCAAACTTACGTAGTCAAAAAAAAAAACTGTTTGTATAGCGCAGATTTAAAGCTAGATCATAAGCTTTTAAAGTGAGAAAACTGCATGCAAATAGGTTGCATAGCTTTGCAAGATGCCTGAACAAAGGGACAGATTGATTCCAGCCGCTAAAATATTTATAATAGCTGATCCGGCAATACTCCGCTACTGCTATATCATATATATTATTTCTATAAGGTATTTTTTTGTCACAAGCCAGTATCTTCTTTCATACTAAACCGAAATCAATGAATGAGGTGTCATTTTAAAGCTTATGGTCTCCACTTTGGTCACATCATATTTTAAGAAATGAAGTTTTCGGAATTCGATCCTTAAAGGGCAAAAATGTCAATCTTTCTAAAATGCTGTTTTCTGTGTTACGAGTCATTTATCTCCCTGGATACGTATATGAAATCGTTTAATGTAGTATCATTTTAAAGATTAAGATCTCCGCTTTAGTGACGTCATATATTAAGACAGATATTTTTCGGAATTCGACCCTTAAAGGGCAAAAGTAACAATATTTTTGCAATGCGTAATTGTGTCACGAGCGATTTATCTCTATTAATATCTAACTGATATAGATAAATGAGGTATAATATTAAAGATTGAGGTCTCCGCCGTGGTAACATTATATTTCAAGAAAAGAATTTTTCGTTTTTCGACCGTTAAAGGGCAAAAATGTCGATTTTTCTAAAATGCGTTTTTTGTATCTCGAGCCATTTATCTCCCTGGATATCTAACCAAAATCGATAAATGAAGTAGGATTATAACGAGTAATGTCTCAGATTTGTGACATGATATATTAAGAAAGAATGTTTTTGGAATTCAACCACAAAAGGGGAAAAGGATACATTTTTCAATAACGCATTTTTGTGTCACGAGTGATTTATCTCCCTTAATATCTAACCGATATAGATAAATGAGGTATCATATTTAAGAATAAGGTTTCCGCCGTGGTAACATTATATTTTAAGAAAGGAATTGTTCGTAATTGGACCCTTAAAGGGCAAAAATGTCAACTTTTCTCAAATTCGTTTTTTATGTCTTGAGCAATTTGTCTCCCTGGATATCTAACCAAAATCGATAAATGAAGTAGAATTATGAGAAGTAATGTCTCAGCTTTGTGACATCATATTTTAAGGAAGAATGTTTTTGGAATTCAACCATTAAAGGGAAAAAGTATAAATTTTTCTATAATGCATTTTTGTGTCACGAGCCATTTATCTCCCTTAATTTCTAACCGATATAGATAAATGAGATATCATATTATTGAATAAGGTCTCCGCCGTGGTAACATTATATTCTAAGAAAGGAAATTTTCGTTTTTCGACCCTTAAAGTGCAAAAATGGCGATTTTTCTAAAATGCGTTTTTTGTATCTCGAGCCATTTATCTCCCTGGATATCTAACCAAAATCGATAAATGAAGTAGGATTATGAGGAGTAATGTCTCAGCTTTGTGACATGATATGTTAAGAAAGAATGTTTTTGGAAATCAACCCTAAAAGAGAAAAAGTATAAATTTTTCAATAACGCATTTTTGTGTCACGAGTGAATTATCTCCCTTAATATCTAACCGATATGTATAAATGAGGTATCATATTAAAGAATAAGGTTTCCGCCATGGTAACATTGTATTTTAAGAAAGGAATTGTTTGTAATTGGACCCTTAAAGGGCAAAAATGTCAACTTTTCTACAATTCGTTTTTTATGTCTTGAGCTATTTATCTCCCTGGATATCTAACCAAAATCCATAAATCAAGTAGGGTTATGAGGATTAATGTCTCAGCTTTGTGACATCATATTTTAAGAAAGAATGTTTTTCGAAATCAACCATTAAAGGAAAAAGTATAAATTTTTCTATAATGCATTTTTGTGTCACGAGCCATTTATCTCCCTTGATATATAACCGATATAGATAAATGAGGTATCATAGTAAAGATTAATGTCTCCGCCATAGTCATATTATATTTTAAGAAAGAATTTTTCGTTATTCGACCTTAAAGGGCATAAATATCAGTATTTCTAAAATGCGTTTTTTGTGTCTCAAGTCATTTACCTCCGTTGACAATTAAACAAAATTGATAAACGAGGTATCATTTAAAAGATTAAGGTCTTCGTAATGTCTTCGGTTCCGTTACCACGTTTTAAAAAAGAAATTTTTAAAAATTCTAACCTTAGAGGGCAAAAGTATTAATATTTTTACAACGCATTTTTCTGTCATGAGCTATTTATTTCCTTTAATACCTAATCGAAATCAATAAATGACGTATCGATTTAAATATTAAACTATCCACTATCGTCACATATTATTTTGAGAAATACTTTCTCCAAATTACAGCCTTAAGGGGCAAAAATATCATTTCTCAAAACTTTTTTTTTTTTTTTACCTTGCTTGATAACTAACCGAAATCGATAAATGCGGTATCATTTTAAAGACCAAGGTGGCTGCTTTGGTCACACCATATTTTATAAAAGAAATTTTTTGTAATTCGACCCATAAATGGCAAAAGGATCAATATTAGTTATAGAACGTGTTGATTTTTTAAATTTTTGTTTTTATTATATGCCATTTATCTTCTTCGATACCTAGCATCGATAAATGACATATCGTTTTAACAATTAAGGTCTCCAGCTAGGTAAAATCATAAATTAAGAAAAAAATGTTCAGAATTTGGTGCTAAAAGTGGTAGCGCGTATGAGACTGTTCAGAGCCAAGTCCCCAGATTTCAGCAGGGGATATCACAGAGAAGTCAATAAAAAAATTTTTATTCAATAAGTAGTTTTTCGTATATATTTTTTTCTTTTACGGAAACACTGTCGTTTTGCTATACAATTCCAAAGTGATCATTTTATTCGCTCAGCAACAAATATCACAGAGATGTTGATATGTTGTGTGCAGTTTGTTAAGGTTGGTTTTATTCTACCAAGGTCAGTGACAGTTTGTCATAAAGAAAAGGGTGTTTTAAATTTTCCTAACTGTTTCATAATATGTTTTGAGTATTTTGCTGTGTACCTATTACACTAAAAAAAATATTTGCTACAAAACTACGGTTCTACTATTCATTATATTACAAGCATTCAACCTCACTATTCGTCGTATTTTATTCGCGAAATTTTCGCACGGGTCGTCTAGTTTTAATATATTTATATATTAGCACGATTGAACGATTGAAATATTTTTTTTTTTTTTGTATTTGGTTAAAATTAGATTTTTACCTGTATATTATTATTTTTATGTTTTTGATTACACAAATTGTAATCACTGTTATATTCAGTTTTAAGTTCATTGTAATGCAATACATTGTTTTTTTGCGATTACATTTGTCACATATATAAACAAATCCTTTGGCTTTCCTTTAGTGCAGCATACAATTGTCCATGAGAAATATGAGCATTCTCCAAATTCAATCCACATACTTACAATAACTGAACTTGTGATTGATTTACCAATATTAAAAACGCAAGATAGTTTAAAGTGGCCACCGTTTGATCGGAATGTTGTATCTGTTAGTATCATTGGTATTCGTACCCTCCTTTGAGTTTGAAAATTAAAATTGTTGATATGATTATACCGTTTTAATAATCTTTTGACTGCCAATATGGCACCATTGCAAAGATAAAGTTCATCAATGTTTATAAGAAAAATGGTAGGTGGACCAACCTAGATATTAATGGTGTGTAGTGTTAATCCACAAAAATCAATAAATTTAAAAATTCAGTTCCATAATTTACTGCTTCATCATGACATATAACAGTATCTATAGTCTTGTAAGCAGTTGCTTCTCCTAGTAACATATGTTGAATGCTGATATTAATGAAATTTACGTCCACATATTTTTGCAGCTAGTATTACACGTTCACTTAGCCATTGAAGACTAGTAATTTTGTTTTACATCTGGAAATACGCATTGATTCAATTCTTCTTGTGAGTGAGTGATCCTGTGAAAATCGTTTGGTAACTTATTACAGCCAGTTGTTTATTCAATTTTTCAATTATAGTGTAATACAATACGATCAAGATTTACCAGTAGATTTAATTGATTAACTTACCTGCAAAATCGACTATTATGAAGTCGTTCATTTCAATCACTATATAACAAAGACTCCCTTAATTCCCTAACTCGTACTCCACTTGCTTCTTTTCGTGCTTCGTATTGTTGTGATGTTTCAGTAGCACGTGACTGTGACGTATGTAATATATTTTGTTTAATTAGTTGTACTTTCTTTCCACTGCTCAGATTGATGATTCCAACAGCATTAAACTTTCTCTGGGCTATTTTCTAATAAACCGCGCGTAAATCGGCCCAATAGCTTTTTTAGTCTGTAGAGGACACACATACAAATATTGCCTTTTATATATATGGATAGATTTCAAAACGTACGTTTGTTAAAAACGCATATCTATTCGTATTTTCCAATCTTCAATACGACGATGGGAGGGTTTGTTCACTTTTTTTTTTTAACTGCTTAACGTCTCTTAACAGAGAGGTTTTTAGAGACGGGAAAGGATGGGGGGCAAGGAATGGGAAGGAATTCGGCCATGGCCTTTTGAAGGAAGCATCCCGGCATTTGCCTGAAGTGATTTGGGAAACCATGGAAAATCGAAATTTGGATGCCCGGACGGGGATTCGAACTGCCGTCCTCCCGAATGCGAGAACGCTAACCGTTTTACCACCACTTTCGGTGGTTGGTTCACGGTAAAGTTTACTCGCACATCTTCATCTCAAATTTTTGCAAACGCGATATTCGCCAACATTCGACTTGAATGATGATAATTTATAATTTGGCTTCATATATTAACTTATCACTTTCTTCTCATTTGAATACAGCAATTTATTCTTTAAAACAGATCCATGCTCTCCTCTAAGTATAACTTGATTAGACTCGATATGCTCTCTATGTGAAATTTTTTCAACAAAATAGTTTTGAAAAAATTATGCCTATGCCGAAAAGATGTGAATTAGTGAAGTAAATACACTAAAAATCGGCAATTTGACAGTTTTCAAACACAATATATGCAAAACAGCTCATTTCTGTAGCATTTCGATTTCCTCTGTTAATGAAGAAATATTCTGAATGGGTAGATTTGTTTATCAAATAAGGAACTAAAAGACACTGTTACTGTGATGGTATAGTGAACTAATTAAGATTGGTATATTAAGAGATTGAACTCGTTGACACTTGGTCTTGCCATTAGGGAGGACGTAGGCTCAAATCCCCGCCCGGCCTTCCAGCTTCTGGTTTATCGTGGTTTCCCGAAATCATTCCAGAGTAAAGCCAGGATTGTTTCTTTTTCATGATTTTCTGTCACCTATAATGACGCCGATGAAGCGAAAAGCCGTCAGAAGAAAAAAAAAAAAAAAAAAATGTTACGTTGGGGAAAGAGGTTGTTGATCGCGAGACACGATCCATGACGTCTTGACTTTTGATGTGGAAATAACCTCTTCTATAATACCATATATACTCCTTCTTCTTCACCTCCAGAGTCAAATCTATATAATTCTCTGTTAGTACTGGTGCCAAGATGCCACAGGTCAGACACAAGAACGAGTGTAGCTCAGCGCGATATACAGGTAGCCCCTGCGAGTGTCGCAACCCGTGACGCGCAGTCAGCTGCTCTCCAGACAGCAAGCAGGCTAAAGTGGGCAGCGGCGGCGGCGGCGGAGTAACGCTGTCATTACGCGTGTGGAGGATAATCCGCCTCGCATTCAGCCCGTGGGCCCACATCTGTCTCTTATCTTCTTGCCCCTTTAATGGCGCAGTCTGGGCGGTTGACCGGAGTACACCTAGAGGAAGCAACAGTCGACAAATAAGAAGGGGCGGTCTTAAAAAAAAGGAATGGAGAAAACACAGTTTAATTTCTTACGCAATATGCCCCATTAAAAGCTAATTTCGTTACTTCTTTTCTGTAATTAGACAGAAACTGTGTGTTAGCTTACCTCTGAGTTGACAGTGGACTGAAATTTAAACCAGGATACCAATTACAATTTGTAATTAGTGTAATTTCATACTTACGTACTGTGGAATAGCCCAGCACAGACGGATGCATTTTCTCTAACTCCCATTCCCTCATCACAGAGTACATTTGAAAAGCTAAATGTCTTCTGACTAATGTTGATAGCTCAAATTATCTCCATTAGCATTCGTTGCTTTCGTAACTGCCCTAAGCAGATGCCTTAATATCCTTCTCTATGAATACCACAAAGTATTCTGAAAGTACTCATCGCGCAGTAACGAATCAACGTAGTTATTTCACGGTTACCTTTCGTAAAACCTGCCCCACACAGTCATATTCTGAAGACTATCGTCTATGGCAGCTCGTAAATATTTGTTTCAACGTAACTTTTTTCGTACAAGTTAGCTTTGATAACACCGAACACGCTTATGGATACATTAATATATGCATGCCGAGTGAAACCTTTCCACACACAGAAATAAAGTAGACGTTAAGATCAATAATTGTGGATTAACGCTGAATGAAGCTCAATAATATCGGGTTCGATAAAAGATTCATCACATCATTTCAGTGTTTTAACTCGTGAAAGTTTGTTACCTACTTTGTTATATCATGTTTTATTCAGAATTATGCGTTACTTGGAACGTCGAAGACTTGCATATTCGCTCGATTACCCGCACAACGAACACTTTAACTGCTCTACCAACAAACATTTACTGAGAGAGACAGTATGCAGATTCACATCAATATTGAGAATCTTTTCCAAATATTCGTCACATTTCAAATGTTTTATTCCTTCAATAGAACCCATATCACATGGAATGGAGTTTCTGTTAGATGTTTAAATGAAGCTTACTGTATGGATTTTTAATTTTGGAGTACATTTAAATCACTTTCTATTTGGTGTTTACTTTATACTGCCTGATATATTAGTCTAAAAACAGTATAATAATTTTTCTTTAATGTAACTAGAAAGCAATATTTTTCCACAAACTACACCAAATGTGTGCGACACATTGCTGGTCAGAGATCATGCCCATCATCCACGCAAACACAATGCTTCACTTCCACACAGAATCGCTTTAGTTATTTCCAGCATACTTTTAATAAATAGTTCTGTATCTTTCTGTGCTTGGTTTATTTTTCAACGTAGTTAAACACAGGACATATCCGCACAAAAATTCTTATTAACTAAAAAAGTTTTAAAAAAAATAAAAGCATATGGCGTTTTTGTCGGAAAGGTCCTATTCTTGGATTGGGTATCAAATTCCGAAGTTTGAGAGGGCAACTAGATTTATTTATAGAATTACCGCCCAACACAATCAGTAACTAACATGATAAGGGAGCTGGGTTGGAAATCAATGAAAGTCAGGTGAAGAGAGCGTTGAGAGTAAAAACAAAATCGTATAATGGCGATGAGGCCTGCATAGATATTGGTAACGCAATGAAAATAATACACATGGAAGGGAAAAGTTGGAGTAGGGAAACTGAAAAAAAAAAAGAATTTAAGATAAAAATTTGTGCAATGCAAAAGTAGATGAGAAAGGGATTTATACCAGGGCATATACTCTACGGAAATTAAATTAAATTATGTCTGGCGGCCAAGTGAAGTAGTGCCGTGTTCGTCTACTGCGGTGTTCTTCAACCTGTAAGTCACGACCCTCCAGGGGGGTTGCCAAGTCTTGTTCAGGAGGTCGCAGTTGCAAGAAAGGTAAATGTAGCTCTTACGATACAATAAAAATACAAATTTTTTTAATTAAGTGTCGTTTCGAGATTGTATTTTTGAGACGCAAATAACCAAATCATTTTCTGATTGTAGCCTATTTCTCTTCTTTCTACCATATTTCAGGTAACTGTCGTCATGAAATCTATTTTTTAATTTTTTTTCTATTTTGATTTGCTTCCGCCACTGTCACTTGTAGCACACGTGGAGGCTTGCCCACATCTTTTGAGAACTACGTTTTACCCTCAATCGCAGCGTAGTTAGTCCGTACTCGCTGGCGTACTCGGATAACTGATTGCAGTGAACGAAAACAATATGTTCCAATGTGGCCGGTGACCCCATCTTCTCGCCTCCCTCGCCGCCACTGCGGCAAAGAATATATCACACAGCGCTACCTTGCACAGTGCATGATTTCTCGAACAGTAGATACAGTCTCAATAGAAAGAAATTCAAATACGTCCTTTTTGAAATCACTTATATAGTTTTGTTACGGACTTCGGGGGTCGCCAAAGTATTTCTTTTAAATACATGAGGGGTCGTTAAATTTTTTTTTACTTTTAAAGGGATCGCGTATTTAAAAAGGTTGAAAAACACTGGTCTAAGCAATGAGAGTAACGGAAGAATTGGCAGATTATTTCTACTAAATGTGCAATTTTTGGCAGTGGCACCGTCCCACCACTCACTTAAATAATTAGGAACAACAACCAAAAAAAATATAATCTCCGTGTCTGTTGCTTCAGGATAGAGATTTGGATATGAACCAGTTGTAGCTCACCGAATCCTGTACGTCCGATTTTTTAACCTCGTAAACTGGCGTTACAGAGAGAGAGAGACGTAGGTAAAATATGCAAACACAGCAGCATTTAAATCTGTTGTAGGCTCTAGGAACAAAAATATAAGCTGTGAGCCAAAAAAAATTAAAACAGTAATGTGTTTGGCGAAAGCAACAGCTAATGCATTTTGTAGGTATGAGAAATTGCGTGACTGTCGCGGAAACTGTACAGCACATTTCGTGCAATCTTAATCGCAGATTATGAAAGTAATTACACTCCAGACCAATTTACAGACTGAATTACACTTGCTTGCTTTAATGGTGGAGTGAGAGAGTGGATTGGCTATACTGTAAGAGAATTATTAACAATTTTGAAATAGCTGGGCCCCCTGACTCGAAAGGGCATATGCAAGAAGATACTTGCGATGACGTGGGAGAATTTCGTAGATTTCACAGCTGCGGACTGTGTGATTTGGTTCCCAGATCACAACACATTTCACAGCGCACAGAGAGACACGGGATTCTTACAACGTTGTCACGATATTCTGGGTACTAATAAAACTTCATTACAGCACGTATCTGTTAACAAATACATGTACAACATGTTCCATCAATCAGTTTACTTTATCCGTCTATGCCAGAGAAATTTAGCATTTCTTAGATCTTTTATTCAGGACAGTTAAGTGAGAACTTCAGCATAGAATAAGGATTGTGTGCTCAGAGAACATTGGGTCTATCTCAGCAAGTTATGCAATAAAAATATTGCTTAAATACTGTACAACTCTACAAGAAATTGTTATGCTGCCTTCGATCCGCTGTTGACCATTGTTTATTTATTACAGTGAGTCCAAGCTAGAATATTTGAATATAACGCGAATTACTTTCTTCACACACTAATATGTATTGTTTAAAGTATATTACTTAAATTGACAAAAATAACGCAGTTAAATGTTGGATAATATTTTGATTGTTTATGTCGTCTGTGCTATCCTAATTGAGAGAACATTCTGACAAAGAGGAAAGCTTTTGAATATGGGGAAAAACAACGGTTGTATACTGTCTTCTCTTGCGATGTTCTGCTTCAGACTATTTTGTTTTAACTGTGTCCAGTTCTACCCAATATTAACCAATCGTTTTTTATACTTTTCTTTAAATGTAAATTCATTAAATCCACTGCTACTTTTTACGCTAATCAACTCTCTTTTATCACTTCATAATTTCTCCTGCTGCTTAGTGAATATTCCATAAATAACTAATCGGAAAACAACATTCCAACTCCGTCATGTCGTTATGCGGTTAATTGTCCAGCATAAAACTAACTAAAACCATAAATTGACTCTTCTCCCCCCCCCCACACACACACACACACACAAAAATCAAATAGGTAACCTATTACAGTTTCAACTATCACATTGATAAGGTCAAAGTACTATGAAAAATATAAAACTATGAAGATAACGAACAAATTCTAAAGGAAAATAAGGATTAAAAAAAAAAAAAAAACATGGTACAGACGTTACTAATGAATTTGAAAGATGAAAAACTAGAAGGAGAATGCACGAACACAAATGTTTTGAAGCTAGCTGAGAATAGCAATGTTTTGTTTAAATTTTTAAGGTTTCGTAGAAACCTAGAGACTGAATATGTTTTGTGTGAATCTGTGCGAATAAGGCAGTAAACACAAATTAATGAGAGAACTGTAGGCTTATGGCAATATTCTGCATACAACGTAAAAAAACTTAGTGCTCCAATATTTTGCTTAATGCAATTTTATCAATTATATATTTATTTAATATTAACGGAGAACTAGGAAGAATAAATGTCCGTAATGAACATTTTATAAAAGGACTTCGCGTTGTAGTGGGTCACTGGCTAACTATTCTGCGACCACGGGACCTGACTATATCGCTATTCTTCGCTGTACAAGCTAACCCGATTGGGATATTGTTGCTTTATATCCACTCTTTCAAAGTATTAAACAAAGTAACCAATGTTACATAGAAGAGCTGATAGCACGAAGTACAATACTCGATTGTGTGAAGAAAGGAGACTAAAGAGATTTTTAATTCGCAATCAAATTGTCATTGTACGGACTTGCGGTTCCAATAAGAATATTCCTATCATACAGTAGCGACGATAAGTATTTTGACAAACACATTTTATAGGAAAAATAAACTTTATTAAAGGAACTTCCTTACAATTATTATGTCACTTTTCCTACTGCTCTATTTGCTTTAGTTACATAAGAAAAGGAACATTATTTTCTATTACTTACAATATTACAATACGTACAAAATTTATCCATACGTGAAAAATCAAAGAAAATTCAGTCTTTGCTTAGTACTTAGTAGCATAGCCTTTAGCCTTGATTACCGCTACACAGCGCGCTGGCATGGAGTCTACGAGGGCGTTCAAGCGACTCACGGGACACCTAAACGCGAGAAACAGCCCCACACCATGACATGCCCACCGCCATGCTTCACTGTTGGAACTTGATACCGCACATCGTTTCTGGCGTTAATTGGGCGTCGAACATACCGAATCCCATCAGAAGAAAACAAATTGAATTTACTTTCGTCGCTCCAGAGCACACGGGACCACTGCTCAGGGGTCCAGTTTTGGTGGTATCTCGCGAACTCAAGTCGGGCTTTCCTATTCTTCGCCGATATTAAAGGCTTTTTACCGGGACGTCGGCCATGAAGATTTGACTCCCTTAGGATTAATTTGACGACACTATTTGAAATTTGCACGTTGTGATATTCCCGCAATTCTTTGTTAATGTCGACGGCTGTCTTCTATGGATCGGCCTTTGAGAGCTTTCTTATAAGATTCTAGGTCCGAGGCGTTATTTTACAGAGCCTACCTGCTCTTTGTTTATTATCTGTTGTCCCTGTTGACTGATGCTTGATTTTACAAATGTTTACGATTTGCCTAGACAAACCAAAATCCTTCGCAACTTGAGCCTGAGTCTTGCCTTTCCGAATAGCACTGATTACGGCGTCTTTTAAATCTTGAGAGTATTCCTTCACTTTCGGCATGTTGAAACCTGTGTAAACAAAGGGTATTCGATATAACGCACATAAGCGGAGTAAAACAATTGTTCTGTAGCAGTAAACTGAAGTGTCAAAATACTTTTTGTCCGATCAAACTGACAGTATCGGTTGTATACTCACCACAGTAACGCCGAACTCTGATACAGGTATTTGCACAGTCGTCTGCTGCCGCAGAGTGACCAAACATAGACAGGGGTTAGCTGGTCGACGCGCATTGCACCCTCCAGCGGGGAAAATGTGTTTGTCAAAATACTTATTGTCGCTACTGTATGTCTTACATTAATTCATCCAGCATCGTTTTAACAAAGTTAAATATGTGTATGAGCGCTGTTGATTTGAATTCAATTCCACATTAAAGGAAAGATATTTCGTTGAATCGTGTCTTATGGTTCTAAATTATCATCATTTTCTTGATAAAGCAAAACTGTTTCTGTAATCTAGTGACCTGAACAATGGATCTGCTAACTGACAATACATTAAAAAAAAATAATAATGTTGTAGTTGAACAAAAGAACATTATTTTCTTAAAAAACAGAAAATTTTTCCTGGCATGGGGAACAAACGAGTTGGTAGGGACAAGCAATTACGTAAAAACATATAAAGCTAACGGAAATGCCGAAAAATACGTTTTCTCTATATTTATTGAGTTTTACGTGCATATAATGGTTTAACTAGAGTTTTCATTGATTGTGTTTTTTTCTTAAGCCTATTCACAAAATTTCCTACACTTCGACAGTCTCATCATCTTCCCTATCTATAGCCGCACAGGAATTACGTGTCCATTGTTCCCACTTAGAACAAGCGACCCAATCTTCAACTGACTTTAAGTAAAATTCAGCGTCTGAACATTTCTCAGTATCACTCTCATTAGTATTCTCTTGAGTTCCTCCTTCTTTCGATTTATATTCAGACACGGTCCTTTGTTTTTGTTCATTTTATTCTCTTTCTTAAATAGTTTTATCACTGTTTTTTCTTCTTTTCCAAAGTAATTTTTCTCTTTTTCCCTAACGATGGCTTCTAACTGTTTTCTGTTAGGACAGTGGTCTTGCCCATCTTCCGAGTCGTCCTTTTCGTGCTTAAACTTTTGGAATAAGCAATAGTATTTCCTGTGAAACATGAAATGAAGAGGGCCTAGTTGTCATTTGCAATCCAAGAGCACCCCAAGAGCGGGGCAGAATGGGGTACTTCCTCATTCCGTAACACCCGTTCCACCCCAGGGACACGATTTAGGGAAGTAAGGACACTCGAGAAAGATACGTAAACAAACATTTAACTACACGGGACTAAAGACAGTTAATCGCACTTCAAGCATCTATTAACGATATTTGTAATGGTAAACAAGTCAGTATAGCGTACCTAGATAAGAAAATCATCAGGGATTACAATACAGGTGAAAAAAACACGCGATGAAAACTTCAGACACTAACTTTCGAGAAAACTGGACTAACATGGCTACCTTAGTTGAGCTGCAACAGGATGGTCTAGTTCTACTTATTGTTGTTCACTTGCAGCATTTCCTCGACACCGAGAAACTTCACACTTCGTTCCGCCCCGGTACACCGATGTGCCACGGGCTACCGTAACAACTTATAGGAAGCAACTGCTACAAAATAAATTCAGAATCAGATGAGTAGTGGCGTAGGAAAGAGTACTGACAAAGGACACCTTTGACCTCGAACACTCGGAACCGCACGAAAACATGCTCAGAACAACAAGCAATCATAAACAAAACAGTGGTGTGTGTTATTTCCATGCAAAATGTTGCATTCTACCTCAAGTAACATTTTAACAGAGAGAAAAAAAGTAACGAGATGCCAATACCATACGAAGGAAATTATACGTAATTTAATGACGTCAGTGAATCATTACATTTTCAATCAACAGTGCCAAAAACTCTCTGCATAAAGTACTTACTATAGCGCAAAACAGTCATATACAGCAGCACCACACACCTGACAGTGCTTACATTAGTCCTCAAAGTGCAGATACGAGATTTCGATTGAATGGTTAAAACAAAGTGGAATAGAATAATGTGTATACTTCACTAAAGCCACGTTATCACATTCCAAATCACTGTCGCATCCACGCAGTCCAATATAAAAAGCCACACTAATTACATTTTCAAATGATGATGTTGGTATGTCAATGTCATAACCTGGCTTTCGCAAAGCAATTTGCAACATAAGCTTATACGTAGGTGCAGCAAATTGATTGTAAATCACCGAGTGAAGATTCATGTTGAAATAACGATCATGTGTCTTTACTTGAGGTTTGGCAGTATATTACTTGAGGTAGAATGCAACGTTTTGCGTGGAAATGACACACACCACTGTTTTGTTTACGATCACTTGTTATTCTAAGCACGTTTTCATGCGGTTCCTAGCGTTCAAGGTGAAAGGTGTCCCTTGTGAGTGTGTTGAAGGGATGAAGCTCGGATGCTGGTTCAGTATCAGGTCTTTATTTATGGCCGTGTTCCGGTGATGGCGATTGACAGCTGCGCGCAGTGATGTACGAGAGGAGAGGATCGCTGAGCGCTGAGCGCCGCCCCCGTGCATTAGCGTAGTAACGAGCACCTAGTCCGCCTTCTGTGCGCCGCCACCTGCCAATTACAAAGCCAGCCTCCTGCCCTGCCATATTATTTTTTACTGCAGTTTCCTCTTAACGCACCACAATTGGGCGTGGACGTCGAGACATCCAATCACCGCCCCGAGTCACTCCTGGTCCCCTCTCAATGAGACGACTTATTGGTCCGTGATTATGGGCGTACACTGCGCGTTTGGTCGCGTTTAGATGTTTTAAAACATGTCTGGCGCCAGCGGCGGTAACCACAGAGCACGGCGCGGGTAATTACATCGATATGGTAATCGTGTGAAATGCGCGTCGCACAGCCTGTAATTCCGAGGTCGCGTTTTGGAAAAAGTAGCCACTGTCGGTGTTTATGTACAGCCGCCCGCTCACGCAAAGTGGACAGGCGAATCACGCACGTTTGGCACCCGCATTAAATACTCGTATCATCTCGCAGCCGCAGCCATAAATCATCCGGACTCAAACGTGTGTTGATAACGGGCAGTTTAAATGACCTCGCGAGAAATAATGCTGCAGGGTGCAATCAGGGAGCGTAAGATTTTAAAACCATTATCTTAGCTGATTCTCAAACGAACCGGCTCGGATGGTAGAGTTACTATTATCTTTTGAACAGATGTGATACTGTTGTGCTGTCCTTGATAAAATATAGGTTGTGGCATATACGACACATGTAACCAGCCCACCTGGTTACTTAAAATGTCTGATTGCTAATGTTTTCCTTAAAGTTAAATATAAATTCTCTGTTTTGTTGTATTAATGATTCAAATAGTAATAATTCAGTCTTGTTTCTCTAGTTAGAAAATTCATTGTTGTTGCAGCAGCGTAACAAAGGCTCGCTGGCTAGCTGCCGCACAGTACAGTACACTCTTCACAGAGCTACAATACAGTCAGGGCGGCCCGCGGGAGTTTACCGAACAGTACTGACAACAGCACAGGTTGGTAGCGTGCTGAGGCACAAGCCTCTACTTGTATGAGTGGAGAATGTGAGAGTTTTGAAAGATATGAATATATAAGCTTAATAGTAAAAATAATTTTGTGAAGGTTTGTGTTTTGGATTTGCTTGTGACAAGTTACGCAAATAAATGAAATTATGTGCATTATCGTATTATTATTTGTTACAATAATAGTACCCATCATTGGAAGTTTGAAAAGAGAACTGTATTAAGAAAAGCTAAAAGAAAGTACAGTAATTGAGTTTGTTTTGGTAAAGAGAAGAGTGGAGGGAACAACCTGCTGTAATGCTCGATGCAGAAGAGGCTCTACTGTAAGAAGCGTAGTAGGGATGTTGCAACTTCCAGTGACGATCTGTAATGGTCTATTATTCTTCTGGATTCCACAGCGCCTTATATGCCGATTAATCTAGTATTGGAGGGATATGGTCGAAGAACTAGGAATAGTGCATGGGAGCGAAAAGATGACCGTGGTAACAAGCTGGCATTCGATTTCAAGCATATTCTTTTGTGGGTAAGGGTGCCAGGGGTTGGAATTAATTACCACGGGAAGTGATGACTATTTTACCAAAAACGTTAAAGAAATTTAGAATTGAAACTTGTGAACGGCAAAAGTAGATGGGTGGGGGAAGTAAGACTCAAATCATATGACAGTTTTTTTGCGTGTGGTCACGGGTCTATAATAGTTTATTACAGGTTGATCTGATCTGACCAAACACGAACTTGCTCAGTGTTCCATCCTTAGGGAGGTTAAAATCTCTTGAGCTTGAAGAACTCAGAAGAATTAATGGACTTATCAAACACGGAAAGGGGCGATCGCGCTATCGTATAATTGTTTCAAACGACGTAAACTCGAACTTGCTGAAATACAAACTTGACTTGTATTTCATCATAAAAGTTCACTATGCAAACCTTGAAGAGTTCCTGTTTACTTCGAAAGCATCACGTTGTTGTTTACTGAGACTGGGAAAACTTTCATTACGAAATCTTTGGTCATTGTGTCTGTAACGGCCAGAGAACTTTATACGTATTCCAGATTATTAAATAGACGAGCAACTCCTAAGAAATTAATTGCCAGAATATTCAATTCGGTAACATATTTGGTCTGATGCCCACTTTAAATAATATAGTAACTCGCGTATAGCGAACATGAAAAAAGACAATTAACGAAAGTTGTCAGTAAAATACGTAAAAAGCAAATAAACTATAATGTATACACTGTGGTCACATAGCAACATTAGCGAAAGTTTTAATTAAATTTATATTTAACCTAGACCGAAATGTCAATTGGCATTCGTTGTTACACCAGAGACCATGACTAATTTAAGTTTTCTAAAGGTTTTTTTTTTTACATTGCTTTCATTAGCAACATGTTACTGAAAAGCACTTTCACGTTTTTTGAGCCGTTAAGTTTACCGATATTTTTTAACTATGAAATGCTACGAAAATGAAACTTAATAAATATATTATGGCAATTAATTTGGTAGAAGTTGCTTAGATATTAAATTGCGGGCATAACCTCGAATTTCTTCTAATGATATCTCTGGTTGCTGTTAATTTGCGAGTGAAGGCTGGTGTGCGACGTTACCGTTCTCCAGCCAATAGCTATCGAGGCGAATGAGTGAGTTAATGAGCTTACGAAATTGTATACTAGATAATAATATCAATAATAATAAAAAAAATAAGAAAGGGGTAAATGCATGACTAGAAAAATTGTCTCCGAAGTATGCGCTCCATAGCACTTAAATTCAGTCTCCATCTATCAACACAAACTTTTCAACACAAATATGTGTTACGCCGTCTTTTTATTACATTTTTGGTAAAATATTTGCAGAAACACTGGCATTGAACCAATAAAAGCAAATCAGAAAAACTAATATTTAAAACAAAACCTAACAAATGGTGGTTCAACATTTCGTTCAACAATACCCCCCTCTTACATCTCAGGTGGCTACTTATCATCACCATCAAAGTTGCGCAGCATCTACAGTTTGGTGTCGGAAGGATGCCCATACAACATATCGCGGGAACGTTTCGAACACACCTTTCTTGTGAAGTGACTTAAAAAGCTGATAGATTGTGCCTTCCGACACAATCACGGCGCTCTGAAATCGCTACCCTTGACAAGAAAATTAAAGTTTTGCAATTAAATCCATGTGACGTGGACATATTTTTGTCTTGACATATTCTTTCACCACAATTTAAATGTATTTAGTAAAACTTTTTTCATATTCCTGAAATACATAACATAACTAGCATTTTTCCACCTGCTTTGCCCCCGCCTTCTTTCATGTACGTAGTAATGCGTTTTCCTTTTGTTTTTCTTACACGTTTTCAATATAGTATCTTTGTAAGCTTTACTTTAAATTAAACTCCACAATTTCGTTACGTTTATTGGAGTGTTAGTCTTGATGTAATTCGCTGATTAACATTTTTAGTGTATTATAGCGTAGTATATTTCAGAAAACGGGAGAAACAAACAATTAAAGTTACATGGTAAAAAAACGATATTAACAGAATTCAAAGAGTGGAGTGTTTATATTCCTTGTTGCGCGATCTCTGGTGGGTATCTCGTGAAGCGATGTTCCAACAGCTGAAGAGTGATCTGTAGCGACTATCTGTTCCCGGTACGAATAGTTGTCATTTGTTATTGTATTTCTCATTCATATACAGCGGAATTTAACCTAGACCATTAGCTTTCAAACTGCTTCAAAACTGCATCCAAATTAGACAAAATACACTACTAGGCTTACGGATTTGTGGTACAGTACAGCCGACCAACAAGGCTGCTGCGATTTGTTATTGTGCCGGTTGACGGACTTTATCCGCCCCGAGGGTCTTCTGTATTGAAATACTGTCTATTGTAGTTCTGTCCACGAGTACCAATTTTCATCAGAGCCAAACCCAGATACTTTGTGGCTTATCACATATGAATCTGCATGGAAGGCTGTTTATCCATACACTAATTTGTACTATCGGTGTTATTCTGATTTGATTTGCTGTCAAGAAGTGTAGGAAAATTAGCGTTATGGTTCCCAGTTAGTTAAATTTAATCGTGCCCAAAACAAGTTGCACCAAGAAAATTTTGTCTGTTTCTCTCTATGAAATTGTGTTAAAACTTCAGTATTTCTAAACCGATGCAAACTTTTTTTTTTTACAATCTTGAGCATAGCTGCGTTATAGCAACGTTAAAACTCGTATTTGGTATAATAATAGCCAAACAGTTGCTTAAAATTTTAATTTATTGATCTTAGCTGCAGTTTCGACAAACATGAGCTTGTCTTCTTCAGAAGTACATTGAGGGATGCAATATACAACTTCTGTCATTTTAGTGCGAATCTGCACTATGTCAACAATTTCAAACAGGGAGATCTCCCGCCCTGTGCAGACAGTGGATGTAATGACGCAAGTAGTAACCCTGTTTGAAATTGTTGACATAGTGCAGGTACGCACTAAAATGACAGAATTTGTGTATTGCATCCCTCTATGAACCCATAAATGTACTTCTGAAGAAGACAAGCTTATGATTGTCGAAACTGCAGTTAAGATCAATAAATTAAAATTTTAAGCAACTGGTTTGCTATTATTATACCGAATACGGTTTTTTTTTCACGTTATTACCAGGGAGATTCCACAGCTTAGTCGTTTACAAAATGGCGTCTCAACCGAATTTCATGAGTCACTTTAATGAGAATAGATGTTACAGATCTTTATACAACTCTTTAACTGGTGAAAAACCTCTCGCATACTTCCTGTTGTTTATACGTTTCACCTAAGGTTCAGGGTTTTCAGCAGTAAAAATGTCAAATTAAAAGCTGTCAAATATGTACCAATACTTTTCGATATTACCTGTGCAGCAGTAAGAGTAATTCATGAAATCAATAGAAAGGGAGCAAGTAATAATCTTTTAATCTTTCAATGCATTTTTCGCCATCTTAAAAGCAACTTCATAAACAAAAGTTTTTTATGCAAGACATAAGCCTAACCCGGAATACAGTAGTGCACTAGTGACCCACCTGTTCATAACTCAAAAACCATCTCAGCAATATTGCAACTACCTAGTAACAGTGTTCACTTAGAGTCACAGAGGTACAAACTGTGTTTCTGCATCCATTCATTTTGTTTCTTGGTAGCAAAAACGTTCAGGAATTGTGAACGTAATAAAAAGCTTATTTTTAAAAACTTTCAGTTTTACGCTCGTTTTGTCATTGTGCAATGCTGTCATCGTGTTGGTAACACTGATCTGACGCGCCCGGGTTAACACGGCCATAGATGTCACTACCAACTCGAGGTATTTAATAACAGTTCTATTTAGTGAAACATCTGCGAAGAAATTAACTGCCAAAACACTGGAAGGAAAGCATTTATATCGTTTAAATTAACATATTAATTATCAGTTGTTTTATATCTATTTATGTTCGTTTGATATAATTTTTTTTGTTATAGTCTTTGTTCATAGATATCAAAACCGCGATCTATACTTCTTGGACCAGGATTAAAACTGATATTATGTGGCGTAACGTAAGTTCCTGAAATTTATTTTGCTTTGTTTTCGCTGACGCGGTATTACTGACGCTATTATTTCACATGCATTTAAGTATTTCCAATTATATCGCGATGTAAAATACAGCAGAAATGTGTACAACATTACAAAATCACGGTTATGACCGTCACTTAACAACAATTGTGTTTACTTAAACAAATAGGAAGAAACTATTTGTGAGAACACTCCATTCAATCCGCCATTTTTGACGGCCTTAGAAACTAATCACTGTATAAAACGTATGACAATTTTGTATTCGTCAAGAAAAGATATAGCTTGTAATACGTTCAGCAAATCAGTTTTTGATGCCAATCTTCTCCTATTTCTTTGAACTAGAATACCTAACGACGCGATAACCGAAAGGGGGTTCTCCAGCAAGATGGAAACGCAGGAGGACTCATTTCTTTTCACCGGATTATACATTAGCATCCAGCGGACAGAACGAAATTCGTATAGGAACTGCGCATACGAATTAGATACTACTTTTCCCGCCGCCAGATGAATAATACATTTTCCGTATGAAGGCGTATGACCTGATCTAAGCTAAAAACTCCAACGTCAACAATTTACATAATTGTGGCAGCCATTTCCATATCACGCTGCAATTGAGGTCTAATTTTTGGGCCATTATTCCGTCCGGGACAGCCCGTAATTTGGTAATGTGCGGGCCAGCGTTGCCCGTGGTCAGCGGGGAACCAACTCCGACGGCACAGAACTCGCCGAAAATACCATAGCTAAACACAAATACTGTCATTAACAAAGATTCTAAAAAGTCTAAAACATGTTCGTAACGATTTACCTAAATTATCGCAGCGTCTATAAAATGTTAAGGAACAGATGTACTTGGTTATAGGCAAAATAATAATAATCATGGTTCAAATTCACTAGAGGAACCTAAGTAGAAAAGCAAAGCTTGTGGTGCATGCTGACGAAGATATGATTGTAATACCGCTACCGAACTTGGGTTTGCAGCAAGGTTTAAGGCGGGCATTCACGAGAAAGCGAACTGGAGTCCCGTTCTGCCTGTCCCATTTTCGGTATTGCATCGTTTCCTGATACTATTTCAGGCGTATGAAGCACATAGTCGATTTCCCTCCCCGTATTTGACTGAAAATCCTCTACCCGTCCTAATGAGCCGTAAATATCTAATTTAAAAACAATAAAAAATAGGATTATTGCTAATGCTCATTAAGAAGTATTACATTTATCATTTACAGACCACCTACTGCAGTTCTGAGAAGTCCCTGTACTGCGTCGCCATTCTGGACACAGTGCGGCCGGAATCCTCACTCTCCGTCTGGAACAGCTCTCCTAAGACAAATATAATCTATGTTCCAAGATCCTTGGGACACAAAAGAAAACATCCGCTACACTTTGTTTTGATAGTATTTTTTAAATGACATGCTTGACGACTGCAACTAAAACCGCAGGAAGCTAATAATAATAAGTTTAAAAATATTAAAAATGTTTCAATAATGCTAAATATAAGATTGAAAAAATAATCAGCAAGTAAATAATACTACACAATGGCCTACATAAAGAGGAAACTAAAGGAAGGTCTCAAAAAATGGGAAGTCATTTACAACAACAAAATAAATTTCAGAAAAAGAAAACGTGTCGATACTACAACACAGTTATAAGACTAGAATATCCCTAGGCGGCAGAAATGTTCGCTTTAATACAAAAAAAAAAATAAAAAAAAATAGAAAAAACAAAGAAAAAGCACAGAAAATTTTTGATAAGAACTCTATAACCGAGTAAAAACTGAAATAAATTTAAGAAAAGGAGTAATAAAGAAATTTATAAGAAAACCATAGTTCTTTCAGATACTATTAGGAAAAGAAGAGTTGCATTTTATGGACAGACACAAAGCACATATGAATTCAGAAAGAAATATAAAATGTTAATATTGATTTAAAAAAATACCAAAATCACACATTCGTTGCTTTCCTGAAGTGAAAACGGAATAACAGAAACAAATCTTATTAAAGACGAAATCTTGAACAGGTTCGTACGTAGAAAATATATAGTAGAATTTTAGGGTTTTCAAGGAAAGTACACAAAAATAAAAACGGGTTAAAAGGTAGAAAGAAGGAGACAAGA
Source organism: Vandiemenella viatica (assembly GCA_031002005.1). Taxonomy (NCBI): domain Eukaryota; kingdom Metazoa; phylum Arthropoda; class Insecta; order Orthoptera; family Morabidae; genus Vandiemenella; species Vandiemenella viatica. Next base: position 96,731,534 of record JARYHS010013630.1, on the reverse strand, counting down.
TGAAGAAATATTAGGAACAAATAAAAAGAAAGCAAACATAAACTTATTTTCCGCAGTCCAAGTAGAGCAATAAACTTGGGACATAAATGTTTGAGACATATATTTCTGCCATTTTTTGATTCATATGTATGTAAAATTATTTCTCACTACCACTTATAATCCATATAATCTTTTTTATTTGTTTATCAGTCGTGTGAAACGTAGTCAAGAACAGTATTTAGTGAAATCATTCTCCAATGTTATACATCTACGCAAACAACAAATATAAAAGAAGAAATATAAAAATGTGATAATGGCTAGACAATGTTAGAAAATACTATTCTGTCTAAAATATCCGTAGAAATAGGAGGCTGAACTAAACATTGTTTGGTACTTAAAGATTAAACGTCATAATCGCTTTTCGGTTTTAACTATTTTAATTAAATGCTAGAGACGAAAGCAGTTTAATATAATTATTATGCTGAAAACAATTTATTTCAAACTCCATGTCGGACAACAATAAATATTAATAGTTTCTGATGCGAAATATGCCCTATTGGCTTTACACTTTGTGCCATCAAGTTCTTAAAAACAAAGATAACTTGGAAAGTCCGACCGTTCTCAGAAAATAAAAGAATTGTTGCCGGAACTCCCTCTAGCGCAGGGGTATTCAAACATTTTTACCTACCGTCCACTTTTGTATCTCTGTTAGTAGTAAAATTTGATAACAGCCCACAGTAATGGTCATTTATAAAGTATGGAAGTAACGTTCATTATAAAATTTATAAAGCAAAATTAGAGCAAATTAAAGCATTCGTACAGTAACAATTACTTACCAAATACTTATGTCGCACTTTTTCTAAGTTTGGCACAGTAAATTTTATTCATACTTTGCGCACATAGAAGCATGAATTATAGTAAAATTAACTTTAATTATTCAAATTATTAAGGAAACCCCGAGACTGATGCTGCGAGATTAAGAACTGGATATGTGGAACAATTTTTGTAGGAAACAAACGAAGGTCTCTCTTCGGAAATATTCAAGAGGTTTCTTTCTTTGTTCAAAATACGATTGGCAGCCATTAAAGTCTGTTTAATTGATTATAAAAAATATGAGATATGGAAAGGAATCAGTAAACAGAATATCGTGTACCACATAGTTAGATATAAGACAGGCTTTTTCATTTTTGTCACAAGTTTTCATATCTGCTACTATACAATTTTTATTTATTTTCTACATCATATCTAATTTCTAATTGTTTTTCGTGGCTAGCTTTCAATATTTGCGGTTAAAATGATTTTTTCATCTAGTCATATGAGATGACTACTGAATCGTCAATATCCTTTGGAGTACATATCTTTTATAGATGATAATTCACTAAACTAATGAAATTCTCTTTTCAAAAGGTTATACTGAAATAGTCGAAATTATTAATAAATAATAACACAATACTTTCGCAACCTGTAGGAGCTTTATTAGCTCTTTGAAGCTGCAATTGAAATGAAAGTTACACCAAAGATTTTTTGCTTTTTTGGACATGTTAGTTATTTTTAGGTTCTATGCAATCAGCCACGATGCTGACAATACACTTTAAGTTAAGGAGAAGGCAGGTGAAGTGAACTTACTGTGCTCTTGATAGCCGGTACGGTAATCATGAAATATCAGACATTTGCGATTGTTTTTTAAATGCTATGATATCGATAATTTTAATAATTATAAATAATCTTTGCCTATCAATTTAGCACCCACGTATAGCATTTAGCTTCTTAAGAGAAGAGGAGGCTGTATTTGATGTTTTGGGGCAGTGTAATGCGGTAGCAGATAAATATTACACTCTTCTAAACATTTGTAATATTAAAATATATGAGAGGGAAAATATTAACCTCTTCAAAACTAACGTGAACCTCCCCCTAGCGACTGAAGGTTCCAGGTGTAAGAAGTCGGGCAGTGATCCAGCGCATCCTCATGCTCTTGGGGTTGGAAACCGAGCCTAAACGCGGTGGATTCAAGCGGGTGCAGAAGAAAACAAAAAAAACTGCATTTACATACCAAAAGTTATATATCGGGCCATGTATTACTCCACGTTACATTAAGAATGTTGACTTCTTTTTATGTAAAATATTCCGCAGGTGAAGTAGTCACCCAGTCACACATCCAGGTGCGGATGGTTCGGTGAGGAGGCCATCAGAATTGATGGAAGCATTCTGCTAGTCCGAGCTTGAAATGTTGGAGTCTCGGTGAGGTGGGAACGTTAGAGAACCTAAGGAGAGAAATGGAACGACTTCAGTCAGCTGTTGCCGGGAGAAACGAGATTAAATGAAAATACGCATAAGATTTTTTGTCCTTGGAATATTAAGCCATTGGTTCACAGGTTATCAACGGGGTTCTTGACATTGGATTTATAATGAAACAGATGCATTAATAATTTAATATAGTTTGAGTTACCGTAAATAGTTAATAAATTTTTATGAGAGAAGTAAAACTACCCCTGCGCCTTTAACACTAGTACAACCGTATATGCTAACTTAACAAGAAGATAATTATGAATTAGAGGAACATACGCTGAAACTGAATAATTAATGTAGTGTGCGAAGAAGAAGAAACATCCAATAATAATGGACAATTGGAATGCTATGGAAGGAGAATTGAAAGAAGGGAATATTGTTCGTCATTTTTGTCTAAAAGAAGAAAAAGTGAGGAAATGGGTAATGCCAGCCAAAACAGTATTTAAGAGTCATTCAGGAAGAATATAAACATTAAGAAACATCTACATTACAGCATAGATAAACTTAGAAACAATCTAATTTCTGATAGTAAACCATTAACACAATCATTCTTTATAATAATGAATAGCAAAGGGTAAACAACAAATTTAAGAAAGTAAAAGAAAAATAGCTGAAGAAATGGAGAAGAATCTATTTGTACAGTCTTTGACATTTACTTTCTGGCCGCTGCGTGAAAATTCTATCACTCTTATTTTGCAAATCTGGCATCAATGTCATCCCAGGCAACAGTAACGCAATACTGGCTCCGCCTCCTCGCAATTTCATTGGTGGATATTTTATTCAGAGCCATCTATACTGCAGATTTTTCATTTCCTTAAGTCAATGCAGGAAACAATTGGCTTTACAGGTAGGAATTAAGCTCCTCCCACTGACGATTCTTATTGGCAGAACAGTTCATCAACCTTCCATTACATTTCTCTAATACTTTACCAAAATTCAGATCTTAAAACTTATCCCACAAGTTGTAATTAACGGGATTGCATTAAAGTGAGGCAGGAACAGGCTCAATGCTGTATATTACTACAGTTGATTAGCATAAAATTATAACGATAAGATTGTTATACTCATTTTAATAATTCCTTCGGATAATATTTCACTCATATATCTGGTCAGTCCACAAACCAAGGGATAATCATGTTCCATGAGGTAGAATTTTTAGTACTACGAAACTACAGAAACAAGAAATTATTTCGGAAGTCTCTCTCTCCAACATGGATTGAATGAAACAGTCTTCCTTCGACTGCGTTGTATACACCTATACGAGGAAAGTAGCACCGAGCGTGCAGTGGTCCCGTGGTTAGCGTTCTGGGTTGTTGAGCGAACGGTTCCGAGTTCAAATCCAAGTTAGTTCTTATATTTTTTTTT